>OY804258.1:5669117-5997185 GCA_963680825.1 Meiosimyza decipiens | reverse complement strand
TAAGATGAAATATACGAATTTATTAGGTATTACAACTATGTAATTTAGTGTTGTGACTCACGGGCTTTGTACGTATTTTTATAGGTTGGTGTAACAAGACAACTCTGTCATTAATAAAAGACGTTCAGATTTCCGTCTCTATTAGCATATGATTGTAAGAAATGTCAATAATTAGTGGTTTTTACTAATATTTTCATTCATATCATTACATTTTTAGTTTATTTTCAAATGGTGACGGCAAAAGGTTAATTAAAACAACTCAATTTGACTTAGAATGTAATATTTATAAAGTAAGGATCAGTATTGCCAAGTGGCCGTTAATGGGGTGAATGATGGATTCAATGTTTCACATTTTTCATTTCAATGGTGCTGGCGTCTTTTAATATCTTTGTTATTTAAATTGCCTTGGAAAGTTGTCTTGACGTGGCTTCTTAAAGATTTTGTTTCTTTTAGACAGTGCTTGTATCAGTATCAGTGCTTTGTTCTCAAAAAAATTCCTCAATAAATGTCGAAGAGATTGGTCTGCCTTGGCCCTGGCTCAAATAGTACAAACAAAGTCATAAAATGTAGAAGTTGTTGCAAATGTACGCTACATTTTTGAAAGCTGCGTATACTATACCATGCGTGCAGTATCGGATTTCTATCCTTCAGGAGCTACTCCTGAATGCAGAAAAAACATCTTTTCGTAGTATTTTCTGTTACGTCTGCGTGTAGCCTGCCAAGTGGTGAGTTTATTTTTAGATTAATTGGAAAATTAACTTATGAAAAATATTGTCCACCCTTTGAATGTTTGATATTAACTCCCAAATGAATATACCGTCGTCTCAAGGGGTGAATATTTTGTATCATATAATTATTAGGGAATTAATTTTGAAATGAAGGTTAAGAAAAAATAAAAATTGTTCATTCGTTGAGAGTGTGGTTTCAAACACTAAACAGAGAAACCCTCGCAAAACCATACTTCGTCACAAATTCGTATGATGTACTAAGCCCTTGGACATGTAGACATTTTGGTAACAGTATTCAATATCTTCGCATAAAAATCGTGAGACCCCGAATTGATTTTTCGCTCTCAGGTTCACCCGATGTCAATCTGATGAATTTTTCCAGATAGGTCGGCTTGGATTAAAAAATCCTCATAAGTGCGATGTTACACGACGAGCATTTGATCAATAAATTTTCAAAACTTGGATTCCAATCATTTTTGGAAAATCGAATATTGTAGATAGAAAAAAAATTAAGCTGAGAAAAGTAAAGTTTCGCAGATCAAACGATCACTGCTACAAGATTAATTGGTCTAGAAAACTTACAAACTTTAACATAAATTACTAAATATTTGGTACATTTCGAGCTGGTCACGAACCTTTTAGGAGCAAAGATGCATATTAATTTCTTGAACCGTTTCACATGTTAGCAACAGCTTTTGGTCGAGTATACCATGCATATGTATGTCCAGAATATGATTTCTATCTGCGGAATGTATCAGACGTAAGATGTCATGCGATGTGATTGATAATTTCACGTCAAACAATGCTATATCGATACTAGTCGTTGACGCTAAGTCCTTTGACTTATAATTCACGGGTCATTATACCACTATAGGAATCCGCAATCGGAGGGAAACAAATGGTTCAACTAAGAAATTTACTTATATATCTGAAAATATTAAAGCCTGTCTACTCCACATAACAGAATCTCTAACCCATAGGTTTGAAAGACGATTGAGTAATGATTTTTGAGAACAGATAACGCTGACAACCAGGTTACATGGTCTTCTAAATCACCCGGCATTAGGGAAAATAATTATAATTCAAACATGAGTGTGTGTGTGTGTGTGTGTGTGTGTGTGTGTGTGTGTGTGTGTGTGTGTGTGCGTGTGTGATTCAAATGAGTATTTTCAAATTTGGAACACAAAAGGTCATCTAACTTTGATACCTATAGCCAGTGAATGACGAATTGTCGTTGTGTGTTGTTTCTATGATAACCTTTCTGTTTAATTTATTTCTGTATAGAAATAAGTTAGCGCTCAAAGGTAAAGAAGTTTAGCATTAAAAGCTAGCTACTTACAATTGGTTTAATTTCAAAACAATTGAGTATGATTCATTTCATTTACTAACTTGGGAAAATTATCTTCACATCATAGAAATTTGCATCATAATCGGTTTCAGATAATTGCGATAATTCAAAATAAGCTTTCATATAAAGTTTTCTAGGCGTCTACGTAATCTTGTCTCAGATCATCACTTTGAACAATACACAACAAACATCACCTTTACTGCGGAGTTTTACGCTTCGTTGATCTTAATGTTGTTGATCATTAATGGATTTTTGTTAAATTTGATTGTTTGTGCTAAAAATTACTACATACATACGACTCAATATTTATTTGCATTTTATATTTTTCAATATATCTTGTACGTGAGGAGTTGTTGGTCATATGACTTAAGAAATATACACATGATTATGATTTCGTTTTTCTTATAAAGTTATACATAATAATTTTAAAAAAAATAGAAGCAAGTGCTAGAGTTCTTTCAGTAATGTTAAGTGAAACATTCAATATGAGTACCATATTTTTAAAAATATAAAAGAAAACTGATGATTCATGCTTGCCCTCTCAACATTTACTAAATCCTTGACGAAAGTATTACTGGATCAGCCTCAATTTCAGCTACCTTTTCCTTGAGCTCCTGCTCGGCTTCCTTGAGTTTAATTGTTGGTGTCTTCGTAGTAGTAGTAGTGGAACTGGTTGTGCTTGTAGTAGTTGTGCTACTACTACTATTTATGTCAGCACTACCAGTGGTTTTGCTCAACTCTGATACTGTAGTTTCTGTGGTTGCCTGTGAAGAGCTAGAATTTTCTCCATTAGCTTTTGCCTGCGTTGTGCTTGTACTAGCAGACGCTGCAACTGTTGGATGCTGTGTAGAGCTTCCAGTTGTTGAACTGATGGTTGCAGGATTCTCTGTAGAGCTACCTACTAAAGTGCTTGTCGATGTGGTAGACGTTTTTGTAATACTAATCTCTGTTGAGTTCCCCGAACTTATTGTGGCGGAAATCACTTTTGTATGTTTAACTTCAAAAGGAAGTATCAGTGGAAAGTCTCCACTAAAATCTTGCACAGTTACGCGATCAATAAGTATGTGCGCAGGTGAGCCTTCTTTTGAAGGCACCTGTTCCGTTGTTTGCAATAGCAGACCCTTTGCACCAACTGTCGGAGTTTCGGTAGATGTTACCTGATGATAAGCTTCAGTGCTTTCCGTTTGTTCAGTGTGACGCTTTTTATTTGCATGATTTTCTTCTGCAGCAGGTGGTATTACTTCCACTAAGCCAGTACCTTTATTTTGCATTATGCTACTCACGCTGAGCGCAGATCGCACAAGACTATTTTCCAAGCCACCAATCAGTGATTGAAGCGACACCTGTTTTAGTGTGCCATCGGTATTTTCTTGTGCAACTTCTCGTTTGATAATTTTCGTTTCTGGCTGAGGATCCTCCGAGAAACTAACGAAAATTGGTTCAAAAATCGGAGTTGCATAACTGCAAGCGATCAGAGTACAAAGTACCTATGAGAAGAAAATGTGCAGGGATTGAGTTGCAGAATATTTCGTGTCCTATTTGTCTTACTTACAGCGAATTTCGAAGATGAACGCATCTCTTATGCGTTTAAAGAAATTTTTCTTCGGTTTTTAAGGCAACAACGTTGTCGTTGCTTCACTGATTAAAATAATACTGAAAGAGCTGTTTGCCACAACACGACTTTTAATACATTGGATATAACAGCAGTGATGATGCCAATTCATTTCTGTTATATACGATAGTACTTTTGAAAGCGTTCGGTCTTTCTCGATTGTTTAGTTAGACGATGCGGAGCACTAGCGCTGCTAAATGAACGAAGTACAAACAGGTTTGGCAAATTTAAAAAAATGTGTTGTGAACTAAGAGGTTCCTGGAAATTTTAAAATCTATCACAAGAAGTACGTGCAGAGCAGAGCCAATTGCAATATAATATATTGTATTGATAAATACAATTGACGCCTATTTGCTTCAGTGAGAAATGAGACAATGACAAACGCGTTTTCTATAGCAAACAGCATCAAAATCGCATCGGAATTCGTACATCAAAACCATATTTGTTACACTTTATCTCATTTCGCACTTTTCTCTGGATAGATATCAGGCTTTTGTAATCCTTTTTAGGTTTGACAAAAAATCTGGAAACAAAAAAGATATTTTGAATACTTAAATTTTGATACTAACAATACTGTCCAAAGCGCTCGAAAATGGTTCATTTCTAACGGAGACGAATTTTAATGGGTAAATGTCTTATCAGCGGTTCAGTTGAAGAGCCATCGAATAATTTAATTTTTCTTCAGAAGCAATAGTACTTTTGATACAGAGTTTAGTCAGGCAATGAAGTCAAAGATAAAATGTTCCATTTTATTCCAAAATCTTCATACAAGAAGCAAAACTAAAATGGGCAAGGATATTTACTATCCTATTCCTTTAAAATGGTTTGAATGAAACTTTTATATTCGCCCTGGGACACACTCTTCCAGTTGAATTCAAGAAAGACTGCATAGTTAAAAAACGAAATTACGAAAGAAGAGCTAAGCTCCAGCTAAACAAATCATCAATTAATAGTCGATACGTTCAAGAAGAGAAGGTAGGCCGAACACTTGCTCTACGAAACTGGAAATAACTTATCTGGTATTGAAGAAAACTGTATATTGAATTGATTCAGTTTATAATCCTCGTTGGATTCGATAATATGGATGATAAATATTACCTTATGGTAAGCTAGTTTTAGAATAGCTGCAATAATGAACAAGGTTTTGTCTTTCCAGCAAAATTATAAATTGCAGTTATGTGTTCTTGTGCCTTAAACGACAATATATATTATTTTTAAAGCTAATATTCTAACGAGTTTGATATGTGGAGTATAGTGTCGAAAGGGCAGACGAAGTCAAAACAAAGAGCGACTTATTTTTATAAGTATTTTTGGTTATTCCGACACAATAATGAAAATGATAGTGGTCAGATGCAAGTAGTATTAATTTGAGCTTCAGAATCCTTTAATTTCTCATGCTTTAACTAACTGGCGTACTCTCTAACCACAGCTGAAAAGCTCAAAGGGATTCTTATATGGACATATATAGTGGCCACCGAAATACTGAATGTTTTGAAAATGCAATTATGAAACAGAAGATTGGTGTTGTATTTGCGAAGGCGGGCTGAGCATTAATCGGTCTAGGCAAGGAAGCACAACTTGTTGGTAAAATTTCATTTTATTTCTCAACATAGTCCCCGTTTAGCTCGATACACTATCTAACGAATTTTCAGTTTTTTAATGTCTTTCGCATACATCGATATATTGGTGTCCTTAAATAGGACACCGTTTCAGTGAATCGAAATTCCTTAATGTTTGAAAGGGCAAAAAACGCAGGGAGCCAAATATAACGAATATGGTGAATAAGAAACCAATTCAAACCTGCAGGAGAAGTCCACTGCTTCGAATGTTCCTTGGTCTCTTGTGTGTTGTAATTGGCCCGTCAGAAATGCCAGAAAAAGTTCTTACTGCGGTCGCACTTTGCCAAACGCTTCTTCAAAGTATTAATATGTTTGTGCTTATTGTCTTCTGAGATCAAATGCGGCACCCATATAGCAGTAAGGATCTCTATTCACAAATATTCATGCAGCCCACGTTCACACGTCAATCGTTAACTAATATACCATGGATTTTATCGAACATTTCAGGTGTTGATCTCTTTTGAATCTCGTCGCCTAAAATGTTCGTACGTCCGCAACTAAATTCAGCTGATCAATATTTTTTTGTTGATATCGAAAGTGCAATAATCTGTGGAAGAAAAGGACTCATTTTTAACATGCTATGCAACGGAGCATATGATGCTCAAAATATAAACTAAAATTGAGTTCATGAAACCATAAAAAGTGTAAAGGTCATGTGGCTAGGTTAGATGAAATTGGTGGCTTAGCGACCAGGCTTGAAGTCCTAAGTATCACTGATTGTGCTTGTTGATTGCGCAGTGTCCAGTCCAGGCTTCTGTATAGTAAGTGGTTCTCCATTTATTATAAGAGTGGCTTCATTAAGAGAGGAACCACGCCTTGCTAGTCCATTAGCCCTTTCATTTCCCCCAATGTTCTTGTAGCGTGGAAACCATATGAGAGTAATCTCAAATTGTTGCCATAGTCTGAGTAGGTCTTTCATTTCTGCAGTATAGTACTATCTTCAATTTTATTGGTCCCGAACTCAACGTTTTTAAAGTGGCTATCGTAGAAAATTGCTATCTTCCTGAGTTAATACTATCCATTGATTTGCAGGCTTCGAGAATGGAAAAATATTTGGCCTGGAAAGCGTTAGCTGAATCAATTAAACAGAAAGATTAAGTGATTGGTGGGTCTTTAGTATAGACTCCTGCGCCTACTCCACAGTCCGTCTTAGATTTATCGGTGAATAATGCGGTTTCAAAATCTAAGTTGAGAGTGCCGTCATCCCACTGAACTCTCTCCGGAAGCTACACCATAACACCATGAGTCATTTATTTTGATCAACAGACAACATAAGATGTGGGGGTTTTTTTGCCAGTATGCAGCTAATATACGCGTAAAATACAGAAATGTTTACTAAAACATGTTATCTATTTTATTGCATTAGAATTATAAATATAGTGCTAATATTAATAAGAAATTAATGTAGATTTAATGAAATTTATTAAGAGAAGATAAACAAAAGTGATAATTCATAGAATTTTTATATTAGGAAAGGCTTGTGCCCAAGAAAAGAAACATTTAATAAAGTTTTATAATGTTTCTTAATCAAATTTGCTGCATGAATCCTATCATCAACATTAAATAAAAAATAGTTTTAGTTTCAATTATGGATGTTTTTATAAAAAATATATCTTTGTAGTATATAACCATAATGGCCCTGCCACTGTAGGCGTGTATATTTGTTACTAATTGGGCTTGAACGTCAAGCAATAAATGGCTTTACTCTATTGATTAGTTTTGATGACAATTTAAAATTCAAAATAGGGAAAACTTTTGAATGCAAAATAGATATGTAATTTTTATTTGTTTTCACCTAGTGTTGTTTGTGTGGTTTAATTGAGCTCATTAACACTTTATATTTAGAGTACAAGTGCCACATGACCATACTGTCTCATCAATTTTAAGTTGAAATTTTCCAATGTTTTTATTCATATTAAGATAAATAAAAATTGTATAATTTCTGTTTGTAGAGCTAATGTATAATAGCTAAGGAATAAATTGGGACACCCTACAGAAGACGGAGAGTGGTAAAATAAAGGAAATGAAGTTAAGTAATTATAATATTACCAGGCTTAACTGCCCAGAATCACTTAGGAGCAAAATTGCAAATCACTAAAACGTTCCGGTATTAACGCAGCGTTCTTATTTAAGTGACGAAAATCTTCAAAATTCAAATATAGTCGTAAAATAAAAGTGATATTTATTGTTTATTAGGCAAACAGTCTTGAATAACTATATTTCTTATGAGGCTATGTAAGGGGTGGGCAAAGTTTTAATACATCGGCGCAAAGCTACAAAAAAGCAACAAAAACTATATAAAAGTCACTTGTGCATGAAAAAATATTGAGCTTTCTCGACAAAATAAAATTTACCAGTTTTTCAAAGAGCACATGACCTTGCAGGTACGAAAAAGGGAGTACAAAACAAAGCACGAGTGCAAAATTCGAAGAAACATGCACAACAACTGATAGACGCTGGAAGTGCAGCAACAATCTTGAAAGTTTTTTAGTTTGGGTGTTATTTGAATTTTTTAAGAGATAATATTCCAATCATCCTTGACAAAAATAAGAAAAAATATTGAATTTATGTATCATACATAAGAATTCAAATAATTTTTTATAAAGAATAATTAAAAGAAAACTTTTCTTTCGTGAAATGCTTCATCTTAATGACAAAATTTTATTTATTCCCAGCGTATTGGCAAATCTGTTGAATGCATCTTACTTGCCGTCCGCCGTTTGGGGGAAAATACGGAGCTTTTCTAAACTTTTTCTTCCCATCCCATGTTAATCTATCAGACAAAAATACGAAAAATGAAATAAATATTGTGTACAGAAAATTATAAGTTTAATTTTGGTAGCATGATTTTCTGTATATCTATATAGATATACAGAAACTCCAGAAAAAAACTCAGTAGTTCTTATAAGCCGTAAACAAAAAATTTATATTCCATTTTTATTAGTTTGGAAAAAGACCCTCAGTAGTTACTCACATTGTGATCGTAGTTCGGAAAACTATGTCAATGTAAAAGGCAAATTTCGTATTTAACAATTTACCGCCCACCACAAAGTCTATGTTTTGATAAAAACAAAATTGAAGTCATATTGAAAAAAATGAAACACTCGAGCTGAAGTTTCCTACATGACGCATGGAAAATGCGGCAAAAAAAGCCCAAGTCTGTCAGCGCTCATTTGTTAGATATCATTTTTTTAAATTTAGAAAAATAAAAAACTTTTAAAGTTGAACCTTCATTTGTTTTTCAGTTTATATTTTCATCAATCCATGAAAAAAATTTTCCAACACAAATGAGGTTGTTATGGGACATACTAACACGCATACGAGCCAGCGACTGCCAGACTAACATTTCAAAACGGTTGATATTTTTTGTATATGATGAGATATAGTTAGTGGTAAAGGTTTTAAGGTTAAGAAACAAGAGTGGAGTTTGTTTTCACTGTTTAAATAAGACAATGCCAGTTCAGTTCCAGTTTTTGAAAATCACTCCTCAAATCAAAAAATAAATATGAATATTTAGTATACTTAAGAGTATTAAGCAATTGATTGTCTTCCCGAAAGACTTCCGTTGTTCACGGTACACAATTTATTGAGAACAATTCACTGTGATGTAAAATTACGCACTAACAGTGAAATGTCACCGCTAGTTAATCTAGCGGTCACAGGCTAATTGTAGAATCTCCTTTATCCGAGCTAATGTTGGGAGGAGATACCTCGGATAACACGGCAACAAGTGAGCATAGCGGCTCCACCTGATTTTTACCATATTATCCTCCTATACACCTCGCTTAATGCGAAGTGCCCGGCTGGCTCGGTTTAGTCGGAGCTTCGGCTGATCGAAAGCCGGTTAAAACGAGATTCCACTGTATTAAAAATACTTGTGTAAAAGTAAAATTTAGAGTTGGATATGGGAATCAAGCTGATAAAAGTTATTTGATTTATTAAAATGATCCAAGACAAGCAAACAAAATATTGTAAGACATTGGAACAGTTCCAAAGAACCAATTCTTTCTTTTGCAGTTCTGCTAAAAGTTAGAGAGTTAAGTCAGTGCCAAAATATACCTATGTATACGACGAGGACAAAAACACAATGCTCTCAAGATATCGAAATTTTACATTTGCGGTGTTAAAGTACAAAGAAAAATAACCGATCATTTAATGCGCACAAAAATTTACGTCACATATTTTTAATATCATTTAGGGTAGCAAACAACACATAAATTTTGCGCATGTTGTCGCCTGAAAGTGCAGACAACCAACCAACACGCTCCAAAACGAGAACAATTAATTAGAGCCTTTTAAGCAATTAAACAACCTTACCCTGATACCCTGTTCTCATCTCCATCTATACTATCCTACAATTAACACCTTTTAACTTAAACGCGAAACGATTGCAAATTAACATCAACGAATAATTATGAAGATCATTATACGATCGACTATAGGTATATAAATAAAAACCTCGCGAATTAAGAGGGCTTTTAAAATAACACTATTCACTTCGCAACACAGTTAAACGGCACATTTAAAGCGCTTCGAAAAGCGTCGAGCGCCCGAAGTAAAGGACAGAATTTTTGTTTTCTTTGTCGATAATTTGGAGAGATTTACTGGAAGTGAGATCTTCATTCACAACAGCGATACGCAAGCACTCAAATTGACAAAATGAGCGTATTCAGAACAACATCTGTTGTAGCATTAATGCTGATCCTAGTTGTGACAGTTTCGCTAGGTTTACCAGTACTTAACGATTCCTCGGGCATTGACAATGAAACGATCGCGGAACTACGTGCCAGCTTAAACGGCACACCCAAGAACCTGTAAGTGTTTGCTGTTGTTATCGTGCGTAACTTTTTAGTAATGATTTATCGTTACAATTTCAGTTACGTTGTGAGAGCAGTCGTCTATGAAATTGGAATTTTAACGGAGGTCGATGATAACGACACTAGCTTTGAAAGGTATATTCATTTTTTTTAATATACTCAGCGAAGGATAATTACGTGAAAAAGATTTAGAAAATTCGACAGCTCCAATCGCCAATGAATTAAAAATTTAACTATTTCATTTTGTAGCCAAGAACGTGTTGATCTAACATTTTTCGATGCACACACCAATGGCAGCCATATTGATTTGGGCAACATTCCACTACCAATTCAAACAAATGTGTCCGGACAGGTGCTAACTGGCATTGCACCGGTCAATATTGGTGCATTTAGCAGTCCAGCGGACTTACTTGCAACGTTGCCATTGACTGGAAGCATCGTTAATATAACACATAGCAATACAGCATTCTACAAGCTAACCACGTCCAATGTTAGTTCAGAGGATCAGCAAAGAGTACTTACAGATGATGAGCTGACGAATCTTCCGCACATTGCAAGCTTATTTCCGTCAATGGGAGTTTTAGGTGGTATATCAACAGAAGCAAAAAGTACTGAATCTCTGGAAGAACAAAACTCAATTCAAAGTAAAGAAGATTGAATGATATTAGGGTCAAGCTTCAGAGATAGGAAAGACTGTAAATTTGTTGTAGCTTATTGAATGTAATGCTAAAATAAACAATAGAGGTATTCATTTGTAGTCTTGCTTTTGTGTTAGAACGTATATTTGAAGATTAAACACAGGCTGTCTTTCATGTGGAATTCAACACAAAAACAGGACTACGTGTGAAGACCCTTAAATAGTTAATTAATAATATAAAATTTTAGATGAAAAAAAAAATCAAATAAATTGAAAAAATATACATATATTAATGTGTATCTTTTAATGCAAAATTTTCTGGGAGTGGAAAATGCATTTAACGGCCAAAATTGGAGTTCTTGCCAGATTGTATCCACTCAGTGTAAGATTCAAGCTCAAAATCCAGGTAGTGCTATCGGCTATTCGACAAATAATATAAAAGGATTCTTTCAAATGTTTGAAAACTTCAAGCTCTAGCTTTTAAAAAAGCTCGTAGCTTTGTTTAGTTTGAGTTTTTATTGTTTTGGAAAAATAAGGGTGTTTTATTGCTTTCACTGTTCTTTATAAGAGTATGGTAGTCTCAATCTTCACCTCTGGCAAGATAAAGTCCCTTTTGACAGATCACATCACATTTTTAGCTCACGCTCATTTCTGAAACACTCTTGGCTCTGATTTCAATAAAGTATGCCTTATTTGAAAGAACGGTGAAAGTACTAGACTAAAATAAAGCTTTTTTTCGGCAATCGTATAAGCATCTAAGCGTCTCTGAAAGTTCTCTTCTGCTATCCGATTGTCTTGATGTAAACTGTATCTCTGCTCCTCGCTCATATCGCAATTTGAACGGATTTTACTACGTCAACTGGCAACACTGCCAACAACCATTGCTTTTTTTTTAAATGTAATAAAAGGTGATGTGAAAATTAAATAAATTTTTGATTGCAAATTTATTGCGCAACAACTTCCAATAAACATTGTGTTGAAAGCGCGACGAACTGAAGCAAAGGTGTGCCGTGAAAAAGGAAGAAGAAAAAAAGTTTTTAGTGGTGGTGTGGCGAATCCCCTCCGCGGAAGCTCTAGCTCGGAACTGCGTGATTGTTAGAGGCTTTTCATTTACTTCGGATCTAGCACATATTTTACTTAAGCAACTTTCAGCAAACAGTAAAAATTAGTCCAGAATTGTTTGTTTCGCAAAATCTCCTCCATCCCAGCGAAAAATGCATTAATCGCGCTGCCTCTACAATCAAAGCCGACATTTCATTTCAGTCACATCCTTCTGAGTTTTCTGCAAGATTCGTTTATCCAGGCAGCAATTATTCAGACATTGTTTTACGACGACCTGTCTCTAAAGGTTTTTAATAAACATTAGTTGCACTGATATATATATATATAATGTGCAAACTAGACCATTTCTTTACTTATTTATAAAGAAATCGTTTAGCAATCATTAGCTTAAAGAATATCAATAATAATTCAATTTAATTTTGCAATTGTTTATTTGATTTTTTATACCATTAATATGATTATTTGTTTGTTCAAATTAATAGTAATATATATATAAATTAAATAATAATTACCTTTAGTATACCTTAGAAATTCATTGAATTAAATTAATTCCTTATATACGTGTGTGTGTGTTTATTTTATGTTTATGTATGTATATAGTGTGTATCCAAACGCGGAGTCTCTGAATTCTGATTTAGTTTCAATTTGAGTCCGCGCATGCATCTATCTATATTCTACTTAATATATTCAACTAATTTACACGCCATTAAATAAAAAGTTTTAATATTAAAATGTTTCGAAAAAATCTTAGCTTAATTGAATTCTGAACATGGTTAAATTAGTTATGAATTCTCTTGCTGTTTACAAAGAAATAAATTAAAGCGAAACATTTATACGTACATTAATCATTTTAAGTTAAAAAGTAAATTTCAAAATATAATTCATACTTTTAATCTGTGATAATAAACAGCGAATTAAAATAAAAGAAAAATGTTTCAACACGAAATCATTGTTACTGACAATTAAAATTTCTATATAAAATCAATACGAATCTAATGAATGCCGTGTGATTTTTCAATGTTTACAAAGAAAATCTTCTAACTCCTATCAGATGTAGAGCAGAAAGAGCATTTCTCTATCTATGCTATCATTCTTGTCTAATCATCGAAGCGATATTTTTTTAATATACCTATATTATTTTTTTTTTATATTTGTGAGATAGTTAAATCTACTTTTCTATAATTCAAAGTTGAAGTCCTCATAAGGGTATCTTGGGATGATGCGCCAAGGGATTTGTTTCCATGCCTTTGTTATCGATTCAACTTTATTAATTTACATAGTGCAGGGGGTTTTGTAATTAAAACTCAGATTTGTGATTTTAATCTGTAAAGAAAGAAAGAAAGAAAGAAAGAAAGAAAATGAAATTGAAAAGTATTGTTATTTACAATATTCTTAAACATGATATCTACGTCTTGACAAAGAATACAGCAATAGAGACAAATTCGATTACCTCGCTCATTTAGGAAAAAATTATATGGGAAGGGGCCTTCATCTAGAACACGCTATGAGTTACAAAGTTTCTCTAGAGTAGTACTTACAAATAAAGACTGTCTCATAACTTCCTCAGTAATAGAGATAGAGCAATCAAATGAGTGAGTTTTATAGGGTAATTAATTGACTGACATATTGTTTAGTGGCACCATTACCATTGGCCGTGTTTGCAGATCAAAATTATCGCTTGTTAAACCAAAAAAGTTTTTATTTTTAGTTCCATTATTTCCAAAAATACTGTAATAAAATGTGGATTTGTTATACATATTTTAGTGCACCATAATACCTACAAGTTTACCATACAAAAATTTGACCTGGGACTGAAAGTTTATTGCACGACGAATTCGAATTTGTCTTTTTTTTGCTTTATTTGGTTCAAATTTTTGTGAGTGTATTTATGTACTACATGATTAAAGCTCCGTTCTTGCCCAACTTCATGCTCATATTTTAGGGATATCAACTTTTTCCGTATATTTAGTTGATAATGTTTATAGTTGTCTTTGAAACTATCTTTGTACGATGTTTTTTACTTTATTGCATAGTAGAAATAAAGAGTTTTGGCAATAGTTTGCTAGCTGAGTATTGGGGCGCATTTGTTTGACTTGCTCCAAACTTAATCGCAACATTTGTAATTTACAATGAAATAAAAATACTATCTTATAGTTTTTATTGAGCTTCCTGTTCAGTACTGTAAGTGTAAAAAAAAAAAAAATACAAGCGCAATATACATTAAATAAAAAAAGGGCAACTATCTCCTTATACTAGAATTTCAAGGCATTCAGTGCTTAACGTTTTGCACTTGTAATCATACTCGTAGCAAAATATATACTTCTTTTTGAACTCTCATTTCTTGCGAGCGCTCCGTTGAAAGCTTTTCTGGCGATACGAACGAAGTTGCAAGAGCTATATGTAATTTCTAATTTCCATATTTGCGTTTTTGAAACAAAATATTATAACTTTTTGAATATGCTTAGCTCAAAAACCTAGTCCGGCACTCTTATAAACTGAACATGATTGCAAACGATGACACATTGATGTTTCTAAACCTACCCATTTTTCTTTCGATTGTGCTTGGCATCTATTGTCGTTGTTCTATACATTTCTTTGAAAAACTGCCTTAATGAGGTAACCTAAGCTCATTGCATTTAAGGGGGTTGCCACATCCACTTGTTCAAACGTCATTTTTGTAAGATTGCTTTTATTACTTTGTTTTCTACACCGAGTTTTATAACAATATTTTGGAAATTGTTTATATATATCGTTTGTCAAGGACATTTAGTAAGGGAAACAATGTTTTTAACGGGAAATGTACAATTTTGGAATTTTCGGAGATTGTGAAGAAGTCCGTCCTCCTTTGGTTTTGATTTCCAAAAGATTCCAAGCTCAACTTATCGGATGAAGTATTATGTGTTGATTTTAAAAGCTTGTTTTACTATTTTTTTAACATTGTTTTAAAGAGTAAGCTTTTTTATTAATTTATTAGAAGTTTTAAATGTTTATGAAAAGTAGAAATTTGGTTTAAATCTCGTAAAAATTGAACAAAGAAAACGTGATCCTTTTGGATTTAAAAGATATTTCTAAGGTAGCAACTTTTTGTATCAACGAATGGCTTTTTTTTACGGTTGGATAAAATGAGGCTTAGTTGTATTGGAAAGTTCTTTCGTGTTTTAACTTTTAGCTCATATTTAGCATACATATAACGAAGGCAATGTTTACGCACGTTTCATTGGGTGTGGCAAAGCAACATTCCAAAAACTATTGCTGCCAAGTTAGAAAAGGAAATTTTGTAACTCGCCATTGTTGGGTTATTTAACTTGTTTTTGTTTAAGTTTTGTATCAGATCTTTTTGTTGCTAACGTAAAATTTAAGAAGGGGCCAAAATCGCAAGAAGTTTTTATTTCAATAAGGTGCGCAAGAAATGTGTCAGAATTTAGTGGTGAATTCTTTATTCTTAACTAAGTCATAATAATTTATTGCAGAAGTAAGACATACAGAATGGTTCAGGTTTTTCGTTAGAAATATGACAAATACTATACATAAAAATTTACTTTATTCTTTTTAACTAAAGAATGTTTGCAATACTCACCGATCACGTGACTTTCCATATTCGTAATTCGTGGTTTTGATGCCGGTTGTGGAATAATCGTTATTTCATCATTTATTTTTAGTGGTTTCAGCAACGAGTCATTTGTGGCTCCTAAGCTACTTCTTTGGTTGCCACTGGTCATTGTACTGCTAGTTGGTGCATTGTTGTTCTTTTTACCATCCATTGCTTTTTTAGCCACTGTACTGTGAGCAGTATATACATGTGTCTCAAATTGTTTATACATTCCAAAGGTAGCTGTGCAAACAGTGCACTTGTATGATAGATGAGCTGGTTTCAAGGTCATATGATGATCCCGCGACACATGATTAAGCAGCTTCCATTGATACAACTACAAAAGTAGAAATGATTTGAAGATAACTTTCATAATGCTTCATATGTACATGTCGGAATATATAACAATATTGACTTACTCTTCCACACACTGGACATCGACCAGCATCTTTGCCTTTATTAGCGGCTTCTTGCATTGAGCTTGTCACCAAACCATGAGAGCCAAGTAAATGACGTTCTAGACCTTGATCAGTAAAGAATCTAAACTGACATTTTTGACAATTTAAAGGAGGTCGGTTGTAAATCATCTTCGGATGAATCTGAAATGTTTCCAAAGATATTTCAGTTTAGACTGAGAAATAAATAGGACCAAAAGGTAAATACAAAATACGTTTCATTTAATTAAAACAAAATTGTGTATTTTTACTTAGCGATGCTTCTGGATTGTTGAATAAATGTTATCTTTAGTGACTATTAATTTAAAACGTTCAAATGAATTTTAATACAAACCTTAACTTTATGCATCCATTGCATGTGATTCCGCAGTTGCTCTAAATCTTTTATATAACCATCGCATATTTCACAAATGACGAATTGAGCCTTGTTGCCGCTAGGACTTTGTCCTGGCTTCATGCCCGCTGGCGGCATTTTACTTGAAGATGCTGAGGGAACTTGTGCAGAACTACTCTGCCGAGGTAGAGGAGTTATTGAAATACTTGGTTGACCAGAAAGGGTCTTCTTAGCCATTGCATTGGCATTCTGAAATTAAAAAAACGTAAAAATTGGTGAAGAAATTTTAACTCAATAAGAAAGTATATACTAACTTGAATTAATTGGGCACCAGCAAGCTGATAATTGTTTTGTGACATCACAATGTTAGTTGCCATTGGATTACGTACTTGATTTGACCCACGCATGACTGGTGAACCAGGATTTGGTCCTGATTTTGTAACTGTAGGTGGTCTTCCACGTATTTTATTGGCAGCGTTTTGTGCGGCCAAAGCAGCAGCTTGTATGCTGCGTGCCTGTGCTGCTTGTTGCTGCTGTTGTTGTATAGATGCTAACGCAGCTTTTTGTGCGGCAGCTTGTGCTGCCATGGCCTGCAAGAAAAAAGTTTAATGTATAAATTGTTTTACATAAAAACAATACAAACTAAAACTAAATGGCACTAGAAGAATTTGTATTGCCTTAAATAAGCGGACATACCTGATAAGCAGTAGCTGTTCCTACCAATCCATGTCGCGGTTTGATTCTTGGTATTTTAGCTGGTGCTTCCCAGTCGTGAGGTGGTGCTAAATTCAATTCAGGTCGGAACTTCTTGGCACAAACCGGTTGATGCCTTGCCATCTTAGCTTTTCCATTGTCTTCAAAGCTACAATTTGGACACTGATGATAAGGCAATGGCTTTATTAAACGCGCCTTTATATTGTGTACTGCTTCCATATGATAGACAATTTCCTTATCATTGCGTATTTCATAGGTGCAAAAGTTGCATTTGAACAACTGTCCATTCATATGAGGTGTTTCATAGTGGTTGGCCATTGAAAGCGCAGATTCCGATTTGAAGTTACAAAATTCACACCGTTTCATCGTACATTTAAAGGGTGAATTTTTCTTCTTTGAAGCTTCCAAATTGCCCGAGAGCGCTGCAATAGCACGTTCAAATTCTGTAATATTCTTTCCTAGACTCTTACGCATTTTCCTTTTTTGCAGGCGTATTAAATCAGACTGTACAAACTCTTGGACAAGCCCTACACCAATATCCATAAAAAATTTCCCAAGTGGGCTTTCAAAATAGTTATCCTGACCAGGTTTGTTAGGTAAATTAGAATTTGGAGTTGTTACATCTCCTGTGGAGAGATTAGTAACAGCGGTAGCTGGTTTAATTGCTCCTTTTATTACTGTCAAATCATCATTTGCTTCTTTGATAAGTATCTTTGTACGTACGCCGCTCTCTGAATCATCATCTTCTTCGTCATCATCTTCCTCTGACTCTTCTGACCATGACTCATCGACATCGTCACCGCCACGACGCTTTTTCTTCTTTTTGCCAGTTTTTTCGTCTTTATCTTCTTTGTTCTGTTCAGTCATCATATCAAATTCATCTGATTTGTCTGCTTCAGCAAGATCATCTTTTGTAAGTTCGTATTTTGCTTCGATGCCCCTAACAACTTCTCTTAAATTGTCCGTGGGTGGTTTCTCATATATGTAGGGCACAATAAATGAGGGGGCTTCAAGCACATACATATCGTCAGTCAAACCAGGTAACAAATTCGTATTGGTGCTAAGACCAGCCAGAGTTGTGCCGGTAGAAACTGACTGTACGTTTGCAGTGTTGGAAACTGGCACCAATTTCGGAGGTGTTGTCACAGGTGTGGCGGTGATAGATGGTCTTATATTAACCGGGTATATTACGCCGATGTCATTTGAAATATCTTTTGTGCCACTAGACACATCTTGCGGCATTAAGGAGCGTGCATCTTTAATTGTAATTTGACTAAGGGTAGACGACGGCAGTGAGGTACGTTGTCTTTTATTTGGTGGCTGAGAGTCATCAGAGTTTGTTGCCAAGTCCACAGTCATATTTTTTCTTTTTGACACTTCTCCTAGCGATGTTGGTGCAGGTGTGTCATCTTCAATAACAACACAATCATCATCATCGTCATCGGCAATTTCTTGTGGCATGCTCGCTTTTTCAGCTTCAGGCTTTTGAATCTGTTTAGATGGTGGAGGTTGTTCAATTTCGTTGTCTGAATCTGATCCAATAACAACTGCACCGTCGGAGTCACTGCACACTGACTTTGATTTTTTCGTGCAATAATTTAAAGCAGAGTCACCGCCATTGGCCGTTTGCTTGAGATTTCGTGCCGCTTCATTTGGAATGGTTTCTTCCATTTCTTCATCGGAATCATCACCCAAGTCAACAATACCGGCATCATCTTTTGCTTTTTCTGACTCACTAGCAGTACCATTTTCTTTTTGAATAGGAGACTTTTTTGCAATTGCCTTTTCTATTTCAGAAGAATTTAAAGGATCTTCCACACTTTGCTGTGATACTGAGCAATCATCCACAGGAACATCTGTTGATTTTTCATCTTTAGCCTCAATTGATATCATATCTTCGTTAAAATCCTGCTGGCGACTGTTAGTTCTAGCATCCGATGATGCATCCTGGCTAGCGGCATCGGCATCAGCTTCACCATCCGTATTCCCTTTATCTCTTGCAAGATTATTGAACGATACTTTTCCGTTATTGGTCCCGCTCGTAGTGCTGTTTTCTCCTTCCTCTGTGTCTACTGCTACGGGCACTTCAGAGTCACTATTTGGTTCTGCTTTGTTATATGGGGAATTATCGCAATTTCGCGAGACGTCATCACAGGCATTGGATGAATCCTCATTCGACGAAGATGGATTTGATTTCGAAACGCTTTCCAGTTTGTCTTTGACATCAGTAGCATCACCATCAATAAGAGATTCATCTTTACTATTTTCAGATGATGTTGGCTGGGATGGATGTTTACCTCTTGTCTCAGACATTTTAGAATCATCACCAGCTCCCACACCATTTTCGGTAGATGAAGTGATTTGTGAATCATCTTCTTCAGTATCGGGAGCATCAACATCCATAGCTTCTGGTTTCTCAGTTGATTCTTTGATTTTGTCACCATTTAGTTGATCTATTGATGTCAAACTAACGTTGTTTGTTGTTGAAGTATTGCCAGCAGAATTTGTTGTTCGAGATTCAACTTGCTGTTGTAGCGACGCAACGTTCTCAGGTATTACAGCGTCCACTTCGGTCATATTGACAACTTTATGATGAATATCTATAATTAAAAATTAAGCAAACGATAAATTTAAGTTCTAAAAGTGGTTGAAATGGAGTTAAAAAAATATTTTAAAGTTGTTTGTACAATATTATGATATAGAAGCATTTTGAAACACGGTTTTAATCAACAAGAGAAACAGAACAAAATCTTCTTAAAATAATCATTTTAAACAAATTGGTGCTTTTATGGCATAGTTTTGAATTTTATTACTACCTCTGTTTCAAAATATGATAATCATTTTTCCGATTATGGATAATAACAAAATTGCAAATAAATTTTGTTAACTCAAAATGACTAAAAATTAACAAGATAAGTTTCGCTCTGCTTTAGCAAGAATCAAAATGCTGAAAAAACAAAGAAATTTTTGAGTGTGTTTCTCCACAGTTACGTTTAACGTCAAACAATACAACAACCCGCAGCAATGCAGAAAAATCATCCTATCGTTATTTTTTGAAGGATTGTCAATATTCGACGAATTAAGATATGTACTTAATATGTACGTGCAAATATTTGTACATCAGAATAATGTATTTTTGTAATTTTTTTTTTGTTTTTTTCAAAGATAAAAAGATTTTTTGGTATCTACCATTCGCAAATATTTACTGCACTATTTAAGTACATGTCACATTACTGAGTCATCATAATGAGTACATACATACATACATACATATGAATCAGAATTAAAAAAAAAAAATATCACACAAAATAAACTTTTCAGAAATCAAATACTGCATAAAATGCAGAATTTTACGAATTTGTGTTTTATTTATTTAGACTATTTCTCAATCCATGCCTCACTTTTTACCATGAGTGAGTTTAACGTAAGCTTAACACTTTGCATATTATTATTCAGACAACTGACTACAAGTGTAATAACTTAGCTCGAATTCTGAAGTTTATTCATATTCATATTTTGGGTGTCTTGAGAAAAATCACCGAAGATTGATGGCACACCGAGGTCGAGACTGGGATCCTTAAATTTTTGTCCCAATTTTATTTTAGGAAAATTCTTCCAAAGCCAATATGATGCATTCAAGCTTTAAAAAACAAAGTATAGATAGAATTGAATTAGAAAAATTCATTTATAGACCAAAATGATTCAATGAAACTTAAATTACGCTCGCCATTTTTAGGACAAAGTGTATTTTCCGAAATGAGCATTGAATAATGAAGATTGAAAACATTTTTCAATACACCTCTGTAGACTGTTTATCTCTATCAATGCTATTGAATGACTGTATTTTCTTTTTACGCAAATGCGTTTAATATTCCTTTTTCAATGCTCATTTTGGAGGAGATTTGGGTTAGAAACAACCTGATGTAAAAAAGTTCTTACCCTTTATGGACATGTCAAAGTTAATTTTTCAAATGTATATAATTTTTTTCACATGTCTCGACTTAACCTGATCTACATTACTGGAGTGATGGCCGGATTAAGTCTCATCTGATAGACATCGAATCAGACGCTTTGGTTCTTAAATTGAACACAACTTTTTCAAATTTACCATTTTAATACCCAAAGATTGCAATCCTCTAACTTTTATAGGGACTGCTAGAAAGGTGCAGACAGAATCACAAAAACAGAAATAAAATCGCTATAAGCCTTATTTCATACAAAAAATGACCCAAAACTTTACGTTTATTTTCAAAAATGACTAAGACCAATTAATTTTTAAAATGTTAATTCTAGAACAAATGAAAAATTTCTGAAAATGACGGGAATTCCACGATTTTTGTATCATGTTATTAAAATTTTTGTCTCACAAGCAAAAAAGGTCAATAACTTTTCCTAAAAAAAAAAATTCTTTTTACCAGTTGAAATAAATTTTTTTTTTTTGACAAGGCCGGGAATTGTTTCTTTTCAACTTGTCAACCCTGGTTAGAGACCTCATTGATACCTTTTAAAATTTTATTTCATAGTTAAAGAATATAATTAATACCCAAAGTTTTAAAACTTTTAAATGGACTCAGATCGTATATTTACGTTTAGTATATTTTTTTAAGAATTTAGTTTTTTATTATGTACATACATACATATCGTCAGTGTAGAACAAAAAGTCACTATCTATTTCTTATTTTCGAGTCTAAGTCTAAGTTCCAAGTCAACATCCTACATGAGTTTTTGAAATACATATTCTGATTAAAACAAAAAAAAAATAAAATTTTCACAAATCTTGTTCAATGTTCTTAATGTTTCCATTTATCGATTTTCTTTCAATGTCTTCATTAGTTCTTAATACACGTCCGCGTAGCCGATAGCCTTCGACTGCGCTTCGGACAACTGTTAGTTCATCCCATTCTACTTTTCCTGATGATTTTTCTCACATACCAGCTATTAATTTTATCTATGACTTAAGAATATCTATGTACATATATACAATTATGTGTAAGTTTTGTATTGAACAGAAGCTTGTTCTTTCATTATACATGGACTAATTTTGCCAATATGATTTCTTTTTTCACATTTTTAAATTATACAAGACGCGATAATGCAATTGTCTTGTGCAAAGATTTTAGCGGTTTTACCGATAACAAATTGCTTTCATTGCGTATGCATTTGACAGATACTGACAACTACTGCTACTACCTTTAGTGCATCCAGGATCAAAACAAACAAATAACAATAACAATAACAATGACAACAAAAGTCACAATAACACAACGAAATAATTTAAATCCGCCAAAATTTCAAAATCAAAATTTAATGTTCTTTAAAACTACGATAGAAAATTTTTTATTCACGGACAGACATTTCAGACGCCATATTGAATTATTTTATTTTATACTAAACATACAACTATATACATACATACATACACATGTACTATATATGTATTTATGTCTGTCTGATATTTAATACGTCAGTAAATATGTATATGCTCGAATGTCGTATGTACGTACATGCTTATAAATGCGATTTCAGTATATACATATATGCATGCATAATCAGTGCTATTTACTGAATTATATACATATATGTTTCTATATAAAAATATATATGTATATATGTACTTGTCGCTAACTACAGCTACATATATAACGTGCTATTTAGGTGAGTATCTTTCTCGACATCTGCACGCGGGAAGTACTCTAAAAACACGTTAGGAACAACGAGGGAGTGAAGAACCTCTTGCCTCAAACTTACAAGAACGCAACAAAAATAACACAGTTTGGGACTGATGAAACCACGCTGGCGCTGGTGCTGCCACTGCGACTGTTGTTGTCACCACCGCCGCCGCACTTCTACTTGCGTTGCTGTTGTTGATGATAATAATTATGTTTCTGACCGGCAAACGACTATTCAGAGAGAACGACAGAGACCAACAAGCGACTGAGACAACAATCAAAGACCAACTAAACTCTGTTGTTTGCGCATTCAACTTGGTAGTGAACACGGTATACACCGTCACCAGTGTTGCATGTGGTGGGCATATTAATAAAAAAGAAACAGAAATGAGTTCGAAAATCACCATGGATCTGAAGGTACTTTCACGACGAAAATTCACCTTAACTATAATATATACATATTTTCATTGTATTAATTTTCTTACAGTTTATTTTTCTTTTGAGTAAATTTTTTCTGAATATTTTAGTTTCCATAACGCCCGATAAGTTTTAACAGAACAAGGTTAAATTATAAAGATCATAAACATTGCTCGGGAGATTTGGACTTTAATGAGCCAAAGAATTTAAACTTGCTTGTTAAACTTAAAATATAAGGTTAATTTATTTTTGAACCATTGAATATTTTAGCAACGGTTATATAATAAAAAATAATATGATATTAATATTATTATGGTATTTAATAATAATAAAAAAGTTAGTACGAGTTAGGAAACTCAATGCCTTTGAAACGAAAAAGACGGCACCAAGAAAATAGACGAAATGCGTATAGGTCTGAGCTTGGGAAAGCGGTTCTAAAGTACCTATATTATTTAAAAGCAACTCAAATTTTATTCATAATGTTAGAGGCAACACTGGAACATTTACCGGTAGAGTCAACAGCAGAGTTTCCATGGTGTGCAAGTAGGGGTTGATTTAGTGAGAGCGTATGATGCATGCTCATTAGAATATAATGCGTGTGGAATAAAATTGACAGTATCGAATGTCAAAATTGGTAAAGCAAAAACTTACAAAATGCCACGAAGGAAATAAACAAAACAAAACAGAATTTATCTTTCACTCTGCTGCTGTTTACTTAACGAGATACAAAAAATTTTTGCCAGTTAAAAAAAAAACAGATCTGAATTCACCTATTGATATGGTATCATAGCAGTATGTTTTGTATAAAATATACAACAGCAGTACAAGAGAGCAACATTTTGTTTTATATTCATTAAAGGTAATAGATTAAAGTTGACCCAAACTTAATTTCAACAGTTGTATTCATGGGCGGTAAATGGTTTCAGGTTTTTCATGACATAACCCACTCCAATACAATCTATTTGTGTACAAATTGTAGATACTCTGTCTTATTATAAATGTTATTTTTATTTTTTATGGGTGTTGGCTATATTTTCTAGAATCTTTTTTTTTACAAACAACTTTTTTATTAAAAATATATTCTATTGGAATCGTTTCAGAGTAATAAAACATTTCAAGATGACTGTACATCCATACAAATAGAAAATTAATCCTTCTAAAAATAAAAGGGGAATGTCAGGGGAAAACAGCACTCATTCTCAACTTTTAGCAATTATATCACAGATTTTATATACATATATATTCTTGTTTATATGTATGACGTTATCAGGGGGAATTTTTTTTATTCTATATTGAAAGCACAAATTTGAACGGTACGAATTAGTACGAGTTATCACACAACAGATTTCGAACTGACATTCAATCTTAAAACTATTTAAGTTGATCACATTACCAAATGCCATATTTAGTATTCATTGACAAATTCAGATCTATTGCTATCTGGAAAAGATATTTCCTATATACTGGGTACAGACACATAGTAAATGTTGTCTCTATGTAAATGAACTTTCGATGTACTTATAAAAAAAAAATAATGTAATGATGTATTAACGCTAATTCTCAGGCTTCTCAAGACATTCACTTCTATCTTAGACAACAATTATCAAATTTATATGAAAACCAATTCTTAAAGATATATTAAGAATTTTTGAAGTTACTATATATGTATATATATATAAAGGTCGTTGTTTCAAACACGCAGCAAACAATGATTTCTTGATGTTAATGCTTCGAGAGGATAATTTGCAAAGTCAACGTTTACACAAGGAAATTCGGTGAAAAAAGTTCGTATATATACTCTTTTGTGAATTCGTTTTGCGTTTACACACGAAAACTAGAATTTCTGTGTGCTTGAAAATGTCATAACAATTACTGCGTCAATCCGCCACAACAAACGTAAATTCAAAGTGTAATACCAGCGAACGGACTGAATGAAGGAGAATTTCCGATTACGACAAATTCTGTACACCACTTTCCTCTTGCCAACAACCAAGAAAACTTTTCGTCAAGAGTTTCTGTGAGTAAACGTTGACAAAGGAAAGCGATGAGAAAAAAACTAATCCTAGGCACTTTATAAACTATTTATTGCGATTAATTATTACTGTTATTATAAAACCAATATCTGCACAATTAAAGCACAATTATTATAAAGTTCGCGAGTTTATTTATCAAATCAATATAAACTAAAGAACAAAATCGTAGAATATCGGAAATTGGAACCAAAACATATTAAAATATAGTTATTTTTTGTACCATATTTTTCCCATTTGGAAAGTTTATACTACTAAAATTTATTTCAACCTAAACAGATTTTGGTCGCTACATCAGAGAAGTCGAGATATTATTATTGTAAACGCAATATTAAAGATATTCTTTGACCAGATAAATACAAACCTAACGCGGATTTGGAATCAACGACTATAAATACATTGTTTTGCTTAAGTTGTCAATCTTTCCAGATCATTATATGACAAGGGAAGTAATTCATATTTCTTAATCCAACAACTGTTAACAGGGCAGTTACACCTAACTTAACGCTATTAAAAAGCTTCCCTTATAACATATAAGATTCAAAGAAAGTTGTTGGTGTTTCTATAAAATTAAGAATATATAAAGCTGCTTGGTGACAAGCATAGTTTTTGCCATTTCTTTAGTTTTTAATTTCAAATGCTAAAGAGCTCACTCAAACGCTACCTTTTCAACTTATCCAAAATAGTTTTCGAAAATTAAGTACATTCCATAATCTGTTAAATAAACTGTTTAAGTATATTGTGTATATTTACTTGTAACGACAAAGGAAAGAATGAAACCATTTTGACTAAATTTTTTCATATGTTAATTATCAGGAGCTTGGCAGTATGGAGAATCAAGGCGAAAAATGTTTCAAAAATCGAAAACCTTTTGAAATAGTAGAATAATATTGAAAAAGTCGAATAAATGTTGATGATTAAATATTATTGGAAAACTTGTAAAAACGTTGAACGGGTCGAAAAATACTGAATTTCGATACATGTGCATGAGTTTAGACAGTAACACAAGCGTGGTCGTTGCTTTTCCGCAAGTACATTCAAGTAAAGCAAAGCCAATGATGTTCACACATCATAAATTGATTTCACGCGAAGCCCCCCTCACCTCTATTCTTTAATTTTCTTTTTTGAGTACAACATTCAATTTTTTTGGGGTGCCAAGTAAACCATTTTTTAATGCTTCAAATGAGAAAAAGTTTCATTCATCCAATATCCGTTGGTAGACCGAATTAATTAGTCATACCAATTGCTTAGTAGGCGTGAGTGCAAAAACTATCAAATGTGCAAAATAGTATTTTTTATCGATTTAAGCCAAGTAGTGTAAAATGTTTTTAATAATTCCGGTGCGTGTGCGCCTGTTGAAAAAATTACTGTGGCTAAGCAAATTCAATACATCAACTTTTCTCGGATATGGAATCATATATAAAGAATACTTAAGTTGTTCTCATCAAATTTGTTTAAGAATATTGTTTTAAACTTTAACTTTTTATGACGAATAGACGAATCGATATTTTGTACTTTAATTTAAAAAGCATGCTATTCTTAGATAGAACTACGTTTTCGGAAATAACTGATTTTATTCTATATAACTTACTTTCAGTGTAATGATGCTACGTTGAGGTATATCAATGTACAGAAAAACACTTTTATTGATCGTCTTCTTCGTCCTCGTGATTAAAGGAGAGCTTGTTGCTACAGCTAATGATATTGGATTTTTTGTCTTTCTTTTTAGATTTTTTGCTTGTGGAGATGTCACTTTCTTTGTCGTTACTATTGATATTAGATTTCTTTTTAAAGATAACGCGTTGATTGAGATCTGCAGTAGCCTCGGCTGCTTCTGTGATTCAAAAAGAAAAGAAAATTAAGTTCAGAAGACATTTAGATGTTTTACATAAAAACATTACAAAAAAATAAAACAATAACTAAAGGTTAAAGCTTTTGCCAGAAAATAAATTTTAACTGTAGCAAGTGAGTTCTGATTATTGTCCATTTTATTCTCATTTCGATTGCATTATCTAAAAAAAAAAAAACAAACGTATTTTTTAAAACTTCAAAATTTAAGCTTTAGGTTTTGAAGATGGCTTTTAAACTGCACATTTTTTGAGTGCAAATTTTATTGTTTTATTGGAGAATCATATTTTTCATAAAAAAATTAAGCAACTTTTGTTCTATCATAGATAACGAAGAAAATTCGTAGCCCAACAGATAAGACAGAAAAACCTCAATTTCTGATTGCAACATTTTTTATGTAAAATTTTAATTGTATGAAGTTTCAATAAGATTGCTTCAAATGTTTTGAAGCTGTCGTGATTATCTTTGATAAGGTGACGAAGAGACACGTTTCGAAAAATTAAAGTATATCAGACCCATTAGACTAGAAATATCTGAACAAAAGCAAATATGTAAACAATTTTTGATGCGTCTGGATAGTTGCGATTCAAGCAGAATTTGACTATTCCGGAAATTATTTCGAGATCGATCAGTAATACGAACATAGATTAGAAGACTTTTTTTGTGGTTTGTGCGAACAGAAAATAATTTCTTATTTCTATTTTATTGAGCTAACTGTTCAAGAACTTTAGTGTGACTTTTTACTAGCTACAATTTTATTGATAATCACTATGACTTAAACCAATATGTTTCATGCAAAATGCAAATGACTGACCTTTTTGGTACTGTAGAGTTTTGATCACCCGATGCAAGCGGAGTAGGTAACATTCTTAACTTCAACACAAGACATCATGCAGAAATATAGCGAGTTGGGCTTTTTTTTAGAAATGATTTTTGTTTTTATTTCTACATGTTCGATTTTTTTTAAGTTTTGCAAACGTGGGGATAGTTCACAAAATTTGTAGTGTACTATTTTTTTCAGTATTACCAAATAAATTTATTAATAGCATACATTTCAGTGATACTAAAGTTATTTAGTATCCACTAAGTTTATTTAGTGATAGTGACAAAGATATCAATATAACTAATTTATTGGAAATTTTCTCGACTACCATTAAATAATTTACGTGATGATGAAAAGTTTTTCATAACAAAATTTTGTGAAATAAATGAAATTAGTAATAGGAAAAATATTTCTGAACTACTATGCTCAAAGAAGAATACATTTTAGTGCATCACTCTGAAATCTGAATTTTTTAAATTCGAATGAAGACTAATTTTCGAATTTTAAATTCAAAGAAAACTGAGTAAAAGTTTTAAATTAAATATGTAGCGTTTTTAGTGTGTTTTGTAGATACACTAAAATTAATCGATGAAATCGATACCTTTTTCTCTTTTTTTGGTTTTTATATTTTTATGAATACATTACATGTAGATAAGGAAGCGGGTCGCATTCAAACCATGTCTTCTAGAAATGTATGTGCTGCGTACCTGACAAACGCACTGACAATCGACATAAATATAATATTTTTTTCACTAGCGTCGAAGTTTTTTTTTTTAATGTTAAGAAAATTTCCTCCAAAAGGAAGTTTTACATGAAACCGTCTGTATAAAAGATAACGGCTTTAAAGTGAGTATACAGGAAAAGTTTGTGTAATGAGCTCCAAGATTTAAAGGCTCTAAAATATAAACGGGTGACAAGCATAAACATGATCTTCCCCCCGCCAAAAGAAGAACAAATTAATGAGTTTATAGAGGTAAGCTTTTGGCGAGTTAATACATGTATGTAGGAGTATGTACATATAAGCTAGGAATTTGATATACATAGTAGAATAAATGGACACCTTTATGATATTCAATTACATCTCTGTAAGGACTTGAATTGGATCTTAAGCATAAGACTTGAATATTTTTTTGATA
This sequence comes from Meiosimyza decipiens, assembly GCA_963680825.1. Taxonomy (NCBI): domain Eukaryota; kingdom Metazoa; phylum Arthropoda; class Insecta; order Diptera; family Lauxaniidae; genus Meiosimyza; species Meiosimyza decipiens. Next base: position 5,968,347 of record OY804258.1, on the reverse strand, counting down.
TTGATTAAACTAAAAGTCAATATATTATTTTTGCTTTGGCTGGTTGGTAAATAATAGTTAACGGAGCATTAACAATTAGTTTCGAATAGAGTAATATTTACTTATTTTATTTTCAGGACCTGATCAATTATTACTGAAATAAAAAAAATAGTCATCTAATTTATAAAAAATTAAAATATATATATATTTAAATTTCATTTTCGATTTGCAAAATTTTCGCTTCTTAATTTTTTTCTCTTCTACATCTATATTCGTAGTAGTATATTTTATATTACCGCACCTTCTGCTACCGTTCCCGCTGTGACCCAGCAACTTAACAAAAAACCAGCGATTTACGTATTTTCCTATTTCTTCTTCATCGTTTTGTTCTTCTACTAACATTCTGTCTGTCTGTCTGTCCGTCTGTCAGTTGTGAACAACCATTCGTTCGTCCCGCTGTTCCAACCGTCTGTCTGTCCGACCGTTTCAGAAACCCAAACTGTTTTCCGATTTTTGCTTTCGTTATGAATTTTGTTGGTTGGTTGTTTTTACTTCTTCCCAATCTCTATTCCTCTACCCCCTTGTTAAGAAACACCAACCAAAACCATAAGACAACAGCAACGGCCCAAACCATTTCACCGCCTTCATTGCACCTTATCGTTCGCTCACCGACCGACCCACGGGTTGGCTGGCATCAGCATCTGGCTTTTGGTCGCTTGCTTTACTTTTTCATTTATCACATTATTTCTTTTGGCGGAGCCCCAAATACTGTACCCCGCATTTGCTATGCGTCATTGTGTGTGCTCGTGCCTATGTGTGAGTGCGTGTAAAGAAGGGTGCTCCGCTGGCATATTGCTATGAAGACTTTCTGGAAATTTGCAACTTTTGCTAAATACAAAATTGAAGTCATAAAACCACAAAAGCCTGATAACAACAATAGCGCATTGTGCGCTTTTTGTAGCCAAAGCACCAAATAAATGCTGCTTTTACTTGGGACTTCGCTGACAATTGAGAAAATTTGCTTTGGGGTTAGATTGAAATTCACTCCGCTATTTCGTAAAAATTTTTTTTTAAATTTAAAAAACATACGATTATGAACAAATATTTGTAAATACATTGGATATTTAGCAAAATTAATGTTAACACTATTTTTTTTAGGAAAAAAAATTATACATACATATTTAATGTCCGTCCGTATGTCTGTCCAACAAACAAAATGGACGCAAGAAAAGTTTTCCAAAAAATGAGAACACAATTTTTTTTCGTTTTTCCTCCTCTAAATCCTTTTTGTGTAAATAAAATATTTCCAAAATGTTCAGAAAACACCTGAAAACTTGCACGGCTTTTTGGTTAATGTAAAAAAAAAAATATTTTTTTATTTTATTTTTTTCGTTTTTGCTTGCACTTTCTTGCGAAAGATAAAATTAAAGCATGGAAACTTAGTGGAAGCCAACGAGACGAGAAAATTAAAAAACGACGCAACGCTTGACTCTGACTCAACTGAACTGAAACAGAAAAAAAAGTGCTGAACTGACAGCCAAGTGACAGCTGAGAAAGACACACGGACGGACAAATGGTGGAATGGATGACGAAGTGACAACAAAAGGAACACAAACAACGATTTCATACATTAAGCGCGCCGCCTGATTCTGATAAAGATGAAGGATCACTTGCTGTTTACCCTGTTTACCTTTTTCTTGACGATGTTGCTCGACAGCCGCTTCCTCTGCGGTCAAGTCGCCCGCTTGGAGCACAACTACTTGCGGTTTTTCTTCGTCACGTTCGGGACGTTCTTTGATGTCGTCTTCTGAATAATTGGAATCCTCGTCGTCGTTGAACTTCTGGCGCTGCGTTCCAAATGTAATATTAGAAAAAGAAACAATGCTAACGTCCTTCAAATCCTCACCTTTGTCTCAACTGTTGGTCCTTCTTTATAACCAATTTCTGCTTTTAATTTGGCCAAAAAACTTGGATCTTGTGGTTTGATATACGAAATATTTCGTTTGGACATAATTTATCTATGTGCTGTCGGCAAGATACAAACAACTTTCTTTCACATTAGTTTAAACACGAGACACACAATAAAAATAAATAAATTATAATAAAAATCAATTTTTTTTCTTAATTTTTGCACACAATTCACATAAAAAAATTGTTTGTAGTTCTCGTCGTAACTTCTTTTGGCGGTTGTTTTCTTTTGACCAATAATACCAATTGTCAAAATTTGTTCGTTTGGTTTCCTTTTTGTTTCGTCTACTTTTCGATATCGAAATTCATATTGAACGAAAAATTAATGTTGCCAGATCCCTTGACTTTTTATAGTTCGCAAATGTTAAATTTTAGTTCAGGTTTTACACGCCGTATTTTAAAGCAGGGCCTCTTTGAACGTTGCTACGAACCGAACTATTTGATCGTTTGCATATTGCTACCCCACTTACCTACAAAATAAGACTGCTCCAACTCAAAAATAAACTAAGGACAATAAGTACTTTTTCGCATTACTTTGAAAGGCTACAACGATACATAGTCGCGCAACTATCTAGTCACATATTTGCACAGACATTAATACATTTATACTTTGTCGCACAGCTATTTAGTTTTTAATGATTATGCACAGATCTTCAACCAGCTTTCCTCACAGTGCATACATGCGACTACATCATTGTATAGCTTATGCAAGGTGAAACAGACCACGTGGTTCTCACTTCTGCAAGGAAAGTTGAAATCGTGAATTCGAAGGGAGTGAGTTACATTGCACGATGTGTAGAACAACATTAAAGTCTCAATCACAATAATAACGAAACGACGTTTGATGCTTTGTGCAGCAGAAATATGTATATAAGAACAGTTTTGGTCTCCAAATAACACGAATTTGATATCATTTGACAGGTAATATTCCTACTAAGACAACTCCAAAATATTTCTGTTCAAAAATTACGAATATGGACACTGTATCATTTCAAAGTTGTCGACTTTTTCGAATTTTCAAAAGTGGGTTAAGTTTTTTTTGAAGATTACAACAAATTCTTTGTTAAAATACATTTTGCAACAGAAAATAAATAAATTAAATGTTTAATTTTATTTAAAAAAAAAAACATATTTTAAATTTTGAGTTTTTGAAATATACAGAAAAATTCTATTTTGGTGAATTTTTCAACTTTAAAAATATTGAATTATGAAACACAATTTATGGTAAAGAAATCGATTTTGAAAAAACCTTTAAGTTAAGAAATTTGCTTAGAATTCCATACGCTGCACAAGTGAAGGCATTTCATTGAGTAAAAAAACGTCAATTTCCGAAGTGATTTTTTTTTTAATTGAAAATGCACTTCAGTAGAAATTTCAGCAGACTTTATTTATGTAGAAAAAGGCAATGTTATCAACATAGCACTCTGCCATGTATTTTTTTTAGTTTAACACATTAAAGACATTATTTGAAGCAATCGTATTTTCTTACTTTAAAAGCGGTTTTCTCAAAAAAGGTTGAACTAAATGAAAATCTAGCTATGTATCTACAATCAGCAACCTCAAATTATCTTCCATACAAAATTTTATCTAATTTATTTTCAAAATTTGTAACTGCACAAAGCACCGTGCGATGTGCACTATGTAGAGCCAATGCAGCCACATTGCAACGTACAGCATTTGATATTTCATTGAAGTAGAATGCATGTATTGAAGGTAGAAGCCAGTGAAAGAGAAGGTGCCGCATGTAATCGCGTGGAAAGTAGACTTGAATTATACTTTTTTCGAGTGCGTGTGTGACCGCTTCCTTATTTAAATTTTCGATTCTTTCGCACGCTACCACATTATAACATATTAGCCATGTTCTCTAACTCCACTTCAACAGAATACATTGAAGTAAATAGGTAATATTTACTGGTATGTTTTCGTGGGGATGCGATTTACGATGGACAGCATTTGACAGTCCATCATGCAAGCAAGCTCTAAACACAATTGGAACGAGATGCGATAACGAAGAAAAACATAGCGTTAGAGCCAGACACTTAACAGATTTTTTTTTGAGCTTCATGTCATGTTATCTTGTTTTGTTTTTTTTTCGCATCGCATCTCGTTTCAATAGTTTTTAAAACTTCATGTGAAGCAAAAGAGAGTGAAAGCGGAGGTGTCGTATGTATTCGCCTGCAAAACTGTACAAAACTTGAACTGTATTTTTTTACGGGTGCCGCGCGTGTATTTGTGCACTATTAACCAAAATAATATTGAGGACGTGCGCATGCAAGTGACATAATAGTTATGCAACTGAATCACGGCGGACTGTAAACAAGTTTAAATGCAAGGTCGAGTAACAAAAAAAAAAAAAAAGTACACCAAACACGATATACACCAAACGCAAAAAAGTCCCCAGAGTTTTTTTTAATGATATTACATATTAACAACATACGTATGAAATTTAAAAAATGACCGATTTGGCTTAAATTTCGACTTAACAGTACCCTGCACACCTAAGTACCATATTTCAAGGTACTTATACGTGTCAAAATCTTATGTTTTCTAAATGTGTAATATCATTATAGTAAATACAGTAAATCCCAATATCTCTAACTCAACATTAAATCTTTGTTAAAGTCCATTGGAGTGCCACTGTAACATTGCATAGATCACTAAAAATTACATTGTCCCTTGTTACACGAAGACTTGTTGAGTAGTCCGATTTTGTTGGTAGAGGTATGAGAAGCTTGTGGGGGTAGCAATTAACGGACGATCAGAAAGGTAGGTTCGTGGTATTTTCGAAAGAGTCTCCTGCTCAAAAAATGGCAGCGTTGAACACCAGACTTAAAAAATGAGTTGAGTTCAAGCTTCGCAGCATTTTTTGCAAAAAGAGAACTGCGGTCTCTCCTCTGCCAAGAGTCGTAAATTTATAGATGCAATCAGGTGGCAACATTAGAAAGTTAAAAAACGGAAGTCAGGAGTAGCATCCGCTAAGGTGATAGTTGACTGCCGTTACGGTTTTTTTAACTTTCACTACATCTTAAATAGGGGGAAAAAACTAGTTAGATGTAAGCATGTTAAGTATCACTTCAACTTTGTATTAACTTCAGTCCATCGAATATTTTCATTTATCAATTTAGTTAAGTAAACTTTTCCACTTTGGTTTTTTCTGCTGAGCGCCAACGAAAAAAAGCTTTTCGGACCAACATCCTTGAGAGCTGTGTGTGCAAAAAGCACTGTCACGCAGCAGGAAGGCAGCAAGCAGACAAATCCGTCGTAAGTTCTTAACTCCGCATCAGTTGATGACGGGGAGTTGTGGAATGCCACAGAAACATAGTATTGATATCATGATTAACGAATGAAGGACACTAGCATTTTGGAGGCAGGATTTGAATAAAAAATAAGAATAAAAGTAAAATTAATTACAGTTTAAGTAAAGCATACTTCAAATTAAGAGGATACAGCACTCTGGGAAGGTGGCAAAATAAAAGGTAATTAATATTCGTTTTAATTTTTGCACAAACTAAATGTGCCATGGTGCGTTTTATAAAAAATCTTCCAAAAAGTTGAAACCTTTCAATTGGTTCATTGGAGATACAGTGCCGGAGTACAGTGGCTGGATAAATTGAATATTTATTGAAGTACTTAATATTTAAGAAGGTAAAGTAGAAATATTTAATTTCGTATGGAAATATTTTCTTCTGCCATTTTCCAATTTTTTCCTGTTCCGTCTACACATTAAAATCATTTGGTATCTTAAATTCGCAACGTGTTGCGCATGTCTTCTCCTCGAGAGCGCTGCATTCGAAGCTTTTAATGTTCTACTTTGCATGCTACGCTCTGCAGCGTCTCACTCTCTTTTCACAGTACAAAATTCAGAGGTGTTGAGGAATTTGTATGGAAAAAAATCAATTTAAATAACACAAAGCAACAAATTAAAACTTTTTGTAGGCTGTTCCTAAAATTCAGCAAATTAATTTCCAATTCCATAATTAAATTGATAAAAATCATTGAAACTTTCTCTTATTTATTTAAGTATTGAATAGTGAGGACTTTTTTTTTGCTCATCAATTTAAATACGATCGCACAGAAAATAAGTTCATAGGCATCGCGCTTAATGGATTACTTGAATAAGACATTGAAAAGTGAGAACATGTTTTTGTGCTCTTCAATTTAAAAACATTAATAGAGACTTCCCAGTTTCAAAAATTCATTTAAAGGAAAGATCACGTCTGTTACCCTCCGTCAAATCAATAACATCTTTGGAGTAAAACTTTGATTGTGAGTCGAATGTTTCCGCTGATGAATTTCTTAGGGAATATTAGGATCTTTTTAACTCTCTGAAAACAGATTTTTCCAACAGAACGGCCCGGATGTCGAAGAACTTTTTTACGGTAATATTATCAAAACTAATCAAAGACTTTGCATTAATTAAATCGAAGCAGGGTTACTAAGTCACAGAGACTCTTTGGTTTTATTTTTGTATCAGATCATACTAATTTTTCATCAGTTACTATACCACCATACTTTTTACCTTCTTTGCTGTAGTTACTGGTGGAATTTGAGCTTGTGTTTTTTTTTCTAGTCAAACATCTAGACACTGAAGTCAATAATGAAACATTGTTTGCCTCAACAGGCCGTGAAACACCGTTATTCGGTGTTGATGTCTGGTTTTTCTTTATTCTTGGTTGAGTGTAGCAACCGCGCAAATGTATGCAAAAATATATTTGTAGATTTTTATTGGAATGATCTCCTGTTCGTTCGGCTACTTGTATTGCTTAGGTCAACGTGTTTTTTTTTAACATTTCAGTAACGATTGCCTAATTCATTACCCAGTTTGGATTCCAGACAGAAAATAAACGTTTTGGATTTGCTCGAATAGCTTACAAGCATCATTATATCTAATGTACTGCTTTGCCTCTACTTTTTTTTCAAAAAGTTCTCTGGTTAAAGTATACTTAAGCGTGTACGTGTGTAACTGGCATTTCAGAATCAGCTGGGCGGGGAAAAAACCAGTACTTGACTCTGATTTTTATGTTGTCTCAGAAATTCCATTGAACTACTCGTACTGCCCTTTGTTATTGCGCGCTCTATACGCTGCGGTCTGATTGTCTGTTTTTCGGTTTGCAGTGATATCGAGCTGAGGACGTGTGATGTTTGAACTCAAGCGTTGAATGAACGCAAATGCTTTCATATTTCCCTTAAACTTGACGGTAGACGTGCTTTTTGTATTTACATGCAAGAATAAGTGTCACCCTAAAAACGCAGCAAGCATATTAGCTTCACCCTAAAATGGGTTTAATACTCGTAAAAATGTTCAAATAGTCAGAAATTATCCCTTTGCACATCAAGGTAATGTCCAATCCGAAACACGATTTGAAAAGTTTTCAACAGAACATTGCTAATAATTTTCAGTTGAGGCTGAAAAGCCTTTTTTATCAAATCATTTGTCCAAGATGCTAAGCAAACATATTGAATCCTATAACCTTACTCTTCGAATTCTGCCTTGTATGATATGATTTAAATTAATGAGTGTGTGATTTCATTCTGAACCTTGAAACATAGTATCATCAAAAACTTTGTTGCTTCGTGTAATTGAGAGAGTAGACGAATGGCCATCAAACGTGTACGTTAGTCAAGGGTTCTGCAAAAGGTTTCATTTATATTTTTTCTTTGTTTATTTGTAGTGTGAAACGAAATATACAATACAATAATTAATATTTTTAGTTTACCTTCCGGTTGCCTATGGCTGCAATTGTTCATGGCTGTGGCAGTCCCAGGCAGCATCAGGGTGGAAGTGCTGGTGGTGGCACGCTGAGCTCCACTAGAGGTTGTATACCTAGTTCGCATCAACAGCACTCACACCTTCCGCATCAAACATCGGCACCCATGTATGCCAGTATGCCAAAGTACACGAGATCATCATCTCAACCAACTGCCACGCCCAATCATCCTCATCATATTTATAGCAGCGGCAATAGTAGTAGCTCTGGTCAGTATAAAAAGCAATCGATGCTGCCTCCTTCGATGTCATACCTTCCCAAGTCTCCTGCGGCACAGCAACCATCGCAATTTGTTCACAGCCAACGGCAATTATCGGCCTCAGCTACAGCTGTGGACTCATGTCGTAGTTACATAGCACATCCTAGCGCCGCTACAATGATCTATCGTAGTGCACGACATAGCAATCGAAAATCGGCTGTAGAGCTTCTAGCCGAAAGTAAACCATTTTACGTCAAGTCGGAAACTGTGATGGAACGCTTGCAACAGCAGTCGGCGAATTATCGTAGTAATACGTCGGCTATAGGATGTGGAAGTAAACGTGGCCGGAATAGCTTGGATAGCGCTACAAGTGATCGTTTTAATGTTTCATCCTACAGTGGGATTTCAACATCATCCTGTCTACAAGGCGATATGGAACGTTCATTTGTTGCGGCTACTTCAATGCTTCATGGTGGTGGCAATGGCAGCAGAGGTCAACATATGCACCATCATCATCATCACGGTCATATCGGACGACGCGGCACTGTATCAACTAACAATTTATTGCAAAGTAAATTACGTAAATTGTTAAGCACCGAAGCGGCTAATAAGGAGTTTTGCTTGTCGCGATCGAAGGAACGTTACCGCGAGGAACTACCAACACAGTTCGATTTTTCCTCCAACAAAACTTTAAGTGGCAGCTGCATTCAAGAGGTAATAATTAAAAGGCTTGGATGAATTAAAAAAGATTTTTCAATGATTACTTTGTTTCAGCAGCTATCCCTTGTCAATCAAACTGACCCATCATTGATAATTTCACAGTCTTTTTTGTCTCCGCAATCACTACCATTGCAGTCTGATGCATTTGATGACATTTACAATTATGGAATTGATAATAGCAGCACTGAAGGGGGTCCGCTCGTTTTAACTGACGATTACCGCGCAATAAGTCCGCCAGCAGAGTACGCAGCGGACACAAATCAAACGCACAATGAACAGCGCCAGAGGTATTTCGTTTTTTATTTAGCCAATGGTATCCATCAATAAAATGGTCCGTCATTTCAGATACAACTATCAGCGCTCCTATTCGCATTCACATGAGGTGGCTGCAGAAGATCCCAAGTACGCCACTGCCAATGCCTACAACATCAATAGCCACAAATCTTTACCGGATCTTCACTCGCAAATAAGTCGTCATTCGCCCCATAGCGAAATATTAAGTTGCTGCAGCCGTGGTAATCGCTCAATCAAATCTACTGGCGAATCTTCATTAAATCGGGACTCCGGTGGCTCATCGGGACATTACACACACCGTAGCGAGCCATGTTACAAACAACAGCGTGGAGATTGCGAGCGCGATGTTGTCACTACGGGTGCTTATGATACAAAAATTATTTGCACATCAAATTGCAGCGATTACCGTCGTGACAGTGGGTCTTCAACTCAGCACAGCGCAAACTCTTATTGCGGCTATGCTTCACCCTCCTATCGGAACATTGATTGTGCTGAGTGCCGTTGTAGAAACAACTCCATACAAATGGAATCTGCTGATTATCTATTTAACTTTACTACTCCCGAGGTACCAGAGGCATTTCAGGATGACTACTCACCGCCATCACCGTCAGTCACTAAATATGCTGCGCATATGGAAGAGCAACGTATTTCAAATCATCAAAAACAGCTGCAACATAACGTGCAGACATATCAGCAGCAGCAAAGGGCTGCCAAGCACATGCAAAATCAAATGCTACAAAGCCCAGGTTCGGCACCATCAGTGGAAGATCTTAGTCCACCGCCAATTCAATTTAAGCGTCAGAAATGCATACGGTTCAAAAATCGTCCGCGAGTTTCGATTTCAAATACAGCGTTGACTGGTGAAGTGGTATCAGGTGGTGGTGGCGGCGAAGTGTATGTTCGTAGCAGCGAAAGACCCACATTCTTCTTCCCCAAAAGTATCGTTTCCAACTCAGATACACAGCAGCATCATCATCAACAGCAACAACTTCAACAGCATCACTACAAGCGTGAGCAGCAATCTAGTCGTAGGAATAGCCAGCAGTCTATTGAATTGGTGAACACACCGCGTGAAGCTGAAATTGTTGGTATTTCTGATTTGGAAAAGTTTTTTGACCGCCTCGGCTTAAATGATGATAAATTTCATGAAATCTATAGTCCGCCAAAAAGGCGTCGTAGTGCAGAAACAGATTCAGATGAATCGAGTACAGTTTTCTTTTCGGATGTAAGCACCGTAGATTCCATGCGACTACCCGATAGTACTGAGACACAGCCACAGACTACACAAACCTATCGACCTTCGGAGCCGCCATCGATAGTTGAACGTAATGCGCGAATAATTAAATGGCTTTGCAATTGCAGAAAGCTGCAGTATACATAATGAAATAGGGGGTTTCCTATGAAGAACATAACAAGCATGAATTAGTTGTCATAGCCATAAAAACTACAAACTAAAGCATTTCCTGCTATGTGCAAGTTTTAATTGGGTAGAGTTTAAAAGAGCTTATATCTATCTGAAAATAGTACTTTTCCTTTAACTGAAATTTAATATGCTGGATAAAATTTCTTTAGAATACTTGAAGCTTATAAAAAAAAGAGAAGATATTTACAATCCGCGAAAAAATCAGACCCAATAGATGAATGCATTTTTGAGATTGCATACTATCCTCCCTAATTTTAAGCCTATGTTAAAAGCAGAAAATAAAGTAATAATTAATCTGCTTCGTTAGTTCTTGACTGAGTCCAATTAAACCTTGCATTTGCAGATAAACTAACTATTAATGGGATAAACCTTTTTTTTTTCTCCAGATCGAACTAAAGTAAATATTTTTTTATACCCATAATACACAAGGGCACATATATGTAAAGTACGCCATGGCATTTGTTGTCGGCTCGAAGGTGATAGGAAACTATGTAATTTATGCATTAATTATTTTCATGAGCTTACTGATCTTGTTCACTCGGTGTGTAGAGCCAAAAAAATTTTTCAAAATTGCAATAACAAAAACACTTAAAGTAGCACTGCAAGTCCAAGGCTTGCGAAAAAAAGTGGAATATCGAAGCGATAGAAGCACAAAGGCATGCCAGAAGTGAGTTTTATTTTGTTGTTTGCTATGATTCTTAACATGCGTATGCCTTAGGGAGTAAGTTCTGTTCTAGCAATGTTTTTGGTTTTTCAAATAATACCAGAAACAACATCTTTGCCGTCAAATTACTTACATTTATTAAGTAAAACTTTGAGTTGGAGGCTGATACTTCCGTGGAATGAATTCATGGATTGGGAAGTCTCCAAAAACATACTGTCTCTGACAGTATGACACTACTCTGAACAGTAATCTACTTAAAACAATACTGTTCTATAAAAAAAGAAATATCACAGTTCTTAGTTCATTTTCTATTAAGCAAAATCGTTGTTATGGAAGCTAAGCAGATCAATGAAAAAAAAAAAAAATAAAAAAAATCTGGGGGTCCATAATTTCCAAGTAAAACAGCAAGAACTGAAACAATGGCGATCTAAGCAAAATAATATTTCATTTCTAAAAGAGATTTAAGAACAATACAACTTGGCCAAACCTTATCGGACATATGTATGTTATGTTTATCTATGATATAGATAATAGATTTTTTTTGACATACTTTCCGAGCAAATGACCAAAAATGGCTCTTCCATCTTTTTAATGTGGACATTTTAACCGGGCCTGAAAATGTAGAAGAAAATGTACTTTGAACTGTAGAAGATTTTTTTTTTTTGTAGAGCAGGTTTTAATATAAACAACAGTTTTTGATAGACTGGTAATCTAAAATTTAGCATTATGAAAATTTCATTCGTCGGTTAGTTCTGAAATTCTGAGTATAGTCTAATCTTTTCACTGAATTTACATTTTGATTAAGCTTGCATGTTTTGTTGTTATTTAAAAGAATAAAAAACTTTTGGGTACTGAATGCATGAAGCACAATTTAAGAATGTCTTGGAAATGATATGAAAGTTGTGAACAATAATATATTTCTTTCCTCATATAACCGAAATTCAAATGATTTTGAATAAGAATTTGATCAAAACTATATAATTTCTAGAAAGTCTAAATTAGAAAGTTTTTAATGAATGATTGACTTTTTTTTTCACTGGTATACTCACGAAAACGTTGTGTGTTTTTTACATGAAAAGAAGTAGATGTTTAGATATTTTCGTGATAAATGGTGATTCTTTTAGAGGTTATGTTATAAATTAATTTACGGCACATTTTTATCACGACTGAAATAATTTGCATCCCAAGTTTGTACAAATTTTTCAAGTAATTTAAGGCTTATTTCTAAAATAACCCGATTTCCCGATTTCCAAAGCTTCAACTGATACTGTCTATCAGAATAAGCCTTATAGGTAATTATTCAATCGCCCGAAGACACATGTTCTTAATTAACAACAAATTTAAAGTTGAAATTTTATTAAATTTTTTAAAACTTTCGCTAAATCAATGATATAGTATCGGAAACGTGATATATCGTAAAATTTTATTGAGAAGAGTATTTCACGCCACGGCACATTACATTTACGTTTAAGTAATCACTTTTCCATTTGATAGCAACATTATTGTATATCATATCACTTTACGAGCATAAATGTCAAAACAGATGTTATTTCTATCAAATAACAGCTGTATCTACCAAAATTACTATCACTCCAAATAAATCACCTATTACTAACGCTGATAGGTTGGAAAGTAATGTTTATGCTACAATATAGCGATTGGAATTAAATGGAATTTATTAAGTTAAGAGACGGTTTCCTACAAAATGTAAACAGAAAGTTCTTTATGATATTAACTGGTATGTTACTTTCAATAATTTATTGTTTATTTAATAAATCAAATGAATATTTTACATAAAGGCTATGTACACTAAAAAGGAAAAATATAGATATAAACATTAAGTACGATAAATGACTAACATGATTTTGATATACGAGTATGTACTAAATAAAAAAAACAGAAATAAAATATGACCGTAGGATTTGAATGCAAACGTTACTTGAGCATAATTAGCAGTAGAGTTTAAATGTTTATTATATACTTAAAAAAATATAAATAATAATTTTCGTATAAATTGCTAATTTTCTCATACTTTAAAATCGTAGTAGGTACTTATTACTCAAATTGTTTTTAAAAATGCATTATTTAACTATTCCATATTTAATAAGTACAATAAAGAGATTTGAAACAATAAGTATTCGTAAATCTATAAGCTACATACATACATAAATATATGCAAACTAGTATGTGCAAGTTTCAACAATAAATTTAAACAAAATACACAAATACATACCAAAAAAAAGAATAGCATTGAAAAAACGTTTTTTTTTTATCAAAGGAAATCAATTTTAATATGAATTTTTAATCTACTTTTTATTGTTTTGGAAAATATGTTTTACAGATTTAGCTTGGAACAATACCAGTTGTATATGACCTAGAATAATTATCGTGGCCTATTTAATATAATATATATAAGCAGCAGTGGTTGTTGCAATCAAACCATTAAGTGTATAAGCGGGCACAGAGATCTTAGTAAAAAAATGTTTAAAAAATATTATATATTTGTGCTTTTAGCCACTTTATTGGTAAGTGTTTCGAAAACTTAAGAAATTTTATTGCAAGATTATAAATACTCCAATATTTTGTGCAAAAAGATAAAGTGTGAGTGTGTGTCATAGCATCTACATTGACCTCTGTTAGAAACATTCACACATACCTACTTATAGCTCTGAGTTTTGAGACAGCAAGGAAATTTTTATAAATTTCTTGTTGGTGAACATTTTTGGGTACTACACTAGACCTCGTGTATTGGGACCTAAACTTCAGTTGCGGGGCCTCTGATAAAGGTTTTATGACTTTGTTCTCTCCGTAAAAGTTGTAGTGAAAGAAATACATTTCAAATGTATTGCAGATATAACATGAAGCTTTATCGGATTTTGATCTTACTGCTTGCTAAAGGGTATTCAAAGTAACTTTTTTTCCATAATCAATAGAACTTTTAGAATGACTTTGATCAAAATCTCTGAATTTATGCTGATCGAGTTATTTAGTACAGAAAAATGGACATCACTCTTTAAATGCAGAAACCCACATACAGCACTATTAAAGGATACACTTATCGAGTTAATATGGCAGTTCCCAATTCTAGTTCATTAGGGATAGAGATCAGAGATCGGTTACCTTTAAGCAACTTCAGCAATTAAAAAAAAATAAAATCAGTAACAATTAACTCCAAAAGAGTGGTGCTAAGTTATATCACAAAATCTAAGCAAGGTTGTAATATCGCTTAAGTTACTGTGCCATAGCGAAAAGTTTCGCGTACAATGCTTTTTAACCAATATTATCTCTGAACATCTTTTACATAAAAGTACACGACACAGTCTTTAAGAAAGCAACAAAAGTTATCATTATATTTATTACTAATTTTAAAAGTTAGTAATCACCGTTCATAGACTTTAAATAAAATCACGCATTAGTGTTTATCTCAGGTGTCGAACCTATTTGTTAGTGAAAAAATCTTCACAAACATTTTGAGTAGTGGAAGTGTCATATTTCAATCACCGAGGCGATGATCTCAATCGCACTCATATTCTAATGAATGAGGAGATGGCGTATTTGTGTCTATAAATAAGTTTCCTACATTTTTGTATCATATGTTGTTAATTGAATAAAAAAATAAAATTTTAGTAAAAATTCGATGCAAAGTCACAGAGTCTTTAATTCCTTTATCTCGAAGCTCAGACGTATTGGGTTATTCTAAATGTGTAAATCTTTTAGGGTTCATTAAAGATGCTAAAACACTAAACTGTTGTAACCAATAGGTAATTCACGAAATTGTTGCTCTTCTTATTTTTTTTTTGCCCAGACCGGAATATTTTTTTATACTTTTGGGTTGCAATTGATTGAAAACACATAAAAATTGCTTAAAAAAATCCAAAATCCATAGAAAAAAAAAAAAATTATCGTTTCTCAGTATTGTAATTATTTTAAAATTTTTAACAAATTTATTTTTTTTCTCAACAGCTGGTAGTACAGGCAACCGTAAGTTATATTTTTATTTATTACTATATGCCCATATGAATGAACTATTTTTGTGATTTACTTTAGCCACCAGATACACCATCAAAAGGCATAACTCCACAAACACCAACAAATCCGCCTTCAGCTCAGACCTGTCCAGCGCCAAGCGAAGAAATATTGAGAGTAAGTTTAACTAACCTAAGTATGTTTGCAAAGCAATTTCAATTATAGCTCAAATTTTCCTTTCTTTTCAAGTGCATGCGACAATGGGCGTGTCAATATCTCATACGTCTCGACTTGCGGTAAGTTCTTTATAAATACTGCAGACATGTAGTACGAGTACATATGGCAGTCTTTGTCAAAACTAAAAGAGTTCAACCTTGAGGTCACCGATCTTGTTGACTTGCTTAGTGAGAGGCATTTCACCAGCTGATTAGTTGCAATAGCTACTAAATTAAAATTAAAAATTAAATTATTTTAAAATTTTGATAAGTTTTGAAAATAAACTTAACTAGTCATATTCTACCTACAAAAAAGTATTTGCCAGATCGTAGACTTAATGTTTTAACTTCCCTTTTTTGTCAAAGCATCTCACTCTTATTTTTTTCATATTAATATCAATTTACTTTTCTTTTTTAGTTGTTTGCTAAATTTGAATGGTAATCCACTTCTTGGAGGTCTATTAGGCGGTGGCTCAGGAGGCGCTGGCGGTGGTGGCGGTGGTGTTGGCGGCATATTAGATGGTATATTGGGATAAAGACCCAATATTGAAGCTTAACTGGCAAGCAGAACCTTAAACTCAACCTTTAAAGGTTGTCATATGACTTTAATATTTTTCAGAACAAGAAATAAAGGTTTTCTATAAACGAACATTTTCAATATTTTTATTTGTTAATTAACAATGAAACTTTATTGTTTAAGAGAGAAACTGATAAAAAACTCTTCATATTTGAAATGAAATATCGTCGCCCGAGTTCTCTTATGCTCCATCCGCCACTTTTTGACATTTTGACTCAAGACTTGTTCTATAGGTTTTGAAACATTATCTTTCTAATGCCGTTGCCGCAATACATCTATCTGTTTTAGTTTCTGAGATATGCAGTATCTACTTTGCTCCATAAGCCACATTTTTTCATTGTTTATTTATTATTTGCTACAAAATCCAAATTTTGGCTAATGGAGCAAGTTTTATATGAAAAAAAAAGAACTGTTTTGTAATTAGTTTGCTCCAGAAACTTAACATTTTCATTTATATTTAGTTAAAAACCATGCAGTTATTATTTTTTCCATTGCAATAGTTCCTAAATGATAGTTTGCTACACGGGATAACTTATCTGATAAAATATCGTACATACATTGGTCCCATTTTTGAAATTTAGCACAGAGCTACCCAATTTATCAACATACTGTTAGTTTAAATTTTGATGGCACTTTTTCGGACCAATTTTTTTTCTTTTGATGCTCAAGCTTTCTCTTTCGACTTTCTCGGAAAACAGCTACAGGCATATGGAGCACAAGAGAATTCAGGCGACGATATGTATGAAATTATTTCCTATAAAAAAGCCTTGTAAGGAGACGTCAAGATGTGTTTCTAAATGTTTAGCTTTCATGACATTTTCTTAGCTTTTAAGTTGGCATTTGAGCGGCCTTTTTTTGTTGCTAAAAATGCTAGGGAAAAGAATTAATACGAAAAATCATCAGAGCATTCGAAAAATCATCCGGAAAAAGATTTTCCAGGAAAAAGGAGTAACACAGTTGGTGAGGAAAACATATTTTCTAATAATAATTAATATTTTATTTACTCATTTCAAAAAGTTAAGATGGATATAAATTATCGTCAAAAGCCTTAAAATTAAATTTGGTTTTAATGATGATTAAATGCGTATAATTCCATTTCTTGGAGATTAGTTCGGCGAAGGTACTGAGTTTTCAAACACAGGAACAAGGTATTGTACTATTGAAAAAGGTAAAATTTATACAAGGGAAGGTGTCAATATTTAAAATTTTCCATACTCACAGAAGGTCAATAATCGAATGTGATGCGATATCTGAAAAGTTTACTTATCCTTCTATTGTGATAACGGAAATGAAATGGCATTGCTACATAAGTAATTTAGTTTTAAAACTAAGTGGTTCACTTATGTGGTCTTCCAGTATAAAGTGTCCCTACCGTGATAGTAAAAATAAATCTTTGAATTCTTTTTCCAAGTCTTATCGTCTCCAACACTCCAGTAACATGAAATATTTTAGAATTGAAAAAATTTTATGCATCTGGCAGCTCTTAAGCAATCCGTCAATAATCAATGAGTAAAAAAAAATCACCACAAGTCTAAATAGTGAACCCTTTGATCTCTCATCTCAACTCATTAGTTTTTACATCACAAAATTCTTTTGGCGGTTCTTTTGATTCCACCAAGTTCAATGTGATTTTACTTCATAAGAACCATCTTTGAGGATCTCTCAATTCCAATATGTTCTACATAAAAAATCAATTCAAAAATGCAATGCCCAAATAAACCGCCGTTTTCTTTTAATATTTGTTTTTAACATTTTAATAGTTAAATACCTCAAATAAAAAAGCTCAAAATTGAAGAAAATGATTTTTTCAAATTTCGTAAAAAGTTCATATTCGGCGTTACTTTTAAATATTTCCAATATAGATAAATATTTTACAAAGTAACACTGAATACATGAAGTTTATGAAAACTTTTTCAAAAATTTTTGGAACTTTAGAGCTGACGATTGAATTCAGCCAACGATTTGGTAGTAAATTTTGCGGAATTATAAGTTTAGATTTTCTTTTATATTTTCGTGATCATAATGCGATAAAAAATATGTTCTGAGGAAGTTTATGGAAGAAGGACCCTCTACGAGTCATAAGCCCCGAGCCTCTCAAGGTCTTAGTGTGCCGTTGCTTATGATTATAAAGTCTTCATTCATGGAATTTAAGGATGTGCAAAACGGACACTAGAAATTGCACGGTCGACTGACTCATTGCACAACCTTTATGTATGTTAAAAATTACACAAAAAATCTTACCTATGCCCACCATTTTCAATAAAAGTGGTTTTTAAAGGGTTTTTTAAATAATGCTCTGATATTGCTTTTTTTTTTTAGTTTAAAGCGCTTTTTTGTATATATTTCGGTCATATTCTTTTCATAATTTTAGAGAAATTTTCTTGGATATTTGTATTAAGATTTAATTTTCTCTTGGCAATTTATACCTCTTTTTTGGGGTATTTCACTTGGTGGCCGTTGTCAAAAGTTTCTTTAAAAAACATCCGTATGCAATAAAAATAAAAATGAGAATATCAAGGATTAACATGGAAGCGCAAAAAAAAAACGAATCGGTAGCGGTAATTGCGCCAATGTACTTGTAATTGGTTTTATTAAGGCTATCACCATTATCGCATGGCATCATCAAAGTGTTGGTGTTCATACGTTGTTTCATTATTATCACCTTAACAAAAAGTTGATTGGGTCGAAAAAGTTTATATGTGAATACACACACATACATATATATATACCTACGTGGAATGATGTGTAAAATGACCATTGATTTTTCACAGTATCCATTTGAGCGAAGTTCACACATACAAATAAAAATTATAAGGCGATGATGACCAGCGGACTTTCAGCTATTCAACTGCAGCTGATGGTGTGCATGTGTAAGTTTGAGGCATTTGTGTGTATATTGTAATGAAAGCCCTTTACCGCTGTTGAATTTCAAGTATAATTTTGAGCTTAACATTTGCTCCTTTCTGCTGAGCTTTCCGTTGAGTTTCGCTTCTATTTTGCATGCAGTTCGGCATCGATGCATTATGGGTTAAATTGCCAATTAAATCCCGCTTACATTCGCATATGGTCGTAATAATTTTATTAAATGTGTGAAAATTGTAGAGTGAGAGAGAGAGAGAGAGCGAAAAAATAAGAGGAAATAAGTGAAATTGCTCAAGTCATTAAAAATTTACACCATAAAAAAGAGGACACATTCACTGTTGCAGGACATTACGTAGAATGGACTGCGGGCTCAGTATACAGTAAATGTACGTAGCAGGAAGTGGTTGATTCTGTAGTGAAGGGAAGTTGCACCTTAACGGGTTAATTAAAGGTGTTTGCTTTAATTACATCTCTGTTCAAAATTTAAATATTCTGATGAAGATGATCTTAACGCATTTAAGAAGTAAAATTTAATTGCTGGAATTGGTTGATATTAAAAATATTTAAAGTAAAATTTTATGTGTAGGAAATTTTAATACTTTACTGATTTATGAATAACGGCAAAGCCTTATTATGATAGCTGCCCACTCTACCAGTGAAATATTATGGAGTTAAAGCAGAAGTATAAATGCATTGTAAGTTTCAAAATTATTGTGTGTTTCAAAGTTGGTTTTAATGATTTCATTAAATTACTTTCAAAAACAGCTGCTTGCATCTAAATTGTATGCGTTGATTATTAAACGTTGTACGATTTCAATATTGAGTATATTACTTTGTGCCAGAAAGTACATAGATTTTGATGGTCAAAAAAAAGAAAAAGGAAAATACTTCGGATACAGAGACTTAAAGCGTTACAAAACTCAATCACAACATACTTTGTTACAACAACTTTATATATATAAAAGCATTTTTAGTAAATTTCCTAAGCTATATATAATAGATTGAAATCCACTGCAATCGATCATTATGGAGCTGAAACATTTGAATCTGCATAAAATGTTTATATATTGTCGAAAAAAGAAAAAAAACCTAAAAATATCAGACCGAAATATGCGTGCTATATTGAAATATCACCTTGGGATCAAACCGTCCAGATTTGTGACTTTTTAGTCTTGTGACTTTTTAAGTCTTGTGATTTTTTTTAAATAAATTTTGGTAGTCATGCAGAGTCAAAATGTTTTTTTTTCTATATCGCTATTGTAAACTAGAAAACAATGTTCATGGGTGGGAGCAAATAAAGCATTTCTGTTTCAAGGCCTACAAATGTTCCAGTTCTATTTTCTAACGAGCTATGTAACAACATTCTACAAACCAAGCGATTTGCTGTTTTTCGCAATAAAAACCAAATTATCCGTTGATTGCCTTTGTTGCGGGGACTACGCGCTATCCCCGCATATTCTCACATCCAAGAAATACCCTTGTTTCAACTTAAATTGCTGGCCATTCTCTTGATGAATTACGCCTCAGCGTTGGCACAGTTGAAGTATCAAAGGAGTAGCGAACCCTTGTAGCTAGCTATGCCTAAGACAAACGCCAATAAGAAAATGCAATTAAGTTTTTTTTTTATTTTACGCCAAATCGCCTTTAACTTGGCCTCTATCTGCAAATGAAAATGGTGTTTTTATGATGGACGCATTCAGCGTAAGATTGTCTGGAATTTGTTTTAATTGCAAAGTCTTGAGTGAAACACAAATGTTGTCCATTTGAATCAAAAAAATATAAATGAGTTGGTATTTTGTATGTTGCAGCTTACGGAGGCGTGTACTTTGTTTGTATGAGGTATTGGATTAAAACTGTGTTGCATAGAGCGTTTGCATTTATTATTAACGATCTGCCATCATTACTTACGATTAGAAACTTTTCGCTTTGGTAAATTTCCCTTATGCCAATAATTGTTGATGAGTATAACTTAAGTTTCCACTTAAAGTTAAGACAAAGCATAAGCCTCATTTTAACGAAAGAAAAATCGATGATTATACTTAATACAACACTTTAAGGACGATTTTAGTTCCTCTCAACTTTTATTTCAAACTTTACACTGATACCAAACTTTTTCTATTATATTATGGTTTCGATGTTTTTGACCAGCTTGATATCTTTCGAAAACGTGCACAAAGAGAGGTATTTAGAAAATCCACCAGATATGAATGTGCACTGAACAATAGCAGTTTACTCTTAGTAATCAGCTAGCAAAAGTTGAATTAGGCGTTTACTCACCTGCCTGAAATGTTACAAATTGCATACGTATTTGCACTTCAATTATGAGTATTTACAAGGAGTAATAATAAACAACATAAAAGCAACACAACAACGACACCAAGCATACGGATGGACACTTGTAAGAGGGAGATGAACTCACATTGAATCTTATCATCATAGTCAACATTTGCACCACCAACGCCACATGAAATGTTCATTCAAATTCAGCCTGGCCACAGTGTCAGAAAGAAGCTGGCCTTTACTCTAAGCTGCAGCACACCGACAATGGCGATGGAAGACACAGCAATTAGGTTCAGTTTCCTAAATTTAAACCGCAATTTATTACTTTGTATCCAATTTAACTTCTTCGTGCGAAAGACCGGAAGCATAGGCGGTAAAGTCACCTCTTTCGAAATAATCTTATTTGTGGCTTAGAACTTCCCCAAAGTGTACTAACAAACGATGGGAATGCGTTGGTGCACAGTGTACGGTAAAAAAAGTTTTAATGAAATTAGTTAAAAAAAGACGGCTGAAGGAGCTTTGAAGCGATTTTCAATATGCTTGGATGCATGTGAATTTACTATCTTTTTGGTTACTCAGGAGTAGCAATTCAAATTGAACTTTTTTTCAGTGTAGCAAATTCCAGCCTTAAATATGGAAGATTACACAATGTTGACACTGGAAGATTAAAATTTAACTGGTCAACAAGTCATGCATCATTTTGATGGTGCAGCTTGAGAATTAAGGAATTTCTTCAAATGAAATTTTGAATGTGGGAATGCAAACAGGATATCACAAGAATAACGCACGTACCAAAAAAGGTTTCACAGCATTAAAATGGTAACCCGCGCTGTATGGGTAAATATCGAGAAAGATTTACCTCGTTGGCATGGCAATTGCTGAAGCGCATGCAATTATTCATCGAAAGGTGATTCCGCATGAACGCATCCAATAATACGAATGCGACAGAGCAGTGCTAGCCATAGATAGCCGTTTGTTTGGGGACAAGAAGGTAAATGCTTTGCAATTGTTGCTATCCCAGCTGGATTAGCTTCCTGGCACATAGTATTTTACAAACACCAGTCATCCTCCACCAACTACAATATAACAAAATATGGCAATTGTGTGCAAGGGTCAAGACAAGAGAACGAATCAAACGCGACCATGAAGTGGACGTGTATGACCGTTAAGCGTTGAATTGGAAAAATTACGAAAAAAAGAGCAAAACTTCACTCAACTTAAGTGACATTGCGAAAAAATAAAGAAAACTTAAGAAAAAATACGAGTAAATACTAACGCACGTGATGAAATTTTTAAAAACTTCGCTTTCGTTATAAACTATATTAAAAATGTCGAATTTAAAAACGGAAGGGTGGGGTTCAAAAACGGATATATAATACGAGTTTGTGACGTTTTCCAATTATTGTGAAAAAAAAAAAATATGATATGTCAGTGCAGATTTCTTAAATTTTAAGAATTTTATTTTTTTCGGGAGGGAAGTAGGCCTTCAATAAATAGCAGCTTTTTTGTGACATCATATGTGAAACGTAAGGAATAAGGCGGTAGAAATTATTTAAAAATTCCTTTTTTTTCGCGAAGCTTCTCAACATCAAAAATGAACTATTTTATTAAAAAAAAAACACATTTTACGATTGAAATAAACCTTTTTTCAAAAGAATTTTTGATTTGTTTAGTAAATGTTAAAAATAAATTAATTCATTTAAAAATAAAATCTTGTATAAAATTGTACCAGCAGTTTGGCTTTCAGTTGTTTTAATTAATAGTTTAAAATTAATCAAATACTAAACCTATAAACTAATGAGAATTTTTTTATAAGTCGACTAGTTTCTGAGTAAAAACTATACATAAAAATCATTAAGGACTCGATGGGTCGAATTTTAGCTTTAACTAAGCACTTATATAGCTGCTGGACTAAAGAAACTTGTGAAGTAATGGGCAGACTGCATGTGAAAAAGTCGTTCGGTAACTTGCTCTAATGGGCTTAAACTCAAGTTGTGTTTAAGTCCAGAACATAATTTTACCCAGCTCATCTATTATTAAGACCTTGAAAAAATAGGACAGTCTAATGTGCATAAGAACGTGCATGTGTAAATTAGTTTCACCCCTCAAAAGTAACCAGTTTCTAAGTCGAATATCTTGATTCTCGCAGGACAAAAAGAGTTTACCCAATAATGTTCAACAATACACCTGAACCGTTTTTCAATTTTCATTAATCAGTACTAAAATTTACAAATCAGAAATTAGGTAGTCTTCTTTAGTTTTAAGATAGTTGAATTTCTACAAAAAATCATCAAAATGAAACATTTCTTAGTTATGAAGGACAATTTAAAAACCTTTGAATGGAACATTTCCGTAGCAATTTCATCAAAACGAAATGTTTCCTCGCTATAAAATTCTTTAAAAAGACCTTCAAACATAATTTTTTTCAGTATTGCCATCAAAATATAAAATTTCCATTACATAAACTCTAATAACTTTAGTATTATAAAAAAGTAGAAAATATCATTATGAAAATACCAAATAAAACCCATCGTAACTACACTATTGCTCACTAACATACTCGTACATGTACTTAGGTACATTAGGGTGATCTAATTTTTTTTTGCTCCAAGCAGGTTAACAGTAGTAGGTACACGAAAGAAGTATTCCGGTGCAATTTGAGCTCATAATATTAATATTTACTGGTGTTGTTTAGTTTTCCATACGATTTAAAGTATGCCACCAGTAAATTTTAGTATTATGAGCTCTTCTTGCAAGTAATTTGTAGAAAATTTTATGCTCTTTCCAATGCGCTAGGTTCCGTTTCTGTAAGATTTTTTTTTTCACCATTTCATACAAATCGTAAGGAAAACTTAAATTCGCAATGAGCTACCAGTAAATATTAATATTCTGAGCTCAAATTCCACCAGAATTCTTCTTTCGTATACCTGCGGCTATTAAACCTGTTTGAAGAAAGAAAAAAAAAAAAGTTTGAATCATCCTAATGTAAATTCTTTGGGAAATTTCACCTGCATAAACTAAGCTAACTAAGTGTGGAGCGTTGCGCCCGAAAGTGTATACTAATGATATATATCTCAGTTAAAAGATCTCTCACTCACTCCAAATTTGGTCAAGAGGCCAGGTTTCCAAGTTGCAGAGAAAAGTTGCAATATGTTGAAATACGTCCAGATAAGCAAAAGTATTTCAACATTTAACGTTTCTTAATCGTGGCTATTGAAAAATAAAAAAAAATGTTTAATGAAATAAAATAAAATCTCATAAAAGTTGGAAAAATTAATTATATGAAAAATCCAAAAATTGTTTGCTGGGTTAGTAATTAATTTTGCAACATTCATCATTGATATCGTTTATGTGATAAGCGAAGAGAATCTTTTAAGAGAGAAATCATAGTAACCTGACGCACACCTTCTTCGAAATATTCGCAAGCTTACAAGCCGTCTCTGTTTTTGACGGAGAGGCAGATTAGATCATCCAAAGCATGTTATGAGCAAAATTAGCAAGAAACTGGCAAAAAGCTTATAAAAGATTCTTCACGCTCAAAACAAACTTCAGTTACTGTCGTTATTTTGAATGCGCTAAAGTGAGCTAGTCGAATGTGATAAGAATAAAAATTACAAAAAAAAAAATCTTATAAAAATCGTAAGAGTTATTTGCATCCAAAGGATTAAACCATAATAAACAAGCAGACATTTTAAGATGATGCCAGCTATAAAAAGTGTGTCAAGTGTAGTGCTACTGGCACTATTCAGCTTCATAGCAGCTGTTGGTAAGTCTGTTAGTGAGTTGGTGACAAGAAATAAGAAAGAAATTAACAGTGAACCAATTAAGCTGCTCAATTAGATTCAAAAACAAAGTGTGACACTCAAGTGGATTGACCTCTATATGCGAATTAAAGACTTTGGTTGAGAGAACGCATAAACTAAAAACATGCGGCATATTAAAAAAATTCGCAAAAACTTAATTAAGTGACCAACTTTGGCAATAGTCATAAAGCGATAGGCTGAAATACACTGAACAAAAAGTAGAAGAGGAATAATTTCCAATTAAATACTTAAATTTTTTTTTAGATTTTTTATTAATTTTTATCATCATCATCAGTGTGTAATGTAAAGCTATAGAGAATCTGATATGTCATGAGAACATTAGAACATCACTTTGCGCTTCATTTGATGTCATGGTTTGCGCCCAAAAACTGGTTTACGGTTGATGAGATTTATCTCTTAACGTTTACAGCCAAACAACGCTTAACGATGCTCGCTGTGTTGTTTTAATTCATTTGCCGTCTATTGTTTAACAAATGTTCGTTTGGTTGGAAGTAAACTTGACCTTAGGTTAGACACTCAAATTGAATAGGCGAGCAAGTACTTTTGACATAACATTGTGTATTTGCTATTGATTTCAATCCAAACGATGCCATACTTTTTTTTGAATATTTTTCCATTTATTCGTGCGGCAATATTTGCAAATCAGCTGCACAAATTAACAAATGGATTAAAATAGCAACAGTATGGAATAATATCATTGAAGAAACTTCCTTTATAGCTACATACACTTATGTACACTGTGCTACAAATGTCAACAATTTTATGTGATGAATCTTATATCCTCAATTTTTGTTAGGAGAGAAGTTTCTTAGCGATATTTTAGCTTTGATTTTGTTGAAGTCTTCCAACAAAACTTTAAGGGATTATTTACATACATAGACTGCATTTGGGTTCTCGAATGTTCTGCGAACTTTGCTTTTACAACAGTAGCTAATATCACATTCTAGTAGAAAGCCTTATAGATATCATAAGTAGGCTAAAAATTTCTTATTAGTGGAGGCTGGTACGCCTATTTATCGAATACTGCATGCCTATTTTCATATCAATGTTGCCTTTTCACTTTGTATTACACAGGCCGACATCATCTCAGATCCAGAAACCAGACTATATATTTTAGAAGGTTTTTGATACACTGAATCCAAATCTGGCTTCGGAAATGCTCTTTCAGCTCTTGTTTCCGAGATATTCTAACCATAGAGCACAAAAAACACCATGAGCACAAAAACGCCTTGCGGATTTTTTATTTCACCAAAACTAAAGGTTGACTCAAGTCTTCTTCTTTCAAATAGCGTTGAGTTTGCTTAAATATATCTTTTTGTTCTCTTAGATATCGCATTTTGAAGTTTTCTCGTTTGTAAATTTTTCCTATACCTGAAAATCCATTAAGATAACATAGAAATGATATGGTCGATTACTAATTTTCTTGTAATGAGTCCTATTTTTCTTAAAATTTTGTCTCACACCATATGTGTGCTAACTCACCGAACCCCTGAAATGCCTAATCCACGCATAATTTCAAATCGTTTGCAAGCAAAATGTTTCTTGGACCATTTTCTTTTAGCCGTTTTTGAGGAATTTTGGCTAAAATGGGTATGGGTATTTTGCAGAAAAAATAAGTTATGTGTTTATGAAGACCGTCGATAAGTATGCAATAAGGTACGCATAAGATATGCATACTATAGCTTCTTACAGTGCATAGTTTTAGGTGACAATTGCAATAAGATACGTTAAGGCCGTTTGCGAATACGTTTGTGTTATCTGCTGTAATATTTTATGCAATACAACTAACGCTCGCAGATATTTCTTTGCAATCAGGCATGACTAATTTCCTTATTTATTTGAATACCTCATTGTACACAGTTACAGCGAAAATAATAAGGCATACCAGCAAATATATAAATGCAAAAATATTAATATCCAAAAGTATTTATATTATTAATAGTGATTGATTTAAGAAAGCTAGTGATATTTGACAATTGAAATAAAAAACCGGATTGATAAAAGCAGTGAAACTAACCTGCATAGCATGTGCTTTTGTCGTTTCGCTATTGGGTACACTTACTCAGTTCGATTCCCTAAAAATTTTTATAAATGTCACTTAGTTAGTTTTCTTGCAATATTCTATTGCTTGGACCAAATTCCTTAAATACGTTGTGTAGTCTGTAGAAGAGCGACTTGTATAAGATTGTATGAATAACGAAATATTCAGGAGTGATGGTATTACTATTTTGTATCAGTAAAAGGTCACAAAAAAGTTTTTCGCTTCTATATCGTTCTTTTTAACTGGACGGCTATTCACAAAACCGCAGTTATTCTTGACCATGAATATTTTGTATAATGATGTACATAAAACCACCTTGGTTAGTTAACTTTAGAAAATATATTGCATTCTTTCCTAAAAATTTTATTCTATAATCTTATACAAAATATTAGCCACCTCTTGTAATTTCTCGAAAAAAATGCTTACATTAGAGACCTTCCTTCAATGTAAATTTCTAAGCCTTTTTGATTCGTATTTTCATCAAGAGATGTAATGGTGATTCAAGATATAGTATATATTATTCTTTTCATGATCGTTGTAAAAATTTATATATTATAGCTCTATTTATCAGCTTTAGTTTCTCAGTTTTAACAAATATTATTCATGATGCGTGCGACATGTTGCCTAGCGATATAGAAAGTCTGCTCTGTTTTGGTGTAACAATTAAAGGAAAATACATTTTTTTCTTTGTTTTCGAAATTTAAGTCAACTGAATATTTTGACGGAATATTTAAGAACCAAACTAACGAATAACCAAAAATATTCTTAACATCAATAACAATAAATATCCTGACAGATTCTCTTTCCTCATGCTGTCTTCTTTCATACATATTATATTACGTATAAGTGTGTCGGTATGGGGGTATATATATGCACACATTCATGAATATGCGAATATACGTTTGTTCGGCTGTTCAGCCAATTATGGTATACGAATTAATCTGATGAATTATTAAAATGCACGTTGTATTCAACCCCGAAACAAATTACAAATATTTATTCTGGAGAAAATCAAAGTTTCGTAATAACTATTTGCTTTATAGGTATTGAACATAGTCGTGCAACAGTAATTTGAGAAAAAATTAATGTGCTTACCGTAAAAGGCATATACTTTGTTTAATGACTTTAATTAAACTACAAAAGATCTTAATAACGAAAAATAAGTGATGATTTTGCGACCTCTTTTATTATAAAATAAAACTTTTTCAGCAGGCTCTAGGTCCAATTTTAATGAAATACTATTTTTTGCTTATCATATTAAATTTTATTACCAATATTTCGACTACCATTGGTAGTCATCTTCAGGGTGATTTGTTTACAAAAACTTAAAAATTTTGTGCAATATTTCTGTGCAATATTTATGTTTTTGTTTTGTCCACCGCGTTGTTAGTTTTAAGTAATTATTTATTTTTAAAGTAATTATTTATTTGATCCTGACATACGTAAGTTATTTTTTGTGCTGTTTTTGTTTATATTATTTTATTTTAATTGTTGTAACATTTTTTAAACAGATTACCCTGAAGATGACTACCAATGGTAGTCGAAATATTGGTAATAAAATTTAATATGATAAACAAAAAATAGTTTTTCATTAAAATTGGACCTAGAGCCGGCTGAAAAAGTTTTATTTTAATAACGAAAAATTTTATTTTATGCTTTATTTTTTATATTGATTTTTTGGATCATTTTTTGAAGCGAAGTTTTACAAAAACTAAATGGAATGGTATAAAAGAGATGAAAACATTTTTGCTTAAAATTGTTTTAATATTTTAAAAAGCAATTAGAAACTTTAAATTTATTAATTTATAAAAATTTTTTTCAAAATATTTTCATCATAAAAGGTTATTTTTATTTGTTATCATTAATCAATCCTAGGCATTTATCTGTTTGAAAATCGATATTCCTGACATATAAATTAGACTGGACTCGAAGAAAATACGGCAGCTTTTAGCCAAAAGCTTTTCTTATGCTGACGTAGCTATTTGAACCATAACAGCATTTGGAGAAAAATCCAACATAGCTGCTCTACACGAAAAAAAACTTTTTTTTGGTTCATTTGAGAATATGGGAGTCTACTCAAAAGAAATGCATTTTTCAACCTTATGAACAGCTTGAAGAGAATTGTTTTGTAAGCACTCGTTAAGTGAATAAGTTTTGATTAATATCAGTTTTAAAGTAACATTTATTTGAAGATAATATTACTGATCAGCCAATGCAATTTATTAAAGTAGCAAGTAAAGAGCTTGACAGTTTATATGAACTTCCACTCAAGATTATTTTCTTTCCAAATGAACAAGTTTTCATACTTACCGTATAAAACTTATCAACCATAGCAATTAGTCAGACTGTGCAACAAGCTACATTTTGGACTTTTTGACAGTAAACAATGATGTCATAAATAATTAGTTAAATAAATAAATATTTCCGATTGAATCCATCATGTTTAGTTATGCTTCGGGCGCTTGAGTAAAATGCAAGCTGAAATAAACAGACATTAGCTTATACATACATACATATATGTATATATATTCGACAGAAATATCAATAAAATATTTTAATTGCTCAAACACTTGCGCATTTAAAATACTAGCCACTGCCAGACTTGAGCTGTTTACTTTCAGAATTAATTCAAAACTTTTTTTTTTTAGCAATCATAGCTTAAAAATGCGTGGCGCTAACGATAGTAAGCTGAACTTTTTGTTTATTAAAAAATATTATAGACAGCACAAAAAAAAAACATATGAAGACAGAAATATTGTTTGAATGAATCAAATTTTTTTGTTAAGGGTTTCTAACAAGTTATAATGCTTCATCGCTAAAGAAGACTTACAAATTTTAATCTAAGTGCATTCTTTAGTGAGCTTTTCAAGTTAAATAGCCTGACTCATAACACTGCTAATAATTAAAATTTTAACATTTGCAGCTGCAGCACCCTATCAAGAGTTGCAGCCACGTGCTGGCTATGTGCCGGTCTATATCCGTGTTGGTGATACTCCACTAGATGAAATACATCCAAAACTTGCAGAGGCGTTTCATGAAATCGAATCGAGCAATTTAATGCTTGAGGTAGAAAAACCCCAGATCAACTATTTTGCAACAAAGCTTCATAATTAAGATGTTTTTCTAATTTTAGGACGATAGCAAGTCTCCAGATGACGCTGCAGTAATGATGAACGACCAGCTTATGGAAGAGTCCAAAACAGTTGAAGCAATTGAAAAAGTCAAGCCAGCTGCACTGAAAATAAAACAGGATGAAGTTGTCGTACCCGCAGTAGTTGCGGAAGTACCCAAAAGCGATAAAGAAAGCGACATAGCATCGTTTGATGTGGTAAAAATAAAAGATGCAGATGCTGAGAGGCAACCAAAAATAGAAGATACAAAAGCAACAGAGGCTACAGTAAAAAATTAGAAAAAAAAAAAACTTAATATCTCCCATAAAAGAATATAAATAAAATTAATATACGAAACGATTTCAAATAACTTAAAAAATTCCAAAATTCTTTGTTGCTCAAAACCACTTGAAAACGTTTGTTTTTCTTCCATTGCGATGCCAATAAATTTGCAATTTCTCGCATTTTTAACACCATTAAATTATTTTACACATTTTGGTATTTAATTCATTTTTAAGGTTTTGGAGAAATTTTGCCACGTAAGGCAACCCTCTTCAGAACGCAATTATCCTGAAAAAAGCAAAAAGAAATATAAAAAAAATTTATTGGAAAAACAAAAAAACTTCGTAGCAAAACAAAATAACTTCGTTGTGAACTTTGCAATTCATTGAAACACAATGGTGTTGCTGCGGCGGCATCGGGGGCGGCAAGCACGCATTTTTTAACGTGCAGAAGGTGGAATTTGTTTTGAACTTTTTTAATTGATAAAATTTCGAGTTTACCGGAAAAGTTCACGTTTCGTTTGGGTGCTAATAAAGAATGAGAGTCTTAAACGTTGTCAGTGCTTCCTTAAAAATATTGGCGCAAAGTAGCAAACTCATCTGGCCCAACTCCAGCCTAAGCGGAGCGCGCAATGCAAAAATTGTTTTTTGGCTTTTCGATTTTCACGTTAACGCCAACGCACTGAAGCGTTAAATAGCTTTGATAACGAATAATATTTATTCTATTTTTGTGGAGATAATTTGGTAAAGCATTAACAGTTGCGTTAAAGTTCTGCCGAAAAAGCTGAGAGTAATTTTGTGTGCTTTTTTTTAGAATAAAAAATTTGCATACTATAGCAAAATCTTGGAACTCGACTTAAGCTTCATAGACATAGTCCGACAAATGAGAGACATAATTTTTAAAAGAAAGAAAACGACGTGATAGTTGTAAAGCAGCGATGGGCAAAATAGGAAAAATGAGTCAATTTTAGCTCTTTACAACAAAAATAGCTACTACACTGCTACGCATATTTTTATAGTGGTGTCTTTTTTATAAAAGGATTGGTACTATCGTTATTGTCGCATGATTCAGAAAAAAAAACAAAAAAACCAAAGCAAGCGAACAAGGGGACTGCGCACACTGAGGACAGCTTCTATCGGTTCGTTTGATCAGTGTACTTTTATTTCTACACTCATGTTGTTCTTGTTTGATTTCTGGAATTGGTTTTTGGTTTATTGCATATTTTTTTTTCTATCAAGACTGAATTTAGGATGAAGTTTTTTCTGTTGCTGTAATTTTTGTTTTTGTTGTAAATAGCTCTTGCTTCCAAATTTTTGCCCATCTATGTCGTCATAAAGAGCAAAAAATCGGCTCATTTTTCCTGCTTCGGCCATTGCTGGTTTATTGAGTATAACATGATATATGTTTAATTTGGTTTAAGAGACTTAGTTAAGTCAAAAAAATGTTCACTAACTTTATTCTTTCTTGTTTTCACTCCATATTATTATAAATATTATATGCTTTTCAAAATATTTAAGAAAACACAATCCTCTGCATGGTACACAATTTAGGTTCCTATGCGTCCAATAATGCCGATTTGTTTATGTATCATTATTTTTAATATCTCTTAGATAACTTAATGTACAAGTTGAAAAATATTGTAAAGGCCGAAAGTCTATAGAAATCGAAGAGTAACACTAGCGTCACCTTGAGCGTTAGGCTAATTTACTTCAATATAAATATCCATCCATATCCGACAGACTATTTGCCAATGCTTACACATTTAAGATACAATATTTTCCATAGTTTTAAGAATAACTCATACGATTTTTTGTTTTTTTTTTAAATCTCAAATTGGTTCATTTCCTTTGTTGCTCCACTTTCATTAATTCAATTGATTTTTTTGCTTTTTTCTGGATTTGCTGCTGCTTTCATTTTGAACTTTTCGAAATAAATGCAAAAAATGGTTTTGGTTTCTTTTAATTAAAGCAATCAACATACAGATGGCAGTAGCAGCAGCAACAGCAGCGACTGAAGGATGAATGCAAAGTAGACCGCAATTCTGCTCGTGGTGGACGTGTAAAATATAGCCAGAGAAGGAGTCGATTTGAATAGATGGGTTGCTGAATTTTAAGTAGGCCATTTCATGCACCTTAAACAAACAATATGCTTCTTTTACTCTTTCTTTTGTTTTGCCCTTTGCAGTAGGCAACATAAGAAAAACCCAAACGTCAGCAATTTAAGAACCAAAAACAACACTTAATCCATTGTAGGTTTACGCTCTCTTTTTCACTGACTCATCCGTTTGGTATCTCTTATGGAATATGGTAAAAAATGTTTCTGCAACTTTATTTCAATTTCAGTTTTCAAAAAGATCAAACGACTATTCGCACTGCACTGACTGCTTGGTATTCGCAAGGACGAATCTGCATTCGAATCCAAAAGAAAGTGAATTTCATTTGTTCTTTAGCAAATCCTTTGAGTTGAATATTTATGCAAAAGGAACTTCAAACATAACCTTTAGTGCACTTATGAATATGCAGCTATTTAAACGAAGAAGATAAATTGAAAATTTGACCAAAAAAAGCGATATTTATTAAGGCCATATAGTAGAGAAGCTTTTGTTTTTTTTTTACAAAAACGTACGAAATTAATTAAAAAATAATTGTAGTGTCCTTAATGATTTATGTCACACGACAATGAAGGCCATAATTTTAATTTACGAAATATGTTGTACCACTTGTTTGTGCAAATTCCTACAACGGACATCCTGTGCAGTCGAAAACTACAAGAGTTGTTCACAAAAATAAATGACCTGAGCGCAAATGTATCAAGCCAACCAGCCATCACCCACTTTTCCTTGATGCCGACTGCTGT
This sequence comes from Meiosimyza decipiens, assembly GCA_963680825.1. Lineage (NCBI taxonomy): Eukaryota > Metazoa > Arthropoda > Insecta > Diptera > Lauxaniidae > Meiosimyza > Meiosimyza decipiens. Next base: position 5,935,319 of record OY804258.1, on the reverse strand, counting down.
AATGTGTTGTCATAATTCACTTATAATTAATTTTCCATTCGCAGTGCTATTTATTTAGCATTCAACCACCCCGCGTACCGCAACATCGAAAACTTTGCATAGCCCTCGTCGTTGTATGGCGACAATTTCAAAAATACACTTAACATTCCATTTTCTCAGACCAAATGCAAAAAGTTACCAAAACTATTTGAAACTAAAATGTGCGAGAGAGAGAGAGAGAGAGAGTATTTGGGTTAGACCGGGGAGGCTTAGTTTTCGTTGGCAGTTGTTGCTGCATATGAAACTCCAGCCTTTACATGACTTAAATAAAATGTGACAACTGTTGCCGAATTCAACTACCACTAACTGTTTCTCACCACACTTTCTATTACTTTGGCAACGACGGACACTGACACGTTCTGCACACAGTTTCCGGTTCAAAATGTCGCAAAACTTTTTCCCTTTTGTTGCAAAAGGCGACTAGCAGTAGTACGTGCGTCTTCGCGTTTCTTCAATATGTCTGGTCATATCTCTTCGTTTATCAAGTGATTTCTTATTCCTTATTAATTATAACAACAACCACATGAAAATTATATAGTATGCCACCTATGGTAAGTTCTATGAGATATGCAGGAAAGAAATTACAGAGGTGTGAAGTTTTTCTTTTCGATTTCATTAACACAATTCAAATGCAATTTAGATGAATTAAGCAGGAAAGTTTACTGAAAATGTTAGGTTTTTGTTTGATGTGAAAGTCTGCATTTTCCGAATAAAAGTGAATAAAAGCAAAAATATGGCACTCTATTATGTTAACAAAATGTGTGTGTTTTATTAAGATTTTTAAAAAATATCATAGGCTTTCGAAAAAATGTAAGTCGAATAAAAATTGCGGAGCATTTCTGCTAAAAGTAAAAAAATGCTGAGTATATTTTTTAGAAAATGAAGTTTTGATGTCTGAACATCATAAATTGGTGCAAGAATAACATTCACACAGTTTTTCCAAAGTTTTTGACTTACTCAGCGTTCTTCGAACTTTTCAACAACTTTGACTTTTTCCTCACATTCAACATTTTTGGAACTAATTCAATATATTTCGACCTCTTCTATATTTTTGGATTACTTCACTATTGTACGGCTTTTTCAATATTTTCCGTTTTTTTCCAAAATCTTAGCTAATTTATTTTGGTAATTTCAACATTATTTGAGCTATTCAACATTCTTCGACTTTTTCAATGGTTTTTTAAATCTCTCAACATAATTCCTTAAATTTTGATTATTTTTCACCAGAACCGGACAGTAAGTTGTCGAGTTATGGTGGTTAACGCACAGTATGGCTAGTCACTTCGTAATAAAATCACGACTGAACTACAGAGTGCGCCATCCGAATGTGGTCAATTGAAATACTGAATAAAGATTTCAACCATAAATCGACATACACAGAAAGATTGCGCCGAAACAGTGGCGTCTTATATTGAAAGTAAACGCACAGTTCTGTTAAAATATAAACATGTGAAATGGCAGTGATTTCGCCCGCGACGCTGACCAATGTGATGAAGAGTGCCAGAAAAAGAGTTCGTTTTTGTCTCACAGAATACTGGCGACCACTTAATAATTAGCTGCACTAGCTCAGGTTTAAGGCAACAGCAAGTTATTTTTCCATTTGTGTAAGGTCGCATGAATTATCTGCATATTCACTTCATTATAGATTTTCACCCAAATCAACCAGTAGAGATATTCACACTTTAAAAAGTGACATAGTTTAATTTTGTGGATTATTCTTTTAAAAAGTAACAGATAAATGCTGCTACTTCCTGGAATTGAGTTCATGTGTGTTAATCTTATGTTGCATTGACATAAATCGTGTTATTGGTAATTTTTCCTCTACTATCCTGGTAGCGTTCTTAAAAAATATCCTACACAGCATTTAAATAAATATTTAAAGTGTTGTCCTTTCTAGTGATAATTTATTGCTTATGACTTTAACGCAAACACATTATTGTAAATAAGCTGGCACATAGCCAGTAGGAAATGTCTAGCAGGCCGTTCTACTCAATGTAAAAGAAATTTTCCTAAAAAGTCTTTTCTCATATCTCCGCGCTGACACACAGAAACTCTTTTCGAAAATTCTTGTTGTTTGTTGGCAAGAGGGGAAAAACAAAAGGATCGAGTACAGAATTTGCCGTACTTGGAAATTCTCTTTAGTTCTGTTCGTTCGCTTAATGCATAATGACTTTATGTTCGATGCGGCGTGGTCTGTAAACGCAAAATAAATTCACAAAAAAGAATCGAGAAGAATTTCCTAGTGTAAGCCAGCTCTATGCAGAAAAGTTCTTGATCTCTATTTCTTAGAAAGAAGTCTAGCAACTTTTGCAGAGCTAACATGTAGTGACTATGAAAAAGTTCCCTAAGTCTCCACTAAAATAGTGTCAGCTTAAAAAAAATGTTCAGGAATGTTGTTTTTCGTTGAACTCTATTAATATCACTGATATTTCCAACCGGGAGCAATTAATCGGAAATTTCAATTCAGAAGTTTATGTGCATGCGTTTGCATGATGCTGTAGTACGTGTGGGTGTGTAGTAAAGATAAATTTTGCAATTTCTCAGTTTTTACACAAAAAAAAAGGACAACGGAAAAAGGAAAAAGATGAAGATATTAATTTATATGCACTACGCGTTGCGTCTAGCAATATGACTGTGCGCGTGCCTGTGTATCTGTATGCGCTTATGTAAATCTTTATTATCGAATATTTATTGGTAAAATATTGAAAAATCATTGCAGCTTACATGACAGTATGACTATAGCAACAAAAAGTTTCTAAGAAAACTCAAAAAAAAAGAGTTTAAATGAGCACGCGTGTTCGAAAGATTTCAAGCAGTAAAGAATAAGCAGATATATCAGTCTTTTCTCTAGCCTTTAACAACTCAATTAAAATGTTTTGTGGAAGGAAACCGTAAAAAATCTAATTTAAAGACACAAAATAAAAGGAAAGATTGTCAAGAAATGATTTCTTTCATTAGGCCATTTATTTTGAAAGTTGTGCAAGTCTCTCTTCATTGAGAAGATAAATTAAAATAAGTTTTATGTAACATATATAAAAATATTCAAAGCTAATATTCTAATAACTTGTAAATTAAAACTCGTGCAAAAGGTAATAAACTAAAAAGCCATGGAAACAATCTCAAAAATGCAAACTAACAAAAAGTTGCTCAAAGTGAATCCACAAAATAAATTAAAAATTCCAAAAGACATTTTCCATAATGATAAGCAAAAATTGCCAAGAAAAAGAACTAAAAAAAAAAAAAAATTATTTATATAAAAAATTTCTATGGAATAGAGTGCCAATTCGAATATCCTTGGTGTGAAAAGAGAAATGCTAAATTGAGATGCTTTAAAATATTTTTATATAAATTACATAAATTCCGAAGTTTTGAAGTCATTTTGTCTTCATCGGAGTAGTGTTATAAATGTTATACATAAATATAGTAATCAATAAAAATAATAACAAAAAATCAATTGCAATGAAATGAAGAATTTAAAGCTAATTCAGAGTGCATGGTTTACATGGTACTTAAAAAAGAAAACTTACATCCTTAGCGCGCTGCTACTCAGCTGACGCACTTCAATGTTGTTACTCCTTGACTTGTGATATTTCGCTCATATTTTTGTTGTTTTGCCATTTTAACGAAAAGTTTACTTAAGAATGTCATCGTAATCAGCGATTCAATGACAGTCAAGTGGGACTAAGTAGTTGTGTGTGCATTTGTATCTATCTGTTTGTGTGTATGTGTGTTGTGTGTAACAATCAGTTTGCAAGAAATAATGTTGAATGCTTCATTTCCGTTTTTCCTGCACAACTTTTACTTCGTCAGCGTATTTTGCACACTTCCTTGCTCTTTATTGACATATTAAACAAATACACGCTCAATCACAAAAATACACATACATATATCGATAAACACATGTATGCTATAGCCCAGTGGGAAATATTATAGCAACACAGTATCATTTCAGTTTTATAATTTCATTTATATTTCAATTGCAAATTTTATATTGAACGATGTTAAAGAGCGATGCAAATATTTCCGTTTGGTCTACAATTTCATGCCTTGACTTTTTTTGGTTTTCCTGAGCTGATTTAATGAGAGAAAAATTGATTGTTTTCGCCCACCAGCACCCGAACTTCAAAACAATAATTTTTGTAATTTGATATAAGATTAGGGACTAATAAGAATCCACATGTCACATATACTGACGGCAGGCACCATTATTTTGGGTTGCAGTATTGAAATAATTTGCGCCTAAGACAGTGGACACATTAAATCTAACAGTTTCCTTTCTAGTTTTCAGTCAGAGAGTAGTAATTTTTACTTAGGCACTCAATAAAAACAAATTATACAAAGCAACGAAATAAACTTTTAAAGTTGTCGTGAATTTTATGCATTTTGTCAGCAACAACTAGATTTCCTATTGGGTTGCTATGAACTATCATGTATTTATAATTCTTACAAAATCTGCTGCCAATCGAACGTCATTACATCAGCAATTCTTTTTTTTTATTGGCATTGCATTCAGTAAAAGTAAATATGTATTTAAGTATGATTTTGATGTTGCATTAGCTACATACATATGTTTCTACAGCTGGCAACACTGTTTGTCTTGTATGTGCTTGATTTGTCATCACAATGATTACTTAAAAAAATAAAAAATCACAATAAATTAAATGTTCAAAAGTGACATAAGTGATAAGAGTTCAATTTTTAAATGATTTACTTAATTTAAGCCAAGTTTAAATGTCATTACTTTGAACATATTACAATAAAAATTTCTTTCTTTACTTATTAAACATACTACCACGCATACCAATCAAAGGACGAAATGAAGTTCTTTTCGAATAGCTATGAAATACTAACCTGGGTTCCCAACTAATGATAATCTGGAACCAAAAGTTTTATATCAGGCTGAAGCTAAACAATATTTCCTTAAAGGTTTATAAAAAACTTTATTGGAAAAAACAAAAGAATTTTTTAAAACATGTACTCGAATCTCCAGTTAAATTTAAGTAAAGGTTCACTTGAATTTGCACTTAAGCGTAATTTTTATTCTTACGTCATACTTGTAGAACTTGATCTTATCTCAGGCATTTCCTCAGCTTAATTCCGGAATCAACTTAAATATAATATGCCACACATTTATGATTGAAAAATGTCGCTTAACTGTCACTTCAATTCAACTTGATCTGAACTATAGCTCTTCTTTTGTCAAGAATTTATTGGATTTCCACTTGAGCTCAGCTGCACTTAAAATTGAAAGGTAATGGTGAATAGCGTTAGGTTCCAGGAAAATAATAATTGATTTTATATAAAATATCGCTTGAGCAGTCATAATAACTTAAGCATTTGATACTTAAAAGATGACCAAAAACCTTTATAGATTATCAGGGTCTCTTTGGTGAATAAATGTACTTACTTTAGTTCTGTCATTGCAAATATCCACAAAGAGTGGATTTCTCCCTTGACTATTATAGTATTGTAGAAACTAAAGATGTGGGATGTTGTGGAAGCAACCCGCATCGTCTGATGGTCCTGCAAATGGTATAAGATATTTTTCCTCTGATATCACAATGGAACATTTCCGGTAAGTCTGTTCTAAACGGCTGCCACATTTACCCAACCTGCCTCTTCCAAAATTCATATCGTTAAATGAAATTACGTATTTTCTATTATAATGCTTTCAAATTAATATTTTATTGCTTTCAAGGCTCTAAAAATAGTTTACAATACATATATCATTATAATGTATGTATATATGTATATATTAAATATATTTATATATAATTTTTATATAATATATAATAATGTAAGATTTTTTATATGTTTTAAGGTAATGCTATATGCCTCAAATTGTTTATATATACTGTAGTAATAATATCATTTTTAGGTTTATTTGTTAAACTAAATGATTTGCAAAAATTTCTTCAATCCGATTTTGTATACTTTTACTATAGCTCACGTAAAGTGGGCTAAAAATTTATGTGACAGAAACTTGATTGCTCACACAATTTTTTGCTACAAAATAATCTGCATTTTTGCCAGATAGACTTTATAATAAGACTGTCGTTATGAGAAGAAAATAGCTAATATTTCCAAGAAACTAAAAATATTTTCTTTAGCTGTTGCATTTTCAGAGATCGGACAAGATCGTGTGCAGTTATGCTTCTAATGCATCTTAGCAGAAAGTGATGATTTGACTGATAATATATTTCTTTTGGATGTTATGAATTTTATACTGTCAAATAGTTGCTCAAGTGGTATGTAGCTGTCTTTGTATAAAATGATTTAAAAAATTATCAATAATCTCCTTGTTAATATATTTGTTACAAAAATATGCTGCAAAAGTATGCTATGGCATAACTAGACCAACAAGGCCAAAATGTTGCTTAAAATTTGATTTTCTTATTGAGCGGATGCGAATTTCCAACAAAATTGCTCCTATGTGTTGTCTATGAGACTTTTCTTAGCGTCTCAAAGAAACTATTGCCCAAGAACTTCAGTATAATTCTTGCAAGTATTGATCATGTACGATGAACTGCCCCATTTGCTTTCTTATCTCTTCAGCTGCTGACAGTGTTGGTTGAAAAGTATGCCCAGTCTCATTGATTGTCCAGAATCAGGACATTTCGATGCGTGATCACCATGAGTTTCAAGAATAACTGCAAATTTACTAACCATCTGCAAAAAATAGTAGTGACTGAGGTCAGAAAGTGTTCAAAAGACGTGAACCTATCTGTATATCGTTGCTTAGCCACATGAGGTTGGGGTGGGGCCTCATGAACTCATGCTCTAATTTCAAGTAATCATAGTTATTTAAAAAAATAGGCATCAAACTGAATCATCTGCTCCAATTTATTGAGCAAACTACATTAATTAGTATGCACAGTAATAGCAGGAGTAAGGACGGTTTGCCCAGCTAACACAAATGACGTACTGATATTCATTCCTCTTCTAGCCATTCAAATACAAAGAAAGCGGGTCATGATGAAACATAAAAAGGAGAGAGTTACACGGTTACATGGAAGTTCTGAAAATTCCGTCAATCGATGCTATTCCTAGATCTAAAAATTTCACCTAAAGAGCTGCTTCCAAGAATGTTGGAATCATTATAGACAATAAAAATATATGGGGACGTATATAATTAATACTGCTCAACAAGTGCTTACAGCCATGGTATTTTCATGGGTCAAAATAAGCAGACATCAAAGCAGAGACAGGAAAGTTTGAGCTTAGATTTCAATAATTTTCGCTATAGGTAGGTTTGGAATATCTATCCAGTATATATATGTAAATCAGTATCACAGGTGACCTAGATAGTCAGGCAACTCGCGTAGGGCTGATATAAACCGCATTTGATTTTTAGACTAGAGACCTACGGCCTATAACTTCTTGTTGAACTGGAAAAGGCAGCATAGCGAGCACCAATTGAGCTTAAACATTATTGCGCATGAAAACATCAGAAATAAACGAAGAAATTCTAGGCGCATTAAAAGCCATATATCAAAGTGATTGTCACATCTTGAATGATTACCCAATGAAACATTGTACTCGTAACCTCATGCCGTTTTGGAGTGTCGTCAGATTTTATTGCACCAATATCGAACTATTACAGCGCATTTTGTATTAAAATAACCTGCCTGAACGAATAGAGAAAATGTGTCATCTTAGATTTTGTGTATTTTCTGGGGTACACTAAGCCACATGGTAGCCGCTCATCAAAAATCATATGTTTCTTTGCATCGAGTTAAGAACTTGTTAATTATGGTAAGTACAGTACGGAAAAGAAGTCGAAATTTTTGAAAAAAGAACAGCAATTTGCAATTTTAATTTCACTTGAGCCTACTTTCTATTGGCTTATATACTTTATTTGAAAAACGAAGATCCATTAAGTACATTTCCTACTAAAGGTAATTTATTTTCGGAAGATTGTTGCTAATGTTGTAAAGTTTTTTGTTTTGTTTTAATTCTGTTACGTATTTGAAGTTGTTGTTTTTTAGTTCAATTTGTTTAATAAAGTTTTAGAGGAAAATTTTAAATTGATTTATTTCTAGTATTAAGAACGTTAGGATTTTTGTTAATTGTTGCGCTAATTTTGCTAAGAAAAAAATGCTGCTTCAACTTTACATTGGCAAAAAAAGACAGAAAACTAATTAAGTAAATTACAAAGGTTTTCAAACGGTTTTTTGTTTTTATAACTATGTATATCTTTGCCTGATAACTAACAAATATCCGTATATTTTTTTAAAGTTCAGAAATGGTTTGGATTAGCCCACTTATGCTGTGACTATGCTCTCAAGTTTTTCGTTGCATTTCTCTTGGCTATAAATATACGTATATGTATGTATGTATGCATGTCTGGGTAAGTTCACCATCACTGAATGACAGCATAAGTGGAAAAAGCATTCACTGCTGTGTTCATATGTATGCATTTGTGTGTGTGTGTGTGTGTGTCACTTGATGGGTATATTGCTGCATGTATGTATGTACATGGCAATAAATTGTTGCTTTACTATATCGTATTTTAAAAATGTTTTTGAAAATTTTTGACTTTATTTTGAGAGTTTAATATGGTATGTATCTATTTTGCAGTTGTACGTGTTTCTAATATTTAATGTTATTTTTCTTTTGCAAATCAATATAAATGTTTTTTTTTTACATGATTCATAAAAATTATTATGTCATATATTTTTTAAAGTTTTTTTTTCATTATATATCAAGTCTTGGTTGCAAAAATGTTTTTTTGTTATATATGTTAATTTAGATTTTATATAATAATTTCATTGTATATTAATAAAAAATTTATTTGGTGTCATTATATATATTTTTTTTTAATACACTACTCTATATTAACGTATGCATGTATGCTTGTATATATCCATTATATAAAGTATTTATTTATATATGTATATATATGTAATTTGAATAACTTACGACTACGTGCTTTGTGATTAGATAATATAATTTACTTAAATTATTTGATATATATATATAGTTTTTTAATTGAGAATTAAGAAAAAAAACTTATATGTAAATACTTTTGGAATAATTAAAATTAAAAGTTTAATAGGTTTTTGGATTAATAAATCAAATTTATTTATTCATATAAATAACATATTGATAAAGAAAGAACACTTTTTGAAGTACCAGCTTCCTCTAACATATTGAACAAAATCCAGTTTCTTTTATATATTCTCAGGCACACTGGCCTTTGCTTCAATCTTTAAGCTGTATTTTTTGTCTGGGGGATAAAATTCAACCAAAACTGAACTATTTCATTTAAATTTTTTCTTTATCCAAACTTTCTGCAAAACTTTTTCTTGAAAAGATTTTCTTATCCCAGAAAGTTTCGCACTAATTATTGGCTTTTTCCTAGTTGGAAAAAGTTAAGATGTCTGGAGATTCAAAAAAATAATTTTTTGAATTTAATAAATAAGAATGATGGCACTGTGCTGTTTTCCAAACTCTGCCATTGGTATTATGCCGTCTGAAGCTGGAACTCTGTTGTTCAGCATGAGTTGTTCAAGCAGCTTTAAGTACAAGGACTGAAGTGTAATTGGGGGACAGTCCTCAAACAGATCGTTTGGCCCATTTGATATCAGCAGAGTAATAAATTTTTACCTGCTGAGCAATAGTGCAAGCCAGTTGATATGACAACTGCTTTCATAAAATCCAGATAAATATTATCTAACCAAACTGTAGTTCCAAGTTTAATAACATGCAAATTTTCGTTCGTTTTTAACTCTTTGAAAGGGCTGGAATAGTATGGTTCAAATTCTAACAGATCTTGTAATTTGTCCAAAGTATTTCGAAATGTAGTAGCTATTTTGGTAGCGTCGATGGAAGCCCTAGAGGCAGTTTGCGAACTCAATTAATTTAAAAAATCTCAGCAAAAATTAAAAAGAAAAATATATCAAAATGCTTTTATGTTATGCTTTTTAAAGAAAACCCCGCTAAAATTAAAAAAAATTTCATCTCTAAGTTTTTAGTGAACTTTCTTTAATTCAAAAATATAATTTATGCAAAAAAATAATGCAAACTTTCGGTTTTGCGTCGCTTTTTTAATTTTTAATAAAAATTTTACTTCTCCAAATAATTTCTAAATGGAAATCTTAAAAAAAATTGGTTGCATTTCTACTTTGCTACTTATACTGCATTTTGTTCAAACTTGTACGGACTAATGTTTATTGTTTCTATACAATGTTTTAATATAACTTTTATATGCTGTTCACTATGTATAATAATTGCTGTAATTTTACATCATATATGGTACTGTTCTATATTTGCATCTAAAATTTAAATCGTTGTATGCTTTAAGTTCGAAAGGGTTACTTATTTTTGCAGTATTTTATTATTTGAAGCATCCGCTCTATTTTTATGTCAGCAAGAAACGCGCAAACTATGGTGCCTATAAATATTCAATAGAAAGTTGCTAAAATATATTTAGTCGACAAAAAGAAATTGTTGAAAATTTTGATGCATTCTTTTAGGCGTTGCTTGTATTTGGGCGAACTCTTGCTGCTTTTAGTTTTTGCTACATGTCTTATGTATTTTTTTGTTTGTTAGTGTAATTTTTAATTGTCTACTACAAAATTTCAATACTTTTTTTTTGTTGCTTACTTTACGCTTAAAAACTCTTCTTTAATAATTATTTGAAGTACTTAAAAAAATGTTTCATATATTTAATTGACAATTTATAATATAAATATTTCAACTACTCATTTGCTTGTTTTTGCTAAACAATATTTAAATTGTATATATACTTTTTTTTCACAATTTTATTAAAATATTTGAATTTTCAAAGCCTTTTGCTTTGTTCATGCAGAGTTTTTAAAACTTTTTATTTTCATTTCCAAATTGCTTTCAGTTTCATCTGTTTTTTGTTGAAAAATAAAATCATTTCTACCAAGTAAAATGGTTGAGTATTTCAAATTTGTTATATAAAAATAATCTACATAATGAGTAAAATGTTTTTTTCTCAAATTTTTTGAACAACATAAATATGCACTTAGTCTAGGATTATTTTATTTAATTTTAAATAATTAAAATCTAACTCATCTAAGAGTTATGTATTTATTTTAACATACGTAATTACGTAAGTACTTAAATAAATAGAATTTATTTATTTATTTGTTTTTTAATTTAAGTATTGTCCTTGTGATATGTTTCTAAATGTTTTCTTATCAAGTTTTAATAATTGAGTGACTTAGGTATTTTGGTGAGAATAAAAAGAAAAAGAATAAAAGTAAATTAAAATGTTGTGTAATAACTGCAGCGATCAAATTAAGCCGACAATTCTACAGCTCAGAAAAAAAAAAAAAAACAAAAACTTTTAATGCAAAATCTGCATGAAATTCTTCACCTCATCTCCAATCATCTTAGAATAGCAACACATTGTTGTAGAAACTTTTTTAGTTTTTTTGTTGTGTCTTTGCTTAGTTATTAAAAGCTTGTTGCAGCATCAGCACTAAATTTGCACATGTGTGGCCCTAAAAGCGTGCTTGTATGTACACACATATGTATTAGTATTGTGTGTGTTCTAATAGTGTGTGCTACTGCTTTATAGTTCAAGGGGCATAGAGATACACTTCTACACATACATAGTGCATTTCATCGTTAAACCACGCCTCTCTGCCCACTACCAGCTCTTTATTCTACTTATAGCTTCTTCACATTTTATGGCAAAACTACGTGATGCTTTGTGCTACTATATCAGAATCCTTTGAAAATTTAAGCTTAAATTCACACATACGCACAACGCATGGGGATGGCTTACTTTTGCAGCGTAATTGTTACTTAAGAAGAATCGAAAAAGTTACACAAAATTTTAAGATGACGAAAATAATTAATAAAAAAATGTATTAAAAATGCGTCAGTATGTAAAACGCACTTACACACATAACTTTCAATAAAGATGCATCTAAAAAGCCAGAAGTAAATTTAAAAAGCTGTTAAAGCAAAAGGAATTAACAAATTTTTTCAAATAACAACACTTGGAACAACACTTTGCTGCATTGAATCATGGTGGCTTATTCAAATAAGCTGGCAAAAGAACAAAAATTATTCGCTGGTCAGGATTCGTATAGGATTTGATCACTAGTTTTGTCGTATAGTGTAGATAGTTTCTAAGTACTGCTCAAATTTTAGGTATCTTTTTAAGTTTTCCGTAATTTTTTTTAAATGTACTAAATCACACCGATGTTTTTTAGGTATAAAGTCAATACATTCCGAATTACAATGGGTTGCTACACGATTGAACAACATGTTTTCATAATTAAAACTTAATTTTTTATAAGGTAAAAGTTATTCAGGAATTGGAATATCAAAATCTCAATGCAATTACTGTGAATGAAGGTCAATATCGAGAAACTATTTATGGAGTCAATTGAAAGATATTGTTGTGTGGAATTTGTGATTCCAACAAGATTCACATCACACATCATTGGAATCAATCGATCTATTGAAAAAGAAGTAAAAGATTCGAATTTCACGATTAACAGACGTAAATTGGCCTCCAAATCCATGGCATTTAACTTAATCAGATTTCTTCTTATAAAGTTTCTTGAAGAGTTAAGTTTATACCGATAATCCTCAAACTGAATCATCATTATGCGAAAAAGTTATTCCGAATTTGAATAGCCTGGTAAGCTTGTTAAGTTCTTTAATTGAATGGCATTCTTCTTTTTTTTAAACCGGATACAATTAAATTTGATTTTCAATAAAAAAAATAATAATTTCAAACAATTTCTGCCTTTAGTTTAAAATGTTAAAAGATACCTCAAACTTAAATACCCTTTCCAAAACTTCATTATACTACAAGTGGCGATGAGGTTAACCGCTGTATTGGCTTGAAGTTTGTTTACACTGACCAAAATATTTAGCTAAATAAATAAATAACAAAAAAGTTTTACGAAAATATTGTATGGTTTGATTAAAACTTTTATGTAAAATTATGTGCTGATTTTGAAATAAAGCTGTAAGTGTGGAACTTAAAAGAAGCTTAGCCAATTTACTAATCGCTCCATCCACTGGTTAAATTTCAAATGAAATGTTTGTGAAAGTATCATTTAAACAAATGACACTGGCTCATTTCCTGAAAACTTTAAGCGGGAAAATATTTTCTTGAATCTTCGAAAGTGTAAAATTTTCATGTGAAAATGCCGCTTAAGTTATGCTTCTCTTATGACTCAATGCGGTCTTTACTGAAAATTTTAAAAAATTAATTTTTTCCATTTTACGAAAAACTTCAAAGTTTTCATTAACAGCCTATGAGTACTTTCATAGTTAATCCTAATGTGAGCCCATAGTCGCTCTCGGGTAGAAAGGCCCTGATTAATTTTTTTGTCGATGAACCAATATCCCTCCGCCATATTTTAGCGATATTGGTATCGTTTGTTAGTTAAGGGTCTAAGCTAAAGAACGCATGCCAAATCTCCTTCCTAATCCCACTGGAAGAAGAGTATATAAGGAAAAGAATGGAAGGGACAATTTCATGTTTACATTTATGTCCATTATTCTGTAACGGCTGTATTGATTTAAAAAATGATGACGTCATATTATAGATAACCACAATGGATATAATTATGAAACTCAAAACTGGAGTCTGCCATTTTATTTTATAAGTAAAATATGCCAATTTTTGGTGCAAATGTTCAAGTGTCAAAAAATCATTGATGGAAATTACATTTGGAGAATTTCTCGCCATTAACATTTTCATCATAGATTCTCCTAAATGACCCAATAAAATGTTTTGTGAATCACTTTTGAAAATTTCTTTATTTGAGGTCTTAAAGCTTTTCCACTTCCTATGAAATTTCAAATATATAAGTCAGGATCTTTCTACTCGAGAGCGACGATATGAAAATTTGTTTGAAAACAAAATTTTTTTAAAATCAAATGATTACTATTTTTATCAATATGCTGTCATTTCAAGTTCAGTTTTCTATTTAAAATAATTGTAAAACCTTAAAGTTAATATATGTACTCTATATATACGAGTATGTATAGTACTAGGCGTAATAAACTGCTATGTATATATACTTGACTGAATATATATATATGTATTTAATTGTAAATATTATTTTAAAATTACGCGTCTAAGTATTTATTTGGTTTATATATACTTTTATTTAGCTTTTGCATACATGTATTTGTAAATGGGACATTGTTAGCCAAAACGATAGCAGTTTGAAGAAGAGGTCTGCGATTCCGTTGAACTTTTTTTAACTGGAAATACTTGATTAAAGTAATATTAAAATATAAAAAGTTAGTCAATTTTTTGAAAAATCTTTTTTGTATTTATCTTATATCATTTACGCTAACTGACATTCTGAGTTAAACTTGAAAGTTGCAAAATCTCAAATTTCGGTATTTCGGTAATATTATATATATATATTATATTTCCTGTCAATCTTCATCTCTGAACCTTTTTTCGTGTAGTTGATATCTATGGAGATTATAAATATTTTTTATATAAAGTTTTATTTTTGCATACGCTCAAATTCAGTGAAATCGGAGACTTCAAGGTCCAACTACTATCGTTTAGAACAAAGTGTGCCCCATATACACATACATACATATTTATCTATGTTTGTTTCGGGTTTTTATACAATTTTGATTAAATACTTTGCATAAATTTAAAAAAATTGTAAACTCTATGACTAGAATTAAATATTTTCAATTGTTTTTAATGCTTATGTTTTCTTTATATTTATTTGTGAGTTTTGTATATTAAATTTCTACTTATGTTCCATAATATTCGTTGCATTAAATTTTTACTTTGGTTGTTGTGGTTGTTGGATTCTTTGCATTAATTTTAATTACTAACTTTCATGCTAAACTAATTTTGAAAAATCTGTAATAAATAATAATCTTTTCATTGAAAATACTTTATATATTTCATTTTTATTGAATAAAGAAATATTCTCTAATAATTAAAAGTTGCATTACTGCGCCCTCTTAAACGAGCACGCGCTTCTTTTCACTTTGGTTTCTCTTTTAAATGGTTTCTTGGTTTTATGCCACACTTCTATTAATTTACAAAACTTTTTATTTTCTTCGTAATTCTCAACTCTCTTCTCTCGATTCTGATGTTTTATTTATTTATCCTCATTTTTCCTTTATACTGCTAACCGCGTACTTACCGCTTACAGCTGAAAATTTTACCAAATTTGAGTCCGAATTGGATCTTTGCACTTACGCTGCAGTTGTTTGCTGATGTCAAATCAACTTGCAAATGCTATTCCGTACTCAACATTTTTATGTCACAATGATGTCCTCATCATTCTCATCGCTGCTCATCTCATGTCCTGAATCTCCACCACATCCACTTAGGCTGCCACCACTACCACTGCAACTTCCACTACCTGCCTCTTTGAGACAGGAAGACTCCAAATGCTTGTTGAGATACGACTTGAGTGCAAAAGTCTTCTGACAACGATGACATTTGAAATTTTTGTCACCCGAGTGGGTTTGCATATGCGCACGCAAATTTGAGCGGTCAGCAAACGCCTTGCCGCAATGCGCGCATGCGTACGGTTTCTCGCCGGTATGAGAACGTAGATGACCCTGCAACAACCACGGTCGTGAGAATAATTTGCCACAGATGTCACAGCTGTGCGAAAGCTTGTGCGTCAGCAAGTGCATCGCGAGAGCAGGCATTGAGACATACGCTTTGCCGCAGGTGTTGCATTTTTTGGCAGACTGCGAGTCGAGCGAACGATGTGTCTGCTTGTGACGTGATAGATTGCTTGACGTTGCATACTGCTTGCCGCACTCGGAACACTTGTAGCAGCCGCGTTTCTTTTTGTAGGCATCTGAGCGACCACCACTGCCACCACTACTTTCCGAGGTACTCTTGGTCTTGCAGGCTTTGGTGCGTCCATCGACGATGCTAAGGCCAAGTTTCTTATTTTGAGCAGCCGATTTTTTTGACTTTGTCGTGGTCATGCTGTTGCTATGCCACAGTTGTGATGATGAATGGTTCGATTGACCTGAGTCGGAGCATGATGACATATCTATGTCAATGTCGGATGAGTGGTCGGAGTTAGGTGGCGTCAGCGGTGAGCAGTTGCCTGAGGCTGAGTGTCCATCGTATGAGCTACTGATGTAACGTATTTTGGAAGTGGCGTATGCCGATTGCTCATAGCAGCTAAAATTGTCAGCTGCAATGGTAGCCGCTGTAGTTGGAAATTGAGTGGCATTGGAAGCATTGGATATTTCTTGCATTACGGGTGAATTGTAACCACCGCCACCACCGTTGCCGCTTGAATCTTGATGCATAATCGTGACAACGCAAGGCGCTGGCAATGGTGGCAGGCTCTGAGAGAGTGAGAGTAAATCATGGGCGGCCTCAGTTTCTTCGATGCTCCGTTCGCGATACACGGTGACGGCAGCGGAGACAGAAGAGGAAGTGGTCTGTGTTGGTGTGGTTTCCTGCTTGGGCTCGGTTTTCGCAAGGCTGTAAATTCTGCTACTTCTGCTGCTGTTACCATTAGCAGGTGGTGCATAAAAAATAACTTGACTCTCCTCTCCAGTTGGTGAGCGGCTGACGGCATAACAGTTGGTTGGTTCACTTTTGATGAGATTAACAGGAAACGGCAGTCGTTGTGTTGAGCAGCTGTTGCCGCTGCCACATTTTTTGTTTATTGAGTGGCTGGCTGCTGTTGTTGGGAGACACTTGGAGGCTTTAATAATGGACGTGGTTGTGGTTTGGTCTCGGCTGACATCTGCAAAAAGATGATAAAACACTGATTTTTAGCACATTCCGATAATTTTTCACAATATACTTTTTTGGTGGAGAATTTCTATTATAAAGATTTTCTTCAATGATTTTCTTATATTCCTGATATATAATGGATTTCATATAAATCAATCTATTACTTTATTTAGTTTAGTGAAAGTGACCTATTTTGTAATTTTTGGTGAAACTGAAAAAGGCACACTCGACCTTTGCAAAAATATTTCGACAAGTATTACACTTGTGAAATTGTGTATGCTGTATAATATTACTTTCTCAGAGGAGTTTTAAGATGCTAAATTTACTTGCAAAACTGAATTCAGCCTATTAAATCCATTTTAAGGTAGAAAAACTGAAGCATCCCCAACTGGCTGACATACTTCATATATGACCTATAAGTGACATTTAAGTTGAAAGATAAATAAACGATTAATCTGATGGAGTTTCTATTTATGTCAGCTATTATGGTTGGCTTGTGCGAGCGATTTTTGTCACATTTTTAATTCATATGAAAATTTTAAATGTAACCGCATAGCACATGTATTTGTACGTATACGTTCGTAAATGTTGGCCAGTGCTAGCATGAGTATGTAAATAAATTTGAAATTATGAACGCAAAAATGTCCTTGTAGCTACATGCGTTTGTTATGCGACGAACATGTCGAACATCCGGCTGATTTAAGTTACGCCAGCCTCTTTTGACATACCCCATACCCCATACGCCACACTGCACACGTTATATCCCATAGCTTGTGCAACTATTTGTGCAACAGTGTAGGTACAACAGTTGGCCTCTAAGTAGACGCAGCTGTCTTGTTGCCACACACACACAGTCGTGTAAGCGTTTAAGCTTACACAATGAGAAAATCGATTGCATTTAGTTTCATTGTAGATCAGTATTTTTTGTACTGCTCCAATTGTGATCCACCTACATATACACATGCACAATGGGTTTCATTGGAACGTATCTTTGCTTATATCTACAATTAACCAACGTTAAAACAACAAACTGCATGCAACAGTGAGTTATACTGTGACTTTGAAAGCGAAGTGAACCATTTCCCGTTGGGTACAAGCGTACAAACATACGCATATGATTTAGTTAGCGAAGGATGCTGTTGATGATGATTCAATGACAAATTATAGCGGACATACAAATATACACACTAGGGTGTTTCTAAAAAACTAAATGACATATATAATAAATGAACTAAGCGCATCTTCATTGAAAAAAATGTACAAGTCTTGCGTAGCTAAGAAATTATTGACATCAGCAAAACTCTTATAAATCTTACGCTTTGACACGTGGTATATCAAAATGGTAGCCAGTAGAATAGGCAAGGAATTGCATTATAAGGCGACGTGTTTCTCTAAAGTATTTTCATTATTAAAATGGCGTAGTAATGAGCATGATATTGGTCGCTAAGCGTTTTAACTGCTCACATTTTGCTCAAGTAGTGAACTTTTTTATCGCAGCAGGAAGACTCAACGTGGTGTTAATTTGGATATATTTATGCAGTTCGAAAAAATATTCAGAAAATTAAGAATAGCAGCATCTTTTGAAGCACCCTAATGCACACGAATATTGATATATGCGAATAAGCGCATTTTTTGCTTGCAGTAGTGGTAGTGAATATAAGTTAACCTCAACAATGGCATACAGAAATATCCGAGGTTTACGTTGCAGCGTTGCGCTTATAATCCATTTGATATTGGCAATACTTCAGCATTTATAGGTAATGTTGGCATTTGCGTGAATAAAATTCTGTTAGTTACCAAACGTTAAAAAGCTGCATTGGATTTGTGCGCCATGCATGACGTATGAGTAACCTCTAATTAGCATTAAACTCAAGTCAAGAGTTTGGCAACGGATTTAATGAACTTTTTCATGGGAATTTTTTTGTTGATATCGTATGAGCTTCATTGTTTGCGAACAGAAGCAAACTTGCTTCTTCACTAACGTCAACGACAAGGAGCACCGGACGGTGACAAATGAATATTAATTCTCATTTAATTATGCTGAAAGTTTTTATGATGTTCCATTGACATTCCGTGGCAATTATTAAAATTTCAGTTAAACTGACCAACAACTATTGTGTCATCGCCACCGTGTCAAATTTTTTTAATTGGATGTTTCTCTTGACATGCTGCGATTATGGCAAATATTAAATAAATAAAGTGTTAGCTTCAGGAACATTAATCAATTTCAAATACCATTTTTTAAGCACTTAGCATTCCTTCCTTGAATTCTTTTTTATAGCACTAGAGACAAACATCATTTGAAAATTTAAATGAAAGTGGAAATATTAAATGCTTTTTTTAAATTAGACATGTTAAAAGAATTTGATATATTACTTTATCCAATGAAAAAGTTCAGAAAGCCCCTAATAAAATGTCTTTTTAAATGATTTTTTCTGTTGATTTAAAAATTTTGAAGCGGCATCTCCTCGCCAGATTAATGAGATGGTCCTTAACATATAGTGCCCACTATTGACACCCAAAATGTTGAATTATGCCATTTGATCTTCTAAGAGGAAAATATAAAAGAGAAAAGTTGGAAAAAAATAATATTGGTATTCGGCTATTTCTCAAATGCACCTGCATTGAGCAAACGCCCATCTGTAAAATCAACGCACAGTATCATTGAACACGCCATTTCATACTAACACATCTAAAGCTTCATTTACTCATGCCTAAATCATTTTTTGAAGTCCACACAATCATTGCTCGCACACTTAACAAAACAGTATATGAAACACTACAAATGTCAAAAATAAAAGCCCTAGGAAAACAATTTAAAGCCCACGAAAATATACTAAGCCAAGTACAATTCCGATGGTCATAAAAGCGTTATTTAAATACTAGCTGCAATGCACTAAAAGAGAAATAAAAATTGTAACCCCTACAAATGTCCCTGCCAAAAAATGTCCTAAGACCCAACAAAAATTAAGAAAAATCTAAAATGTGATTTCTAATTGGCACTACGATTGAAATAAATAAATACCCAATTTGAAAACCCAAATAAATTGAGTAGAACCTTGAATATTTACTTTTCTTTTAATATTGCCATTCGATGTTCAGAGGTCGAAAGTAATATCTAAGACCATCAAACGTTCATAGAAAATTAGAATTTTTTATCACCGTTGGTTGATATGTAAACTTAGTGATTTGATTATAGAATGTGAACTTAGTTGATAAATTTGGAATAATTTTGGTGAAATCTTTCGAAGACGTCAAAAAATAATGAATCAAGGATAAGGAAATAAGGATAAGGATGTCAACTCAAAAAAGTTCATCATTAAAAACATCTTTTTAATTGGCAAGAAAAGATCGTAAGTTAAATTCGATAATGAATATTTGAAATATAGTTCGAAACATTTAATATCATTACTTGCAAACATCACAGCTTTGTTCTAATACGTCTCTTATCCCTTACATTTTAAAGCATTTCCATCAATTAAAAAAAAATTTTTTGCACAATTTTCAATTATGTATTTTATGTTAAGTTACATAGTAAAGCTCATAGTACAAAACCAAAACAGCAGACAGACGTCACCCTTCCTCGTCGTTACACATAAATAAATTTGACACTAAAAGCGGTAGCAGTAATAATGAGCGCAATTAGCACAAATCAACTGCGTTTTAACTCGTTCATTCTTTTGTTGCATCTGTTGCGACACATACGCGTGAATTTATTTTCCTATTTTTTTTATTTGTATTTTTATTGTTGCTTTGCGTTTGCTTTTGCCTTTCATTTATATATTCATTACACGAAAAAAATTTTTTGTTTTGTTTTTATGTTGCTGTCATAAAGAGGTTTTCTTTATTACAAGGACATGTTGTTGCTGCTGTCTGTAAAGCTGTTGTTCAAGCAAGAGCATCAGCAACAGCAACAGCAGCAGCTGTGGATTAACCAAGTTAGGCAAGCAAGGATTATAATTAGCGCATGTAGTTGAGTACAAGTTTTGTAGAGTTTTTTCTACTTATGTATAAAATGTAAAGTTAAAGACACAGGTACCTACATTAGTGATGGCGTTTTTGGTACATTTGCACTTTATTCGGTATATTTGCGTCCTGAAAATTTGTCGTTAGTGCATTTGACAAGTTTTCAGTACATTCGGTGCATTTGCCGCATTTTTAGAATAAAACTTTCAGCACATTTTCAGTACAGTTTCGGTACACTTGGACAATTTATAATAATGACCTTTTTTTGAAGTACATGAATAAATTAAAATGATTGCATTGTATGGATTTTGTAATTTAATGTGAAATATATCTCACTTTACTAAGGTTTTTGAGATGGAATATGTGAGTACCTTTTTTTTTTATTTTTTCCTAATTTTTAGAAAATTTTCGATCATTTAAGTGAAATTGCGGGTTCAACACAAAAAAGTACATTCAACCTCTAAAAATAACATTTCAAGTCTCGATTCGGTACATTTTCACAAAACCTAAATGCCATCTCTGACATACCGACATGTATTTCTTATTGGTTACGCATGTCGTATGAGTAACTTGGAATTTTTGGAGTGAAAATGAGTGAATTAAGCAAAGAACAAAAGGTTTTTTTAATGGAACGTGATTCGTAAACATTGTCAAATATTTTGCCCAAATTAAAAAAGCTTCAATCAAGCTTCAAAATCTTAAGAGAAATCATCGTTTTGGTAATTGAAATATTGCACTTCCGTGACTTAAATTCCAAATGACTTTACCTGTGCTTGTGCATATTTTTGAAATAAAAGTAATAAAAGAAAATATTCAAAGAAGAAAATATGTAATAAAAGAAAATATTCAAAGAAGAAAATATGTTTCTTAAGAAATATTTTTAATATGAAAGTACGTAGCGGCTGAAATATGCCACATATATTGGCACCAAACGGTTTTATTCCACAACACATTTCATAAATATCAAGCTCTCAAATGCCTTGAGCAAATTTACAATCCAAAGGTTCCTTCGAATCTGTTTGAAATATATTTGGGTAAAGGAAAATAATTTAACCAAAAAAGTTTTTTCTTAAAACGTAAGCAACGTGCGTTCACTCAAGCGGAAGTTCGCTATTTTCTTTAACCTTTGCGTGGTGATTTTTGCTGCATTTACTCACGTGCCTTCTCCAATCCAGCCATAATTTTCTTCAAAAAATTCAATATTGACTCACACCAGCACAAGTGCAATGGAATAAAAGTAATAAGGCTGCGGAGAGCGAGAAGAAGCTAAAACGAAAACAAACAGCAAGGAAAAACATTAATTGCCGCATTGGTAATAAATTCAATTTTATAGCTAACACCGCTGTCAGCATAAATAAGGCACGCAACAGGCGAACGCAATACGACCGGCCGACTATAGCGAGAAGCTTTTGAATGTCAAATGTTTTGGTATTGCCTGGTCTTGAAAAATTTTTTTTTGTGGCCAAAACTTTAAACAAATCAAATCAAAATCAAGTAATATCTTTGGTCATGCCAAATATTAATGACCCTACAGCGCATCAACAGTAAAAGTGCGGGCATGTTCATCATAAGTTTCCAGACTAAAATAAGTGACATTTACTTGAATTGAATTGGGTTTTAAAGACCATAATAAATAAATAAATAAAAATACTTAAAGGTTATGGCCATTTTAAAGTATGAGAGATGCCACGTCCTTTGGTTAAAGTTGGTGGTATTTTTATTTTGACTGTTTGTGTCATTCATATTAACTTTGTATATCGTTATTTAATCAAAATCTCTATCATTATAGCGTTTAAAGATTTTATTTTTATAGGCGGAAGCCATGTCCCAGAAGCCATTTCACCCATTTTCAATGCATTGAGCAAAATTTATAATTATAGCCTGTGTATCAAATTTCATTTTCACACGATTTTGATTTGCCTAAATAGATAGACGGACATGGCTATATCGACTCAGAAGATAGCATTGGTCAAAACTTCAAGACCTAACTTAAGTCTAGAGTCAACATTTTTTATAACAACTACTCTCCCTTCATGCGTTACGAATGAATTAACTAACACTGCATGTAGGGTATATTGAAGACGTTGATAAACGAAAAGATAGCAGCAGTTGCAGTTGTATGTACCACAACCCATAAGGCCACACACATACAAGTGGAAAAGACTTGCTACGGCATATTTTGGTAGCACCTTTAGATATACATTAAGGCATATAATTCAAATGTTGTTGTTGCTGCTGCTGCTGTTGTAGTTGTTGTTGTACACATAATCAAATTTATGGTAGTTGAAAAAGTGTTTCGCTATGGTGCGCTGGCAAATATACCAGTAGATGGGGGCAGTAGCAAAAGACCGTAGCGCAGGAAGTCGACTTGAACGGAAGTTGAAGTGCGGCAATTTTCCTTAAGTGGCGGCAAAATTGGATCTAAGATCCCATTCTCCTTAAAGAAAATGAAAAACTGCTTGAAAGTCTTAATGATTGAAAGTTTGTTTTTTTTTATTTGGTTACTTTAACTTGACTCTGGCAAAGTGGTTGTCTAGCAGGGCTAGTAACTATGGCTAGTAACTAAGCATACGAAAAATCTTGTATTGTTTTACAGCCTAGCTCAATTGTGCCAATATTTTTCCATTAAAATCTGGTAAACTTTCGTAAAGGCGAACAGTGAGACAGTTTGATTTTTTTCTATAATTGAACTCATATTTAACTATAGCCTGGGCTTATCCAGTGAAGAATATTGCTTGAAGTAGTTCAAGTTTATGCCAACTAGAAAAAATAACGACTTACTGTTTGCACATTTCCCTCTATTAAGTAAAATATTTAAATGGAAAAATCAAGATTTTTACGCTACAGAAAGTTAAATTGAAATTCTCAACTCGTCCTTCATTTTACCATTAGGCTTTAAAATTTACGCAGCCATCTTTCGTATGAATTTAGATAAGTTTTAAATTGCGATTTCTCTCGTTCGTTTTGTTTCGTTTCTGTGCTTTTGTTGTCAGTTGCTGCAAATTGTAATTAACAACAACTACTACAAGTACAAGTAGCAACAACAGCAATGAGCACACGTGAACAACATTTGCTATACGTGTCAACCGACATAAATGCGCTGTTTAAGGAAACAAGGCCTGCACACATACTCGTTTATACATTTAAGCCAAAAGTTTGTGCGGCTACGTGGGTATGAGTGTATGGCGAAAGAATTCAGCATCCAAGCTCCAAGTCTAAATGAGAGAGTGTGAGGCGGAATATCAAAAAGCAACACGTTTCGTTGGAATTCAATGCTGCTGCGTTGCAACAACAGCAATAACGCGTTGCTAACATTAAAAGTTTAAAACGTTTATTTTTGTTTGTTGCAGCTCTTATTTGTTGTTGTTGCTGCTAACCCCGCTTTTTGTGATGTCATTTTAAATAAAATAATGAAGAAAATTTATAAAGGCGGGACTTTGACTGTAGGGAAGTGGATACACAGCATGGAGATAGTGGTGTAGTTTGGAGAAATTGTGTTTTGTATTTAGCAGGAAAACAAATTTTGGTTATTGTGACTTGAAGTTCATCACCATTTGGAAAGCACCTGGGTTATAATGAATGTTAATTAATTTTTTTGACACGATTAAATTCCATAAAGTGGTTGTAAAAAAATAACAACATAAACTGAAAATATTGGACCAAGGTTTCTGTAACATTAATATTTTCCCAGGCAATAATTGTTATTTTCAATAATTGAGTACTAAAAACCACAGTGAAGGAAAAGTCAAAGCTTGAGTTTAAGTGTCCAGATGAGTTCCTGTCAGCGAGAATTTTATTTCAAAAACTAAAAATAATCGTTATTCAATTTTTTTAAGGTCCAAAATAATCATTATTAGTTATGGATTTATATGTAAGGATCACATGTAGTTATTATAATAATAACCAATACGGAATGCACTAAGAATTATTCGATGATAAGGAATGATCACCTTACAAATATGTCCAATTTCCAAATATTATGAACTCATATTATATTTTTTTAATAGTCAGCTTTTTAAAAAAAGTTTTCATTCCGACAATTTAGTGCATTTCCAGCTATTGCTGAGGACTACGGTTAATGTTTGGCAATTCAATTTCAATTTCGGGTAAAGCAAGCCTCTTACAATAATTTTATTATCATTTTTACGCTCACACGGGTACGCACACACACACCCATTGGCTTCCGTTTCCCATTTTGCTTGTACTAATAATATTTAGTAAATTTCATCAGTTCTAATAATATGACAACAACAACGAAAAAATTAGCAACAACAACGACAACTACATTACTAGCAATATCAACTGCTACATACATATGTAGTAGGTACTCGGATACCAATGACCATGTTAGCAGTAGTGCAAATGGTCCAAAATATTCTTTTACTACAATAAACCTCCATAAAAATCCACGAAGGACTACAATAGAAATGTCCTGATTAACAATTTCCGTTTAGCAAATAAAAATTCATAAGCAAGAAGTGTAATCAAGATAATGACGATGATGACGACGACAGGACAACGACGAAGCAGTAGACGACAACTACTATAATGGGGTGGGGGTTGCGTATGGGGTTACTTTGGAATGAGTAAAGAATATTCAATAAATTAGTTCTGTGTGTGGTAGGAGACAAGAACCCCTTTCATAAGTAGCTTAAGGGAATGTGATAAGGCGAAAACAACAACAACAACATCAAATAATACTTGTCCAATAATAATAATAATAGTGATGTTGCAATGGGCTGGCCTCCTAGCTAGTTACAGCAGCCAATACCTTCACATGGGAGAAAAAAATATAATTTTGAACCCAATGAAGATTGTCGTTGGAATTTAAGTGGTGATACGCTAGAGATCGGCCTAAATGCTTCAACATGCTGCGCCTATTGGCACCACGATGCTTAAAATCTGTCTTTTTTCTATACTCCTCGGAGTAATTCAACTATCGTTTTATAGAAGTAAAAATAAAATTCAAAATAAAACATCAACAATACATGGAGGTATGATCTTTTGAAAGTTATTAGTCAATATGAGATGTAAAGATATTAATTTGTGAACTAAATCATGTGACCATATTTAAGTTGTGCATACTTACAGCATGGAAATGTGTCTAAATCTAAATCAAAATTGAACCAAAAAAAATCTTTAATTTCTGTTAGACCTTACTTTCATTTTAATAAAAGTTAGCGAGAAGATTATGGAGATCCAAGCTTAGTAATATTGTTTTTGAAGCTAAGCCTTCCGATTCAAAATAATTCAATCTAATACACACAACTCACCACTACTAGGTTTTCGGGAAGATCACTTCATTGCTTGTGTTAGGTATATGTGTTTGGGCATCTTTAGTATGAGAATTTGCTCATGTATACTTGACTATATGGACAGACAAGTAAACAATATGTAGCTATAAAAATTTATACAATGACAAAAATAACAAATACAAAGAAATTCAATTCAGCTGTTTTTCTATCGCTGCTGTTTTCAAGAAAAAATTTTTAACTTAGTTAAGCATAACATTAAATACCAACAACAACAGCAGCAATAACAAATACAATAATTATTCACATCATCACATTCACGATAGCAACAACAACAACAACAACAACAACACCAACAAATAAACTACAACTAAAATGAAACAACATAATCATCATTGGCAGCATCATCGCTATTTCAATCAGCAGTAGTTAGCCGTAACAGGAACAGCAACACCCCAACCTTAATGCGTACTGCAGCATCAACATCAACACCAGCACGAGCACCAGCACCAGCTCCATTAACAGCAACATTGGAATAACAGAAAAAGCCCAGAGGCCCCAAAAGCTTATTACTGTAATAAGCGTTTTGTATTATTAGACGCACAGACTCTATGGCGGCTGCACGTCGACGCCCACTTTTTCACTCAGCAACGACAGCAGCAGCGCAGGAACAGTACACCAACATTTAAGTCTTTAGTGCGCTCGTATAACCCGTAAACGTAGTAATACATTACACCAATACATGTGAACAATTGCAGTGCATACGATGCTTTGCAGTGTTGTGTGATGAAGAGTAACAGCATTTAAGGGGTAGTGCGTATACGCATCATTGCTTTTTTTTCATTCGAAATTTCAATTTTAGAAGAAATAAAGAAAAATATTTATATTTTTTATTTTTTATGGCCATAAGTCCTGGAAAAGTGCAAGTTTTCTTAGGGAGCTTTGAAGAAATTTTTAACGATGGTTTCCCATTAATTTCTTGAGAAATTTAATCAGAAACTAAATGGGATACAGAACCTGAGAAAAATATATAAAAAAAATCACATTGTTGAAGCAGTGAACAGAAATATTTTCACATTGATTCTTTAAGCAATGACGAGCAATAGTTCACCGCAATGACGTCATGTGAAATAAGAGGACATGTAATGCGACTCGTATAAATGAATGTTAAAATAAATGAAAAACTAAGAATTAGCCATATTGTTACAGAGGTTTATGTAGCAAAAGGAATAAACCCTGAGTTTAACAAAATCAACTTTATAATTATTGAAACATATGAAACTTGATGTAGTTCGCCCATTCTGTCTGAACAAGATAAAGCATTCAGTCTCTTAATAGAAATAATGTGTTTTGATTTTTTTGAGCATTTAAATGACCAATGCTTGAATATAATTATTGAAAAAAACTTAAATAGGAATATAGGGTGATTCACTTGAAGATCCTTTTTTTAGTAGTGATTTTATGACAGATCATGTCTGAGTCGCATTGTTTGACATTTCATCATCAAAAGAGTTGTATCGGCATAGCGTCTGCAAATTACGAAAACAATGTCTTTCAGTCTTTGCGCTCTTGAAAAGTTTCAAGATATTCACTGTTTTCGAACCTAATCTTTTTCAGCGATGAAGTTCGGTCTTAATGACTTCGAACCTATTTTATTTTTTAAAAAATTATCTCGAAATGAATCATTCCTTATATTACTGTTGACGTAAAAATGTTAAAATCAAAACGATATATGTTCCTAAGTATATAGTGCGTGCAGTCTTTTTCTGTGAATGTATATCCGCGCGGTTTGTTATCAATGAATTTAAAGCTTTTAACTTCATAACTCATAAATGCGATTTTACCATTGT
Organism: Meiosimyza decipiens; assembly: GCA_963680825.1. Lineage (NCBI taxonomy): Eukaryota > Metazoa > Arthropoda > Insecta > Diptera > Lauxaniidae > Meiosimyza > Meiosimyza decipiens. The sequence goes on along the minus strand of OY804258.1, from coordinate 5,907,507 downwards.
GAAAAATGCAATTGATGCCAACTTAGGTCAACATGAGTCCAGGCACACATTTCTATAGGGTGCGATTTATTTCGAAATGGAAGAATATTATTCGCGTATCACGCTACTGTCACCTAAACTGAGAGTTTGAAGTAACTTAAACTAAATTTTGTATCGTTTTAAGTACTGTGCTGAATTGTTGTGCTTCCAACTTTCTCATTAAAATTAAATTCAAATAGATTTGCTTGCAAAAGAAGGACAACAACAGCAGCAACAAAAGCAGAAAAATTCCATACTTCATTGGTATTTGAAGGCTTCATTAAAATGTTTCAAGTAAATTTTCAAGTTCACTTTTTCTCGACAGCATAACTCGATGAATTACTCATACAAAACTACATACACATTACGTATATGGCATACAATAATGCCCCATGTTGAGGTCAGTTCGGGCCAGTCAGTCATGTGATCAACTCTCTACTTCACTCACTCACTTTTTTCGCATCAACTGGTATTGAAAAGAATAAAGGGAAAAAATCGTAGACAAAACTTAAAAAATATTGAATGCCCCCGCTCTATAATGATATCAATTGACTTCAAACAAGCTTAAGTCCTTAGATTAGCCTTTGTGTTTGTTTGCTTGCCTGCTCCTTAGAGGATGTCCTTCAATTGCCGATTAACTCAATATTATTTTTGAAGGTTTTCTGCGAGTAAGCAAGTAAGTGAGTAAACGAGTAAAAATGGGGTCGTTCTTTCTTAAGAGCGTACATATATGTATAGCTGCCGTGTTTTATGCGTGAGTGTGTGTGTGTGTGTGTGTGTTTGCATGTGTGTCATTGTCGAAGAATCTGCTGCTGTTGTTGTTGTGCTTAAAAAAAGTAAGCAAGGAATTTCGCATATTTTTTGTGCAAACAAACAAAGGATCATCCTTAAGGACAACATGTAGTACACACTGTTTTGCTGCTTCTTATTCTTCATCTTTTTATCGACTTTTTGGTATTCGGTTTCTTTGTTGTTTTTTTTTTCTCTTCTGCTGCTATTGCACAGTGTTGACTTATTCTCAATTTTTTGCTATTGTTGTTTTGTTGTTGCCACTGTGTTTTCTTTTGCTTCCTTTGCAGTTTATTTTATGCCCATGCCATAGTTTAAACGTCTTTGCAAATAGAAAACTCTGCCATACCGCCGCTTATGTATTCAAAACTTTTCGTGCAGCCAGCAGTTTTTTTATTTTTTTTTTTTGTAATGATAAAGGATTTATGGGAAGTTTATGAAATTTTTTCGTTTTTGCTTTCTTTGATGAACCCCTACACTGTTGGTTTTTATAATTTGGAACTTTATCATATTCTGTGTTACCTACAATGTGTTTAATTTATTTGCGTTTTTCGGGAGAATATTTTCGTTATGAAAGAAATTATTAGTAAATTTATTCTGGAAGACACCCATTAGTAGAAGATGAAGCATATAGCATATAGCTTCACTGAAGTACTGGAAGAATTAGTACATTTCGTTCTTCAAAATATAATATTACAACATACTTATTACAATTTTTGAAAGAAATATAGATGAAATAGGTTTTGCTCTAAATCGAGAGAGGATGAGCGAAATGTAATATGTTCATGAAGATATTTATAACATGCTGAGTTTTTGGATATATCTTACAATGCGTCAGAATTCCTTATCGATATGACCCCTACAAATAAAGGATGCATTACGATTTGGCCGATATTAAAAAATATTCAATGGAAGTCATTTTCGAAAAATAATTATGCAGACCTGGAGATACAAGGGTCCAAATTGATCTTATTTAGAATATTTTCATCATTTTGAAGGCGTTATTTTTTTAAAAATTTTTTGTTAATTTTTAATATCACTTTTTCGAATACAAACATTATTTATTCTCACTCCCTATTCGTAAACACTATTTTTCAAAGCTAAACTGGCTGTTTTCGAGATATTATAACAAATTAAATTTGGATTTGACATACCCTGTTAAGAAACTCTTAAGCTTTTTTGAGTTTAAAACTATTGTTATGCCAGTAAATTTATTGAAATTGTATGCTTTTTTGTAGGTTGTTTTTTTAGAGAAAATGAGATGATAAGGACATTTTTGAAACTTCAGATATTTTTGTACATTTGCTACTACAGTAGCTTTTATTGAATTGCTTTCAAGATTTTTCGACATTTATCAACGTTTTTCGACCGTTTCAATCATTTTCAACAAATGTCATTTACATAAACCTCTCTCAACGTTTTCTAAGTTTTTTCAAATTTGTTCAACTTTTTAAGCTTTTTCTTTTTTGGCTTTTGAATATTTTTTGAACAACATAAAACCACTTCAATAACATCACATATCATACCGCGAGTGCTTGCATTGATTTCTGTGGATCGGATAGTAATTAATGTTGAGGAATGGTGTATACCACTTATGATTGTTATATGTAAAATAAAAATCTGAGTATGGAGTTACTTTAATTGATTACAAAGTTGCATATTCTGACAAAAAAAGTTTCTTACAATTCCCATTTTCTTGAGTTCATTCTTGAAAATAATGATATGGTTTTATTTCAAAAAGCCATATTTCGATTACCCCTTATTATCATTAATATTTAAATTAACTACAATAATAAACTCCAATATTCTAATGATTAAAATAAAACTTGAGTTGGTAGATTTTCCACAAATCTCAAATTAAGTTCTAAAATGCCTGCATATGAGAAATGAATTAAATTTTATAGTAAAGACATAAAAAGTACGCCATTTACTGTAACTTTTAATCACAATTTTCCATGTAATTTAAATGGCCTATATTTGCATTTATATGGGTACTTTTAATCCACTACATTGGATTTCGGTAAAATTTGTTCACATGTGAATTTACCTACTAGCAGTATTTAGAAGTTGTGGCTCTAGATTGAGATTTACTTTTCTCCAATGTAAGTGTGTGAGTATAATTCAACTACAATCACTCTTTATTTTTATGTGTATTTGTACTCTTAATAATCCTATTAAAATAAGGAAGAATTTAATTTCAGAGCAAATCCTTGTAGATGACTTTTTAAAAGCGCTGATATTTTTTGGGGGAGAAACTTGTTCTCTGTAAATGGCTATGAAGTTAAAAGGACCAACTTCATGCTGTCTTTAACATTGTAGCACATGTATGCGCGCATGCATTTGGGCGTTTCAAAAATTTAACATTTTTCTTCTGTTCCACACTCTTTAAAGTAGTAGTAGTACATACATAGCTCCACTAAGTGTATATCGATGGAACAAATTTTCTATTCTGATTTCGATTCTTCGCTCGTTTTTATGTGCTGCATCAGTTCGCTCTGATTTATGCATTAAACTTTCTATCGCTCAGCATTACAATTCTCTAAGTTTTCCGCTGGATGTGTCTCTGTGCAGGTTTCATCAAAGCGATCGATGAGTTTCCTTAGCGTCTTTTCGGATCGTAGGGCATATCCCCATTGACAGTGTCAGCTCAGAGTCTAAGATGACATAGGAGTATGCTGGGTTGCCATGCGCCAATCGGATAGCGTCTACATGGTTCGTACCTGAGCGGTCTGTACAAAATTTGGCGAGCTGTCGACGCAGAAATCTTTCGAAAGTTTGCATTGAATGCGATTGTGGATAATCTTAGTTAGTGTTTTAGAGATTAAGTACTTTGATGTTTCACATCATGGTTGTTCTATGGATTGCAAATTTTTTCTATTATGCGTTTGCATTTGAAAAATCGGTTTTAAATCACCTCCACATGTTCAGAAATTAAATTTCATTCTTTTTTGGAGTCTCAGTTATTATGTATAAGCTTACTGTTTAGGTGGAAAATCAAAAAAAATTAAAATTTTTGAAACTCCTTAATTTACATTCAAACATTTTCTCCACAAAAGGAATGGAGGTTTGAAGTTCGCTATGGCGACAACACCACTTTCAATACAAATGTTAGAAAATTAATAAAAACAGCAACAGCATCCTTTTCCTTTATATCCGAAAATGGGCCATTTATAAAATTCCTTAACAGAAGTTAGAATTTGGTGGTCAACGACAAAATGAATGCACTACGGTATGGGTAATTTGTGTTTAAGTCCGCAGCCTTTGTATATGTGTTTTCTTCTACGTATGCTGTATAGTAATCCAGTAGGAAATCAGGGTCTGAGTGAAAAACATAACGTTAAATTTAAGAAAATGAAAAATGTTTGGAATAAAATAATGTGTTCGTAAACACAAAGCTTGTCGGAGGGAGAGCTCTTACAAAAAGAATTGTTTGATATTGGGTCTTGTTGCGACTTTTGGTAGTGAGGGCTTCAAAGTTAATTTAAAAAGATTGATTTTTTAAATAACTTAAAAATTACTATCTGCATTTTTCTTAGCCGATTTCTTTAAAAATTTTTGAACAGCACTTTTTTTTTAACAACATATTTTGTTCGCAGTTAATGAAAAATTGCTGCAAAAATACAAGAAATGGAGAAAATATTTTCTAAAGAGATAACAGATTCTGAGCATAAGTGCACTCGGCAAAATCTGTATGATAATTTTTGTTTTTAGGTTCCAAGTTGAATTTTTTCAGGAAAAGTTTTGCAGGCATCTGCCTTTTTATTCATGATATGTTCTTGTCATAACGCAATTTTTCCCTACATGGTTAGACTGAGTCATGCGTTCGTATTTGTGTCTGAGTAGTGGTGGTCAGTAAGATGCTTTTAAACAAATAATGGGTTTTAGCCATTTATCCACAGTTCAAATAACAAGGCGGACATGCGGATAAATGAACGAGTTGTGGCTTTTGTTGTTGTATGTCGCAGTAGCTGTGCCGATAGCAAATGTAACAACAACGGCAGCTCTATTTACTATAAATGTTGCACGTCGTATAGTTAGTTGCTCGTAGAAAAGGTCAATTTGCAGACAAGGACAATTCGCTTGTAGCTAAAGTTACTGTTGCTGCTTATGGCGACATATGTGCGCGTTGCATTTTGAAGCACATGCTTAAGTTTTGGGTTCGCTCCCACTTCCGCTAATTTATGACCAAATTATGTGAATTTAAAAATGGTCATCAGTCCTTTTGTATCCAAGAGATTACGACTTGAATTTCTGTTCAAAGTTGAATTTGGTTTTAAATAAAAGTTTTTGTATGCGATCGCTTTAATTTTGACTGGGCTTGCAAATTAGAGGACGATTAAGAACATCGTGCTTATAAGCAGTCGAAACTTTGTGGTAAAATTTTTTCTTTAAGTTGACATTTTGTAAAATTGATTTTGTCAAATTGATTCTGCAAATTTATAATAATGCTTAGCTTCAAGAGTCATGCTGACCGAAATTATCCAACAAACCATAGTTGTAAACAGAAGAAGCTTTGAGAAAATTTTAATCACAAATACTAGGAATAACTTTCACAAGCTGTGGACATAATATTCACTAATCTCGACGAGAACGAGTGGCACCTCAAGCAATAACATAAAAATGCTATGTTGAAAGATTTATTTAAAGTAATGGAGCCAACTTTTACACAAACCGTAGGAATGATTTGAAGAGCTTTGAATAAGAACTTGGTAAATTTTTATAAGTAGGCGTGACACACTCAATAGGAATAAAAACGCTATAGTGAGAGAGTTATTGAAAACTAGAGCAATCAAACTTCACACAAATACAAAAATGATTCGGTCTAAAACAGAAAAAAGAGGGCGTAATATTATTTCCTGTACATTCATAAGCCTGAAAATGCCACACTGAGAGCTATTTAAGTGAAGGTTGCCAAATTCAATTCGGGTGCGTTTTCTTTGACCAGCCAGTACTTAGTGTGTTGGACTAACAATAAATCATACTTTAAAGTTGACTATCTCAACAAAACTTGCGACTTTTGTTGGAACTCGAGTTCGACTTCGAGTTGAAATTTACAACACTTAAAAAATTAAATCTTTTTTGGAAAGACTGTATGTTTTGAAAAACTTTACCTTAACTTTTAATGTTCCTCAGAATGTATTAAATGAGTGAAAATTCAGGTTTGACATATGGGCCAATTTTTCTAATTTTTACCAAAATTAATTTAATTTTTCTAGCAGTTTCTAAAGCATTTGCATAAAGAAAGTTATGTCAATGTTAATCAGTCTACCGAACCTGAAATTGATAGGCTCAGAGCATTTTTGAGATTACTTTGCATCACAGTTTTTTGTTGCGAAAATTTTTCATTTATAATTTCGCCAAAGGACATATGTACCTTATTTTGGTATTTCGTTCTTAGTGCATTTGGTTACCTTCAATTATATTTTGAAGCGGAACTTGCAAACTATGGCAGCAATCTTCATATCAACACAGAAATCTAATAAAACGGTTAAAGTGAGATGATTATCAAAAGCAATTTACGTGGATATATAGCAAAGAATTCATAATTTACCAAAATAGTATCTTGTATTTTTAAGTTTTTTTCTTTCTTCGCTTCAGCGAAAGTCCCATGTTGCTTTTTTCCTCATTCGCCAACCCCCCAGGGCGACGCAAACACCAAACTCACAATAGAGAGCATCATCAACGCACAAGAGTAAATCGTTATATGGGTTTATTTAAGGATGGGGTTTTTGCGGCAACATCGCTGCTCGCAAGCCCTCTACCCCCCTCTGGCACACTAAAGTTGATTAGAATTGGTAACGCATTTGGTTAATAAAGTAATTCGTATGCGGGTGGGTCTTCGGCAGTTTAATAAAGCAACACCGCGTGCCTCGCACCGCAGCAGCAGCAGCAGCAGCAGCAGCAGCAGCAGCAGCATAGCAGCGCTCGATTATGGTAAAATTGTTATGGAATTCAACCACTTGATGGCATTCAACAGTGGCGTTCTTGGCAAACGACCGACGACGCAACGTTTCACAAGTGCGCAATGCTGCAGGCATTTCGGGTGAAAACGAAATTTTTGAAGATTTTAGCTGCTTAGCAGTGTAATGTATATAAGTCGAAGGTGCTATTTGGGAGGTGGAAAAGCTTGCAATAATAAACGCGCTTTGCAACGCTTATCAGCTTGCGTATTTTTTGTTTTTTTTTTTTCTGTTTTCCATGTCTGTCACACAAATAAATTCAAAACGTATGCGTCTAAATTCAACTAAAAACTCAGCTAATCTGCTTGCATTTTATCTGTGTGAGCGCTGGTTGTGCGACGTCTAGCGTGTGGTGTCAAAGCAAACAGAAATCTTTCGGTTTGTCAGCGGTTGGCGGTGTCACATGCGCCCAAAATGGCTGACAACCGGATACGGAAGGAGACACAATTTAAATTTAATTTAAATAAATATGCTGAGAGCACTGGCAAAGCTTAATTGGATGAGGCTGAATTACAGTGGAACGCATACAATACGTAAGTAAAAACCCATTAGGAATATTTTTTTCGTATGTAAGATATTTTGCTGGTATGGATTGTGATTTTGAACATTGACATTTTATCAAGCGGCATGTCAACATCTTTCTTACTCTGAATAATTTGTGAAGCTTATCAGTTTTAAAGTTACCATGAATATCCTTGCGCCCAGCCAATAAAGCCAGATATTTAGTATCGAGATTCACTTTTTACAAATTTAATTCTTAATGCTGGAATAGTTTGAGGATGCAGTTTTAAGCATCAATTTATTGAATAAAAAAAAGTCTTACAAAAAAAAAAACACATCTAAGGTCACCAGCAACTATAATTCCTATAAGGATTACCATAATTAACTTAGTGTGTGAGTGACTGACGCATTGCAGAGTATTCGCTGTTCAACATTTTGCAATCATAAACAATAAAAGCTACAAATTGAACGACTCGAAATCTCCCACACCACACTCTGATTGGTAAGCGTTGGACGACGATTTTCATTGATGCGGTATATGGACTGTTATACTTTCGGCCGCCGCCGCTGCTACTGCCAGTGTTGCTAACTAGTTATGCGCCATTTTTAGTGATGATGTTGCAGATGAACGATGACGGTAACGGCCATACACTTAACAAATGTTGATGACACTTTCACTGATGATGATGATGATGATGATGTTGATGATGTTGTTAATGACGATGATGCTGCTGTTAATGGTAATGATGAGGATCACCTTTATGAACCGTCATTAATAATCATTTTAGTAAAGTGCTTTAGGTTGCATGGAAATTTATCAGATAATACAAAAAGAGAGAGTGAGAGTTGGAATTGAGAGAGATGTCACTAGACAATGGTCATCAAAGGAATGAGGAATTTCGTAATGAAATGATCGAAGACTTTACGCCAAACCTTATATTGAAAATTTCATATTTTTAGCATTTATGACACACGCCCACTTTTGGTCTCAAAATGTAGTACCTTAGATAGAGAGCTTATTTTTTATATTAGATTTTTTGCACAAGAAGCTCTTCGCAAATTCGTCTGCACTTGAAATAACGAAACCTATTTGCGTCTTTGATGTGGGGGAGAAATTTGGCTACTGTTGCTGTTTTTGGCTGTTTATCGTTTGTAATAATTTTACGTTATTTTTGTTTTTCTACGCTATTTTTCTCTCATTTATTGTCAGCAAAATAACAAAAGTTGTTGTGCCCACTTTGGGGCAGCTGTCTGCGCAAAAAACGGCCATCTTCCCCTACTGATTTCTTTAATGACGCAAGTGTTGCTGCTGCCATCGCTGAACATGTACACATTTTGACCTTAACAAGGGGATTATGTCTGTACATAAATCATGTGTGTGTGTATGAGTAAAGCACAATAGACATTGTGTGCCTTTTTTTGTGCGTGTGCGTTTGTATGTGCGTAAATTTTTGTTTGTTTGTATATTGAGCCTTTTCATCATCTGACAGAGGCAACACTCAATGCAATTATTTATGATTTCCTAGCAATTTCCAAACTCATTTATAAAATTGACTTTTTTGGTGTGTTTTCTTTTTTAAGATGAAAGTTGTTTTTGTCACTTAGAAATTCAACAGATTCACAGAAAAGGCTGAAAATATTAAATAATTTGCTAAGGAAGATATGTAATTTTTGCAATGGAATATTTGTTTAAAAAAATGTTACTAAAAGTCACAAGAGATCAAAAGAAAAATTATGCTGAAGATTGGTTTTATTTTTTGAGCGGCCAAATTAGATACCTTCAGCTCAAAGCAGATTTTTAAGTTATCATTAAAGATGAAAGTTAATTGTTGTTGCGAATCGCATCTGAACTTAGCTGTCGACAAACAAAATTTTGTGGACATCGTGACGTATGAGTAATTATTTGTACTTGTCTATATAAAATACTTCTGAGCTTTAAGTAGTCAAAACTTCGACCACGAACGTCTTTTTGATTAGAGAAGTTCAACTTATTGAGCTGAGTCAAATTTGCTATTAAAATATGCTTTGTCAATCAGACAGTTGATAGGCCACGCAAAATCATTTGAATGTGGGATGGAAAAATTATTGAAATTACAGCACAAAGCGATAAGTAGTAACCGGAAGGAAATAAGGTATCCACCAATTTCAAGCCCTTTTTAGGGGTAGTATAGGGTGATTAGTGGGTTATAAACATATTTTGTATTATAATTTCCGGCTTTAGCATGTCAAGAAACGTAGGAATGCACATTCATTTTAACTTTGTATGCCAATTTGAATTTCAACCCCATGGAGGGTGGTAACGGGAAAACTGGCAATTGAAAGCATTTGTCATGGTCATATTCGGTTTCAATGACCTCAAAAATGTAGGAATAGTGGGGCTTACTCTCTAATATACGTCATTTTTTTTGTGTGCTTGTGTGACCATCAAAATATTATGATCGATAGAAAATTTTCCTTCTGCAGACATTTTGAATGTATTTTTGAAGTTGCTTATATTATTGAAGAACTTTATCACTTCCTTTAAATGGTTCATCGATTTCTTTAATTCTCACTTTCAAGAAGACGCTTTAATCTGCAATAACGAGCAACACTTATTATCTTCATTCTATTAAAACAAAATGTGGTAAGACGCAACATTTTAATTACAACAACTGAAGCCTTGACAGACAGAGTTTAAATAAAATTCGAGAAAAACCTGAAAATAACAGCACCCACAAATATGCAACAAAGAAATGAGAAGTACCTACGCATCTCAGCACTCATACACACATGCACGCACAAGCTGAGTTAAACGCAATTTAATTCTACATTTCTGTTGCTGCAGAAATTTCAATTATAAGCCAACACACTTAACTGTGTGTATGTGTGTGTTTCCATTTCGAAACCCGCCATTTTGGTTGATATTTACATGTTCGCATTAAGCCAGCAGCAGTAACAACAGCCAGCCTTGGTAGCTAAAACGTTTTCATTTGCATTTTTAAGCTGACATTCATTTGTGGCGCACTAAGCGTAGCGGAACGTAATGAAATGAAACGAAACGAAATGTTAATACATTGCGCATAAAGTGCAAAACTTTATCGCCAACAACAAAAAATTGCAAGTGTGGGGCGCCAGTAGTCGGCGACGGAAAAGACGACAACATAACTTCTAAGCTTTGGTGATAAAAATGAACGAATTATTCCCACAGGTTTCAACAACAAAAACAACTACAGACACAACACTCTTGAAAGAAAAATGAAAAAAAAAAAAAAATTGACAAAATTCACCTGTTGAAAATTTAGATTCACAGAATTTCGGTATCCAACACAATGAGCTGTATTGTAGCAGAAAATATAGAGGAGAAACCAAATTCATATTCAACAAATTTCACAAGGGTAAACATAATAAAACATAAATAAAATATAAATTTTGTGCTTGTAAATGTGTGTTTGTGTGGGTGTAAGATAACAATAGCAAAAATGAATGAATTTGCACTTAGCAAAAGAACTTAGGACTATGGCATGTGAGCAACCGTTAATTATTATAAATTAAAGATTTTTTTACAGACATTTTTGCTAATAACTTAATTCGATGCAAGTTAAGTCTCAACTGTAGACGCAAATTTTAGCTCCCTCGAATGATTTATTAAAAATATAAATTTCATATATGGACGCTTATAAATATCGCAGCATTTGCTCAAAATGAAAAAAAAAGTTTGTGTTAATTTTACCAAAAGTTTTTTTTCTTTCAGTGTATTAAGGACTGCTCACACACACATGAACACTCGCACACACCTGTTTGTATTCACCTGTAGAGCTCTGGCTCATCTCAGCTCAATGCAAAGTAACATTTGGCTTCTCATCATATTACGACAACAATGGAGAACCCAACAACAGCAGCAGCAGCAACAACAAAATCCGCCTTTCCATTTGTCTACTGTTGGCGCCGAGCGAAGGATGCTTAATAACTAAGAAGCTTTCAAAAGCAGCAACAGCTTCAACTTCAACTTAATCCTCCTCAAAATAACATTCAGGGTTAACCATAAAGTGGGAGCAAGCGTTGAATACGGTGAAAATTTGGTTCAACCTGTTGCCCGTAAATAAAAACATTGCTGCTGCAGACAATCAGGATGTTGCCCGAAATACGTAAAGCAGAAGAAACGCAAAGTTGAAGCATAAAATGTAGAAACCTACGCATCAGTAGTTGGATAAAATGTTGGAAAATCACACAAATTACAGGAGCAAACTAAACAGATACCAAAATATGTACATACAATGAAGACAACAAACTCACGTACACAATATGTGTATGTGTGCGTAAAGTTTTTCAAATGAAAACTGAAGTTTTTCTTCTTGCTCGAATGAAAACTATTAAGCAGAGTGCAGCATTCAAATTGGGTTGATTGGTTGGCCAGAAAAAAGTATTTCGCATGCAGATGATATTGCAATAAATTTTAAATCGAACCATTGAACTTTTTCGGAGTTCATTGAAATGTCTTTTTGATAGAAAATAATTGAACAGTTCATTTCTTAAAAGGTCACAACTCATACTAAACAAATTTAAGGTCACATTATGAGCGCAACAATCTATCACTGTATTAGTTCATTTATCAGTCAATTAGCAGTTAAGTCCATCGCTTCAACAGCTTATCAGTTTTGCTTTGCATTCATTAAGCAGTGACTCTACTTGTTTAGCCATCTATCCAAGCGTCAGTTTATCTGTCTATCAGGTAATCATGTCCACATTTTTTCATTTTGTAAATAAATTCGTTTGCAAGTGACCAGTCATATTGTTCATTAAACTATAGGCTTATCTGTCAATCTGAATGATATTTCCAAAATTAAACAGAAACTTAGAAACTGCCTAAAGGAACTCCGCAGATCTCGCATGAAATGCTTGATCTCAGAGAATTATATAAAATAAATCGTCCGAAAATGTTTTCCATGGAAGGAATATAAAAATTTCCTTTTAAGCAACTTTTCATTAGCAATTTGGACATTTTTTTGGCTATTATTCCAATAATATTTCCGGGAATGTTTTTGACACTACCTGACCTTGTCTGCACTTCACAATTAAAGGAACAATAATCCAAAAACCATTGGTTAGAAAAATTGGGAAATAATTTCACAACTTAGAAGGAGTGGGATAGCCAACAACATAATGCGCTGAAGCTCTGATCATTGGATTCACCATTGTGTCTGAATGATTTGAATGCAGTGATTGTTGCACGCAAAAGTTGAATGTTTCGGAATCAATATGCAATTCTATCGGCGGACAATCTATACATGTTCTATTATTTTTGTCGATAAATATCAAAACCGATTAAGTCACACAATAAGAACATTGACGACAATTGCAAAGCGGATGAACTTGCTAGGCAGGGGACTACTGCACAAATTCCTCAGGACAAGGAAGGTGTTGGCATGCCGCTTGCTACCTGCAAGTTTCTGCTTAAAGAAGAAATGGTAAAAAATGCTAATAAAAGATGGACTGAAGGGTCAACTTGTAATATAACTAGCCAAATCTAGCCGAAATGGGATGCTAAGCGTTCGTCAGAACTAATTTCTCGCACTAGACATAGTGTCTCGTCAGTTGTCGCAGTCATAACTGGTTACTGCCTCATCGGCAGACATGCGGAGAGATTAGGTGTTAGGTCCTTTGACTTCTGTAGAAGTTGTGGAGATGTGGAGGAAGAGGAAAATATTAAACATCTTCTCTGCTCCTGTCCCGCACTTGCTAGAAATCGCCACAAAACACTTGGGTCGTTTTTATTTGATGATCTGGATGACCTTAGACATGTCAGTATAGGTCAGCTATTTAGTTTCATTATGAAATCTGCTTGGTTCGACGAGAGGGTATAGTCAAACACAATGGATTACATTTGGTTTAAGTGAGTCGGTTTTTCATTTCATAACTGACTGCCACTTCTACCTAACCTAACCTAAGTCACATAAAAATCATTTGTGGAAAATTGTGTTTTAGTGATTTTTTTGTAATATTTTTCGTTTGATATTTAATTAATTTAATTTAAGGATTTAACAACAAGTCAATAAATGTCTCTTTAGTTTGAATTGAACCAATATTTTTTCCATGGACTTAGGCGTGTTTGATATTTACTATTAGAACTAAGTTTATTTTGTAGCATAAATGTGTGGACTACATTGCTTTTGAAAAATTCAGATATCAGAAACCTGATATTAGGGTTTTATATAGGGTGCTGTAGACAGACGTGGGCCACAGATTGGAGTTGGCCACCCAAGTAATTTTAAGATTAGTGACACCTTTGTCAAACCGCGCACATTAATTATCGTATTTTGACGCGAGATCACTTCTTATAAACATTTGGGGTTTATAAACCTCTGCTTTCGCACTGTCCAGAGAAACGTGCTGTAGATTTTGGCGAGAAAGTTTTTACCCTCGTACCTTTTCATACGATTTGTGATCGAATTTTTACCACAAATACTCAGGTAAATATGCTATATGTTAGTTAAACATGTTATTTTTGGAATGCAAAGTGATTTTTGTCCATTATTCACGTTGTGTTTTTGTAGAATGCATATGCAAAAAAAGAAGCTTGTAGGTAGAAGTGGGCCACTTTTTGTGGACAGACATGGGCCACTTGAGTAATAAAGTTCTTTGCACAGTAAAGTGTTTTTATTAATTATGCAAATGTCTTATTTACTCATTTTAGCCATTATGCCTCCAAAAAAAAAGAAGGAAATCAACAAAAGATTCAAAAGAGGTCAATTGTTCACAGCCAGCTGTGAAAAAAGGCAAAAAAAGAAAGTCCTCGGTTTCTTCAGATGAAGACATTGATTTTTGTATGATTTGCACTAAATTGATGCCGACAAAGCTCACAAAAAAAAAACTCCATCGAGTGCGACATCTGCGACCGACCCTTCCATTTACAGTGCGTCGATATGACCAACCGCACCGACTTCACGTGCGTTAATTGCGAGTAGGATCTGTGCTGTATCACTGCGAAATGTTTTTTTCACAAAAACTTTGTAAATTCTACTTTATCACTCCTTTTTCCAGACCCTCATTTCGCGTCAAGAATTTTGAATTTTGCCAATTTGCCAACAGATTTGTGATCAGCGCCTCTAAAAACCTCTAGAAGAAGAATTTAAAATAGATGGCAGCATTTTTCAGAATAAAAATTTTGGTGGCCCACTTCTCCCTACAATTTCAGAAAACTTGGAATATACACTTTTCTTTTATGTGAAAAAGGAAAACTCTTTACAACTGAATTTAAGAAATATGATATGATGGAAAGTTGACAAGGTACACTTGCGATTAAAAAAAAAATATTTTGAAAAATTTTATATTTTTACTTCTGTCTACATCACCCTACATATCTTAGCAATTGGACTTCGGCACTTTTGTTAAGAGATTTAATTTTCAAAGTAAGCCTTCTAATAAATGAAAAGCTTAAATTACTTAAAAAGCTTCGAGTATTGAATATAAAAAAGGTTCTGAAACTTTACCGCCTACTTCACATTTTGTCACGAGTCGTTGAACCTTCTTCTCGACAAGTTACATTGTGTTACATGTAAAGGACCCGAAAAGAGCAATTCTTTCACTCAACATAGCCAATTTTGGACTGTAAATTTATGCAGCTCTATCTTACCAATCATACTAGAAATAAACAAAAAAAACCATCTATATAACCAATTATTTTTCTCAGTCAAATGGGATCAAGTCACATTTTCAAATTTCAATTTTTCGTCAAAAGTGCAATCAAAAACTCAAATTCTTATCCCAAATCAATTGATTTTTTTGAGAAATATGTTTTTTAAAGGAATGAACATCATCAAACCAAAATTCTCGAATTCACTTGATTCTGTTTCCGTGCGCTGCTTTTTTATTTTGCTACGCTATTGCTCTGCCACGCTATTCACATTTCCATCCCTCAAATTTCTTTTTGCTAATTCTCTGCTCATTTTTGACATGATTGTATGCTATTTTTTTTGTGCCAAATATAGTTGCTAACAACGTAAAGACTGCGGTACCTGTTGGTACCAATATCACTCAATGAAACCGTTTTGGATTTCTTTTCATAGCCTTCGAATGTTTGATTCGTTGAAAAAACGAACAAACATCCCATTGAACTGACAAAAGCACTGCTGCTGCACAGTAGGCCAATTGGGCCGACTGTTCAAAAAAAAAAAAGAAGAAAACGAAACACATAAAACTCGAAATCGGTTAATTTTATTTTATTTTTTCATTTTCACGTATAGTACTACTAAAATAGATTAGGGAATCAAAATTGATGGGCGGCTGGCGTGCAAATGGATTTTCATCAAATAGACCTACAAGGCAACAAAAAAGAAAGAAATTTAACGATTCCGAACAACAGCAACAAAAGCGAAAAAAAACCATTGAAATTGAAAGAAGCAACACAATGACTGTGGTAACAGGTAACGACAGAAGCCTAAAAGTAGGCAAGGCAAATGCGAAAAAAAAGGAATGAAATTTCGTTTGCCACGAATAAACTAAACGAAATCGTTCAGTTCAAAATGGTACGAATACAAGTACATATTGCTAATAGATAATATTTGTTGTTGTTGTTGTAGCAATTGTTATTGCTGATTGCTATTTAATTTAAATAAACGAATTAATATCGTTGCCAAATACTTGGCAACAGCATTTGAGATATAAATTCGCTCACAATATTTATGGCGATATCGATGATTTCCAATATGCAGCTATTGGAATCGTTGTATTGAATGAATGTCCTTGAGCCTTCTACTTGTGTGAGTACTTGTACTTGTAAAAAAATGGCAGTCATTGCGGTAGAACATGAAGTATCATAAAAATGCAAAAAATCTCAATTTGCGCTAAACACAAGGCAGTTATTAAAATATTAAACCAGTTGAATGGCGCCTAGAGGTATGCAACGAACAGTTATGGCACAAAGTCACACAAATTAAGTTACCTAGGTCACAGTTTTTGTTGTTTTCTTTTAACAAAACGTTTTATTGTTTTTGAGTTTCAAGTTAATTTATGATATAAAAGATTATATGATGATAAGTAGTATGCAAAAGGAAAGTCATTTAGTTGTGCCATAAATAAAATAGACGAAATAGTTCAGTTCAAAATGTTGTCATTTTGAAAATATTTTATTTTTTTAATCTCAAAACTTTTACTTTTCAAGTCAAAAGCCAAAATAAAAAGCAGCTGAAAGGATTCGTCGATTAGGCGTTAGGGAAAGGGAGTAAAGGAAAAATCTTTCAAAAACAAAAAGGGATATCTCGCAAAGACTTTTTAATAATGGTCTAAAAAACCGAAATCTTCTAAGAAATCTCAAATCTTATCAAAATAATTTTCTAAATTTGATGAAGAACTTTCGAGTCATTTTTTTAAATATTCAAGGTTGATTAAAAACCAATTGGGCAGTTAAGCTTTCACTGTAATTATTTATAGCTCATCTTTCAACATTGTCTCGGTGATTGCGGAACTATATCAAAGACATATTACGATGTGTTGCTTGTGGAATCTCAAATAAATAGGATGTTGAAAGCCAGTAAAGTTGTTCATTCTGACTGGCATTGTTGAACTTGGACTTTCAGAGATAGAAATAAAAAGTAAGAGTAAGTCCTTGGCAAACAGAAAAGTTATCGTTGTTCAGCTGGAAAAATGATATCTGGTATGAAAGACCATCCAAAACCCAACAGAGGTAAATTGGACAATTTCACAAATTCCTTGTCGCTTTTGAATTTCGCATCATTGGAGCATCACCTTTTTCAAATATTGAACAAGTCAAATGAATTCTGAGAATAAGGGTTTGATTATGTTGAAAAGTTAAAATAGTCAAAACTTGAAATCTCTAAAAGAAGTCGAATATGATGAAAACTTAGACAAAGTTCAAAACATTGAAAAATTCGAAATATTTGTTTTGAATAAGTTGAAAAAATGTTGAAAAGATCAAAACTTATTAAAAATAACACGAAAGCTTCTAAAAAAAGCTGAATTTTTTTAAAAAATAATAAAAAAATGCATGTCATAGCTGGCAGTTAATTTGTTAACATACCAAAAATTTGCTCCTTCTAAGAAAGAAATCTTAAATTTAAAGAAAAATCCCTCCAAAGCTATGCGTCCTACAAACTGATTTCTGTTTTGCATCTGTGACAACATCAGAATCAATAAAATGTGAGAAATTTCAAAAATTTCCAATGCAACATAATGTCACTTTAATGTGGCGATCACGTAATAACATTCATTATTTACTTCGTTTGGGAAGGAAATAAAGCGGCAATAAA
Organism: Meiosimyza decipiens; assembly: GCA_963680825.1. Classification (NCBI taxonomy): domain Eukaryota; kingdom Metazoa; phylum Arthropoda; class Insecta; order Diptera; family Lauxaniidae; genus Meiosimyza; species Meiosimyza decipiens. Next base: position 5,889,998 of record OY804258.1, on the reverse strand, counting down.
ACCGAATAAAAAATGTTATTATGACGCAAAGACAAGTTAATGGCGACAACGACCGAACACTTTATTTGCAATTGACGTTGCGCGCGCCCCATTGCCACCGCACCGCACCGCCACCCCACTACGAACAGAAGCAACATCAACATCATCGCCATAATTGCTAGCACAATTACAATTCTAGACCGTTAGCAACAAAATGCCACAGGCAGAAAACTCCTACAAAAAGACCAAAACGAAGTACGAAAAAAACCAACACGTGGTCAAGTGGCTGAGAACACCTGTTTAACCAAAAGTGAACGTGGTGGCTATTGACAGAATTTTCATAGCTGTTGGCTGCCATTGTGTGCTGTTGCATGTTTAAGGCCATTTTCATTTTAAGCCAATAAGTAAATAAAAGGAACTACAAAAAACAATACCCACTTCCATCCCATGCGGAAAAGAAACCGCTTATCGATTATCAATTACGGCGCATTACGTTGCTCCTACGTTCGCAGCGTTTAAAAATCAATTGAGGTGAAGCAATGCGATGCGAAGCGATGTCGTTACGATGGTTAACGCTCGAATGAGGTAGAGAATTACTCGCGTACGTTGCCCTGATGCAATTCTGCCTGCCATTGTTGCTTCTCTACTGCTCATTGGTATTGGCACAAAAAAAGAAGAAAAAAAAGGAAAACCTGCAGATTATTTGTATGGGTCAACTCACGTGGGACTATGGGAAAATAACGTGAGTAGAAAAGAGAACACCTGTGCACATAATACAAGAGCAAATACAAAAGTAACACCAACACAGCAACAACAACAATTATGGCACAAATGTCACTATTTAACTATTTCATGACATTCTGTTACCATTAAAACACAAATACAAATTGCAACTTATGACGGTCAAAATCGACCGACCGAAGGACTTAACTGACTTTGCGCTCCACAAACTCGAGCAAACAACAATTTGAGCACATCATGCCAATAACAATAAAATTTGTTCACCAAAGTTGTTTTTAATTGAAAATTAAGGATGTGCTGATCTTTTGGAGGAATTTTGTGTTTAGAACAGTTGATATAAAAATGAAAAAAATGGCGAACCAGTGTAGCTCATTTTTTATACAGGGTGCTTTTTTGGGGGTTAAAGAACAAGCTTTGGTCCTATGTAGCAAAGGATGTCCATTGCTTTTCAGTTTTTATATGCAAATTTTAAGGAATGAATTAAGCCTTCACACTACCCATGGTTGCTTTGAAAATAGGATGTTTTCCCCAGTTTAACACTAAATTTATTTTCTTATAAAAGTTGTTAGATTAGGACAATGATTATGCCTATAATTTAGGATGCACTATAGCTGCAGATATTTAGATTTTTCTTTGAATATTAATCGCCCAAGAGCACGCGAAAAATTCGTGTGCATAAAATTACAGAATAGGATTTACAGGAGAGATAGTGATTCATTTTAGTGAAACTAACCAACAAAAGGGCAAGTTTTTGTTTTTTAATTAAAAGATTTCAGCTTGAAACGTATGCAAATGAGGGTCCTCGAAGAGCCTATATGGAAAACGTGGGGTTGTCTTGTCGAATCCAGCACAGCTGTTCTGAAATCAGTATGCACTTTTTTAAAAGTTTTATGATGGGCTTAGTCCACGACTCTTTTTCCCTAAGTACAAATTTGTTTTCAAAATTGGGAGTAAAAGTAAGCCGTTAGTAAGTTATTCTTGGAGCTATCAGCTCTAGTGGTCCCTTTTCTGTTAAAAAGTTTTTTAGAAGGTAGGCAAAGACAAAGCGTTGATGACGTTGGCTCCACAAAAGAGCAAACAGTTTTATTAAAAGACGTAATATTTGATTTCCAAAAATTTTCGGCACACCCAAGCCAAAATAAAACCTCTCTTTTTCCATTTTGAAAAACTCTATGTCACAATTTGGTTGTCAACTACTTCACATGCAATATGATATATCCGCAAGTGTGTAACGTTTTCGTCACTACCAAGCGCTAGTTCTTGTCGCTTGAGATGGAAATTCTCCCCAAAATAGCGACTATCTTAAATCGGCGCTAAATTAAAGTGTACCCTGTAAATTAAGAACAGATTCTTAAATCGATAAAGTCCCTAGAAAGCGAGATACCAAAAATTTTTGATTAATGAAAAGTTACCCCTTCCGCTAAATTCAGCAAAAATTGATTTTGATGGAGTTTAATGGTAGTCAAAATCTTGAACTGGCATTAGATAGAAGACTAATTATCCTAATGTTTGAAGGACTTACATATTGTTGCTTCCAACTTCGTACGTATTTACAAGAAGTCATACTTTTCAATAGCTGGCGTGTTAGAATTTATAGCAGTGAAAGCCAAGGGTGGTGGCCATAGCAATGAGCAGGTATTACACTAATTGACCAATTTGTTTTTATGTTACTTTCGCGTTTTCTGCACAGAGATTAAATTAATAATCAAGTTGTAAGATGAGAATACAGTGTAAGGGTTTGTCGCCAAACTAAATGGGTCAAAAGTTTATATCAAAGGCACGCAAATTTTGACAGTGAGCTAAGAAGAGAGAAAAATGTTCCTAGCAAATATTTTTAAATATTTTAATGGAAGAAAAAATCGAACTGAATGTCGTGCAGAAGTAGCAGTTACATTCTTGTTCAAAATAGGAGTCCATGCAACTGCGTACTAGGAATTTTAGAAAAAGGTGAATTACACACTTTAATTGAAAGGTTTTTAAAAATCATTAGTTTCAGCTTTAATTAAATTTTGGAGCTTTGTTCTAACGAAGTTTAATTTAGTGGTAATTGCAGCATTTAAATAGTTAGTCGAATGGCGCTATCATCTAATATAAATGCGGTAAAGAATGGTAGTTTGGGCATATAAAAAACCACTAAGTCCTGCATAAATATGAAAGGAAGTGTGCGAACAGTGAAAAAGTGTGCGAACAGTGAAAAAGTGTGCGAACAGTGAGACATTTTTTCTATATTCGCATAGTTTTTAAATTATTTTGGCGATCTTAATCAAACTTTAGACTTAAGTTAAAGAAAACTTTCTCCATTTATTAAGCATATCATTTTAGAAGATGAACTTGAAAATTCCGAAACAGTGAAATCGTTTCAATCTCCGCTGGCAGTGTGAGACTCTGAAAGGCTAACAGTGAGACAATGCAATTTAGTTTAAGAAATGTCACGAAAATATATATATTAAATTGATGTTTTATTGAAAAATATCATCTACTATATTTATAAAAATGAATTCTCAAATATGTTAGTCTCGCAAAGGCTCGAGAATGGCTCGACCGATTTGAATAATTTTTTTTGTGTTAGGTTTGTAATTTTCCAAGGAAGGTTTATAGCAAAAAAAAAATTTGAAAGAAAACTCGGAAAAATGCAAAAAACCGAAAATTTTTCAATTTTCTACTAAGTTTTTCAAATTCAAATTTATTGTATTTTTATGTCAATATTTGCTTTGATATTTATTTCTTTGATTGAACAAATTTTAATTTTTATGGTTAGGGTTGAGGTAATGATGGGGATAAGGGTGGAGATAGGAATAGGGACAGGGATATATGTAGATAGGGGTAGAGATAAAGATGGAGATATAGATAGAGATAGGGATGGGGATAGAGATAGGGATTAGGATGGGGATAGTTTTGGGGGTATGGTTAGGGCTAAGGTAATGATGGGGATAGGGGTGGAGATAGGGATAGGGATAGGTATAGGGATTGAGATAGAGATAGGGATAGGGATGGGGATAGACATAGGAATGAGGATGGGGATGGAGATAGCTATGGGGGTATGGTTAGGGTTGAGGTAACGATGGGGATAGTGGTGGAGATAGGGAAAGGGATAGGGATTAAGATAGAGATAGGGATAGGGATGAGGATTAGGATAGTTATGGGATAGGGATTGGGATAGAGATAGGGATGGGAATAGGGATGACGATGGGGATAGCTATGGATATATGGTTAGAGTTAAGGTAACAATGGGAATGGGGGTGGAGATAGGGACATGAACAGATGGGGATGGGGATAGCTATGGGGATATGTTTAGGGTTGAGGTAGCGATGGGGATAAGGGTGGAGATAGAGATTGAGATTGAGATAGAGATAGGGATAGGGATGTGGATAGAGATAGGAATGAGGATGGAGATAGCTATGGGGGTGTGGTTAGGGTTGAGGTAACGATGGCGATAGTGGTGGAGATAGAGATTAGGATGGGGATTGGGAGATAGAGATAGAGATGAGGAGCAGGATAGTTATGGGATAGGGATTGGGATAGAGATAGGGATAAGGATGGCAATAGGGATGAGGATGGGGATAGCTATGGAGATATGGGTAGAGTTAAGGTAACGATGGGGATAGTGGTGCAGAAAGGGATAGAGATAGAGATTGAGATAGAGATAGGGATAGAGATAGGGATAGAGATAGGAATGAGGATGGGGATAGCTATGGAGATATGGTTAGAGTTGAGGTAACGCTGTGGAGGGGAGTGGAGATAGGGATGGAGATAGGGACACGAACAGAAAGGGCAGAACAACGTCTGCTGGGTACACTAGTAAAACATCAAAAGTAATAAAAACAAATTTGACTCAGCCCTATAAAAAATGAAGAAGAGTTCACAAAAAAATTCATTGATAATTTTGTGAGTTTATAAATCCATACAAATATATAGCAGTATTAAAATATGAAATAGCATATAGAAACCACGGTTTTCCCAACTGGTAACTTGCGAATTCTTCATCGCGGTAATATTTTTCACATACGGCTCTGTCAATTTATATGCTCCATTTTTCATACCCAATCAACATAACCAGTAATCATTCTTTTCGATCTTGTCTTTAATTATTCGCGAAATAAAGAAAAGTCTAAATTTTCCTTACTTTAAATTGGAAGTGAACGAAAAGGCACCATTTTTTGGATACTAACTTTTTAGGAGTACACGAGCATCGGTAATTCGAGTGCAAAGGAACTTTAAAAAAATCGAGTTGCACTGTCTAACTGTTTGCATCTTTTTCTACATAAAAATAATTTCTAAATATATTTTAGATGGGTTTCATGACCATAAGTATCAACCTATTTGGAAGTTTTTTGAGCCCCTGAGCCGCGTGCTTCTCTCCAATTTCAACTTTTTGTTTTAATTTTTCTTCTGATCCTTGTGCCATTTTTTTTTTTGGAAAAAATTCACCAAAAATGATCATGAAGAAATTGCTCTAAAAGCTTAAAGCGCAGTAATCGCTTGCAATTAAGCCCAACGTACTTTTGGAGCGATTTTACGGCTCCCGTATAATGTATTTAAAAATTTCTACAAACATTTTTTCAATTCTTATCGTGCTACAAATACTTCCAATTCTATAAAGGATGCGATTTTCTAAGGAAACTCATTTTATTATAAAAAAATATCCTTTTAAAGGTATTTGTCACTTACCATCAATTGATGTTGCTACTATTTTTATTGGCTTTTGGTCCCGCGTTTCCGGCTCCTGCTGTGCGTTCACATTGTTGTTACTGCTACTGCTGCTGCTGCTGTTCACTGCGGCAAGGACGGCAGCTTTTAGCTTCTCCTTGGCATTCATTTCGACCAAAGATTGTGCGGCCGTCCATTCGAGGCGCCCGCAGAGATCGACATTTTTTTCGTCAAGGACATCAAAAGAAGTAGAAGTCGTTGACATTGCTGTCATATTGGAGAGAGCTTTCGGCAGAAGGATCCGTTCGTGATTGGCAGAAGTGCCAGCAGAGGCGGTCGGAGCAGCAGCAATCTTCTTACTGATGCTGTGATTGGTCAATTTGTTGCTGTTGATGTAATTGCTAATTTGCATTATTGACGAATTGACATTTGGTGCTGCGGTTGGAGGAGCGGCAATAAAAACAGCCGCCTGCGGAGTAGTTGACGAATTTTGTAGCTTTTGACAGCTTGAAATTTGCTGCTGCTGTTGCTGCCGTTTTGTTGCATTTTGCCGTCGCCTTGCTGCTGTTGCTGTGGAGTTTGTCGCATTTGCTGACAGTGGAGCTAATTGCAAGAATGATGTTGAGCTTTTGGCCAAAACGATTTTACTTTTAGTAGGTATGTAGTCCAACGACATGGTCGTTTTGTTAATAAAATTTGTTTGAAAGTTTTTTTGAGCTGCTGAATCCTAATTGATTACTTTTTTAATCACAACTAAAAATGTTTTGTTTTTTTACCAAATCTGAACAAAGTTGTCAAATGTCAAGTTTTGTCTAAGTTTTGTTTTGAAATAAATTTCTAATAAAAAGTGTTAATTTTTTCTTTTAATTTTATAATTTCGAAATATTTTAATTTTGAGTAAAATTCCTTTGGTTTTTAATATAATTTGGTTTTGCTTTTTTTTAATAAATTTTTGCTGCTCACAGTAAGGTATATTGCTTTCGTTGTTGCGTTACTTAAGGGTCTCTACATAATTGGTATGGGTACCCCTGGAGGTTTCTTATTTAAATTTTTGGTTTCTTTTTCGTTAAGTTTATCAATTGCTTTTATGTTAAGTTTTTATAATAAAATTTGCTTAAACATGTTGAAACATGTTTCTTTTTTAATAATATTTCAAAATATGTACAAAACTGAAATGCTGCAGAGTTAGTTGTTGAAGTTTCCTGAAAAGAAAGAAAATTATAGAAATATTATTGAAAAGTTTTAATTTTTCGCATTAAAAGAAGTAATAAAATTTACGCAAAGGACTATTTGATCATTGGTTTCATCGAAAATCGGTTGTCAATTGTCGTTATAAAATTCCTTCAGTAATATTTCCAGTTAAGATTTTATTACAATATAAGCAGAGATGATACATTTACTAAAGTTTGCCGTCTCAAAAATTAGTTCCGCGAAACATCAGACCCCATTCCATTTCGTCAAAGCAAATTTTGTGAGCAAAATTTCGATTGTGTCTGATATTTCCGTGGACATTTACATTGAAATTGCAGTCTTCTTAAGTTAAAAATTAAGTTTTCAAAAATAAAAGAATCATATAATAAAAAAATTATAAAGCAGTAAAATGTCTTTAAATTATATGAAAATCCGTTTATTGAAAAAAAATACGTAACTTGAGTTTACAGTAGATTTCGGAACAAAAGATAATACTCATATATCTATCATAGTTTCAAAGATGTCATACAATAAAAATATTTTAAGGTTATGATGTCCCTGATAAGTAACCTTAAATTTATATATCATGCTTATGCCTAAAATATTATGTCAATTAAATCACATCTGATGTATGAGAGACCTAGATACATTAACGACAGTGGATGAAATATAAGTCATAGCAACAAACAGCACTGAGAAAATTGCATGTAATAAATGCTCTCCGAAATGAAAATTGCTTCTTGTAATATAGACTCCGTGAGATAAAAATGTAATGCAATTACACAAATAATTCTTTCTTCTAAAAATGACTTGGGATATAAATTACATGATATCAAAACTGTTATACAGTAAAATTTATTTAATTTGAAATATCATTGTAAAGAATCACGTAAGACAAGATCCTTTTAGATTAGATTATCAAATGGTTAAAGGGAAATCGACAGGAGATCTCTTGTGACCAATTTTTTTTTAAATTTTCGGAAGTCATGACGAACTTCCTCACTGGGGATGTTTTTGGGACTGCTATTAAAATACAAACGAAGCATTTCCCAAAAATAATTTCTGTTTTGAAGTATGTCCTCTAAAACTGACTTGTCGAATTTATCGAAAAAAGTTTTTCTCACTCCATTGTTTTAACATACTCATTTCTGGAAACATTTCGATATTAAAAGATTCTGAAAAAGTGAACTTCATTTCATAGTTCATGTTGTCAATATCTGTTGAGATTTACATATTTAAGAGTCAAACTTTTATACATAATGCAATTTTTCAATTCTTTACATAAATTTACTTCATAATCATAGTTATCAACAACAACAACAAAACCATGGAGCAAATTTGAACACTTCATCTATAATGTAAAATCCACATTATTAAAGAAAGGAAACATTTTCCAAGAGTTAATTAAATTTTCTAATTTAAGGATTTCAACATTAAAAATTAATGCAACGCATTGCTGTTGTGTAAGTGAATGTATATGGAAAATTGGCAGCAGCGAGTGTGTGTGTTTATGTGTGCATTGGTGTGTGTAGGTGTGTGTGTTTTGATTATAATGATATTCTGACAGGTGGCAGGCGGCCGTCAATAGTAACAACAAGAGCATTAAAGACAAAACAACCACTGTTGCAGCGTCATAGTAATTCAAAACAACACACACATACAGAGCACACACAAACACGCTTACCTAAATACGCAGACATAAACACTGGCAAAATAAACATAAACACAACAACAAAATCATCTTCGTTAAAAATTCAATTAAAAATTTTTCGATGGTGGGTGACAATAACGGCAACGGTGGGAGGCAGGGAGGCGGCTGTGTCGCAGCCACTTCCTGTTGCGTGTTTATTAGGGGTAGTGGCAGTAATGCCGCGTCGTGTCGTCGAAAAATTCCAAATTCAAACTGTTTAAAAAGCTATATTTGAACGTCAGATATTTCGTTATCCAAGTGCTTTGTTTTCATTACATAAATGAAAATCTGGGAAATTCGGGGCGTTTATTTGTGTGGTCGTCAGGTGCAGCATTGTGCTCGATTACACAGCAAAAAATTTTCCATAGATACATTTTTTAATATTTTTTGCTTAATTTAATAACTTAAGATATTAAATTATTAGAAAAAAAGGTTTTCCCCATAACTTTAATTTTTTTTTTAACTTCATCCACATTATTGCTGCATTGTATCGTAGCAACAACTTCATTTACAGTCATCTAACAAACCAGATAATGAAAAACGGAAAAAAAAGAAGAAAAGTCCCAACTAAAATTGTTTCAAATTTCAAAACTCAATCCACTGTACTCCAGTCATCATGTTTTTGTTTCATTATATGTCCCCCCTATTTGTACAAATTTGAAATTTAATTCCAAGAAACAAACAGCAATTATCCTTATTCCTTATTCCTGATTTCAGATTCTCAAGGCAAAAGCAAACAGAAGGGTTGAGCGCTCGTTTAAATTTATACTTTGGTTGTAAAAGTCGTTGTCGAGGCATCTGCGTGTGTGCGCCAACATTTTCACATGTGTGCGTTTGTGTTGGGCTCACATTTCTACATAACAATTGAAGTTGGAATTTAAACGTCAAAGTATAAATAAACAATTACGAGCACCAAAAAGCAGTCGTTTCTTAAGTTGTTGGCTGTTATTGTTGTTTTTGTTGTGATTACTACAATTGTTGTTGCTGTCGACTGCTATGTGGAAATCATGCGAATGTGTGGGTGGGTGCATCAACAATTGGTGATTGTAGGTTATTCATAACTTTGAATAGAACGAAATGATTTCCGCCTTAATTATAAAAAAAATTATTTCAAATACCAAACAAGAATATTAAAAAATAACATTTGGTATTGAAACAGCACGCAATGAGTTCACTGACTTTATTGTCTCACGGTTATTGATTTTTGATATTTGAACCAAATATAATCTTTAATGACATTTATTAAATCCAACAGCTTCGACTTTGTGCATGCAATCTACTTTCTCACTCATAGGATTCCAAATTTTCTGTCTCTAGCACAATTATTGTGTCTTTTGTATGCTTTCATCTGGTAAGACACAGCCATTTCTTATGGCCAGAAATCGTTATCCTTATATATTCAAATCTGTCCATCTTTATATATGATGAGTAGCTCAATTAGTCATCTTTTTGCTATGCGGCGGCATTAGATTTCTTTGTTGTGAGGTGCTGACACCATAAAAAAGATTTAGACACTTAAGCACAATACTGATAATGCTATTCATGGAATGGGATCTTAAACTATAAAAAATTTATTACCATTGGGTTATAGTAGATAAATAATTGAAAGGCTTACATATTTCAATAAAGAAATAGTCTTTGAAAAAAATTGTTCAGGAAATTTATTTATTTATATTTAGATTTCCTTTCATGTCTGCATATCTACAGGTCGCATTTACACGTCTACATTTCTCAACATCCGAACTACTCCATAAGTCCAGATTTAAATATCTCTGTGGATCAGTGATGGCATTTGGGTTTTGTGGAAATTTACTGAATCGAGACTTAAAATGTAATTTTTATATGGCGATTGTACTTTTCGTCATATGCATTAGAAAAATACTTAAAATTAAGTAAAGTGAAACAAATTTCCAACTGTTTTACAAAAAAAAAAAACAATAAAAAAATGGTAATTTTTAGAAATGGTTCAAAAGTACTGAAATTTAATGAAAATACATCAAGTGTATCGAATGTAATAAAAACTTGTCGATTGTACTGACGACAATTTTTCAAGATGCAAATGTAGGTACTAAGAAAGTATAAATGTACCGAAAATGCCACTACTGCTGTGGATATCTGGATCCACTTTCAGGGGATAGACTATTGCACTTATCTCCACATTTTCATATATTGCATTACATACTATATATATTATATTTCTGCATTACATTCTATATTTATCAAATTGCCTACGTTTGGTACTTGTAATAGAAGAGTTTAGGCTAAATTGTGCAACTCTTCCACACTTAACCTTCAAAAAATGATTGTATCACACTGTATTCTTGCACCAAGTTTCATTAAATTCCCGTGGAAAAATTTCTCAATATGGTTAGTTATGAGAATATGTATGTTACTATTTCAGTTACATTTATATTATTAAAAATTTCTCTTGATATATCAGTTGTTGAAATCCGCTTCCAGATTGGGAGACCGGTTTAATCGTACATTTCATTACATCCACTTGAGAGACTTCTTTGACATCTGTGGAATGCACCAAACCTACTCGTTCAAAACTCGCTTTCTAAATAGATTAAAATTGTGTCCTTAATAGCCTGTCAGCAGGATTTTTTGCATTTCATTAGAAAACTTTCTTTCAATTAATTATTTTCTCCATATGCTAATCTTCTTCAAACAACAAACTGTTCTCGTGGAAAAAGTCACTTGGTCTCTGTGTACCATATTTCATTTAATACACTTGAAACATATGTTTATTATTGATAATACAAGTTCCAAGTTTGAATAGACAGTTTTTGTTTTTTGTTGTGGAGGCATTGCATTAACCCTGCAATGCACTAACCTAAAGTCTTAATCTTCAGAGTGTATCAATTCACTAAACCTGAGACTACGTTAGCTTTGCTTCGGGGTTTGAATGGACAGTGCCACGTACAAAGTTTCTTTATAGCCCCTCGATTCTTGGGGACGATTGTAGCCTACTTATTTTAATCAAGCTCACTTGTGTGATTATGATCACTTTTGTTTTCACGCCCATTTTTTGTTTGTTTCGGGAAAATTACCTTGTTTTCTCATTTTAAATCAATGCTTCCTTTCTGGGTTACGCACCTTCTTTTGTAAGCACATCCTATGACGACTTGTAAAGCAACAAACCGCATGAAAACGCACTCGACAGCGCAGCGTAAACAGATTCACTACAGTAATAGCTGGCAACACTGCTGCGTTCTCGTCATTATGAGTGCTTTAATGTTGTTATGAGCGCATGCAAGCTCTTAACTAAAACAAGTGTTAGTATGACCCTGTAGCATTTACTTTTTGTCATTGTTTTGTTGCTGTTGTTGTTGTTGTAGAAACGCTAGTGGGACATATTTCTTGTAAAGTCTTAAAATTTTACGAACTTTAAAAATAAAAATTTCGTATTTGTAAATTTAGAGAATCCTGTGTGTGTGTGTGTGTGTTTGTAAAGATTATTTTGTAGTTGAAGTACGTAGAGCACTAAAAGAGCGTAGCTTCAACCACTTGCTCGCATTTAGTTGCCTGCCCTTCCCATTACCTCCCCATTTGATATCATCACTCTCTCTCACAACACTTAAAATCAGGGTTGCTGCTGAGTGCTCTTTGGATTCTCCGCTTAGGCTTAGTTGGACACAGAAAAACCAACATCATTTGCAGCAGCAGATGTTGTGGATGAAGCCACATGAAGCGGTGTAAAGCGCAGGTTCCATGAATATAGAAACCCTTCAGACGTCGTTGCCACACTTAATCCATTTTGAAATCGTTACAAACACTCAGGCAAACACAGACTCACACAAACTTTCATGGGAACCCTGTAGGAAATTAGGAAATAAATTACTATTTCAATAAATATTTTGATGTTTCCTTTAATTCCATAAGCTGTATGAGCTGTGTGTGAGATCTTTCAATTCGCTTCGATATTATCTCGACAGAATCATTATTGTCCAAGTTTACTCCGTTTTCATGTTCGCTGTTTTGTTCTACGAAACTTGAATATTTCAAAATTTGGGATGGTTCTTTTCAAGCAAGTTTTGGCTCTAGCAATTTAACCACTGCCTCGAAAAACGTTTTAAGTAACATTGAAAAAATTTGTCACCTTTAGAAAGGAAAAATGTATAACATAGCAAACACATCACACCTCGTTCCTCTTCATTCAAGAAATATGAACAAAAATTTTGAATAATTTTTGATTTTTGGGTATCTTTTCCGAACGTTTTATATTTTGCGTGATTTTTCATAAATTTTTCACTTTAGCCACTGTGAAACTGATTCAGTATTTCATGTTCGCAAGACTGAGTTTTGTATGGGTAGACTTAATCAGTGCGATATCACTTACACTAAACTAAACATTCAGTTGGTTTGCCCGTGGAACATTTCTTACAAGAAAAATCTACCAATTTTTGGGTATCATGTAATTTGCATCGCTATCACAAATTCATATGGGAACAAATATGAGATATAGACAATTTTAGAGATGTGGTGAATACAAACTTTTATATGCGATTAATTAATATGAATAGAATCTTTATTTGTTTAATAAAGCTGAGGTGATTCTTCAAAAATAGAAATGTATATTAAATTTTGTGTAGCTATTTGAAATTCATTGCGTGGGGACTTGAAAGTGTTCGAATTGAACTTTTCGGTTTTGTTTTGTCGAATTTTTTATTATTTTTCGGACAACCATATCAACAGATCTATTGGGAAAAACTTGAACTTTTATTACGGTTATCAGAACGAGTCATTTTCTCATTGTAATTTGGTTTAACCGTCTTAAAATCCGTCCAATTTCACCAAGAAATTTTGGAAGAGAAAATCATTTGTATAAATGAAGCAATAAACTTCAATCACATCGTTGAACTCGACACAACATGTTGTGTTGTTTGGTTGTTTCACAAAGTATGAACATGCTAACACGGCACAAAGCTTCCTTTTTAATGCCTGATGACAGCCCATAGAAATTTTCTCTTAGGTTCATAAAATCAAACAGCAAACACAAGACGGCAACAACGATTGGTAACACTGTACAAGCCGAAGTCGTAGCGATGTCGTGTCGGCGATTTCGTCACTCTTTAGCACCCGATGCACCTCATTCCATACGACTATCATACGCTGACATGGCTAACACTGGCTACAACAACAACAAATAGAACTACAACAACCACGTTGAGAACTAAAGGATATTAAGTAATCATCGGCAAAAGATTTTCCATTTAAAAAGATTTTCATATTAACATTTTGGCCTGTAAGAAATCAAAAAGTTTTGACAAAATCGGCACGTTCAATCACGGCAGCATGCTGTCCAAATGAACGTTTCGGTTGCGTCACTATGAACCGAACGAACTAAGCGAATGTTCATTTAATTTATAAATTTTTCAGGAAAAACTCACTTTGTTGTTGTTGTTCTTTTTCTTTTATTTTTCGATCGATTGTTGTATCTTTACTTTTTTTTATTGAATTTCTCAACACTGCACTGCACTGCCTTTTTTTATAGTTCGGAATTTTTTGATTTGAAACTAAATTCTTGTAAGAAACTGCACGGTTTTCAACGGATTTTTTTTTCGATTTCCGTTTTATTTTTCTTTAGAAGTCAACGGATAGCAACAGCGATTTCGCGTTTCGTAAACAATTTAACGATTTCTGAGAGTGGGATGTACGGATAGAATAGAATTTACGGAGTTACGTGGCGTCTTTTGCGGAGAAGCAAAAACTTTTATTAAAATTAGCGTAGTTTTAGCGTAAAGTTTCAGCAGTTGGAAAATGTCGAGTTCAGGAGTTCAAAGTAAAGAGTTCAGTTTTAATGAGTTGAGTTAAATAAAAGAAAAAATTTAAAAATTGAATTGAATTTTGCACAGAGTTTTCACGGATGTGCGTCAGTTTTTGACGTACCACTCCCTTCTACTGGTGTTCGTTGAGCGAGCAACACCGTCCGACGACCGTTAGTTGCTGTTGCTTTCATAGTCGTTGTCGTGTCGTCGTCGTTTTTGCACCGTTAAGTTTTGCGAACGTATGGCTCTCTCGTGCGTTGCTCTCATGAACTCATACTGTATGCATATTGGCCCAGTGGGTGGTGGGGTCATTTGGCTTTTAACATGTTGAGCTGGGCGAGCAAAACATGAAGAACTTGTGTGCAAATTGTAGCATGTGTTGCATCCCTTGGTAAGACTGGTGTGTTTTTGTTTAAGAAGAGAGCGCTGAAGAGAGCGGAGTGTCTTGCGACAGGGTTGCTTATTTGGCACTGTTGCAGTTTATTCTTGTTGTTGTTTTTGACACAGTTGATGCAGTATTCTGCAGAGCAGTGTCAAATACACTGGAAAAAAAATCGCAGTTCTTACATTCATTACATATTGGAAAGAATTGCATTATTTGGATATCGCATGTTATTCACCTGAAACTGCCCTACTAGACTTGAACATCCGTTGTCACTCTTGCGTAATAGATTTGCTATATTTTTTGCATATCTGTGCTTTTGTTACATAATTGTAACAATAATATCATTAACATAATACGTGTTACATTTTAATAAAACTAACATTTTTTGTGTTACACGTAATTTAAATTTCTGTTAAGCTGTTACATTTGAGCATATTCATTTATTTAACTTATGATAGGTGCATTTTAGATTCTTCAAGAACATTTTTCACAGTTGTGTTACACTTACCTTACTTGTAGAGTACATTTAAAATATGTGCACCAATTATTATTTTTTCGCAAGACTTGTTCAAAATACTTATTTCACAATTGTGTTATTATAGATATATTTGTTACACTAGCTTGTCGATGGTTTACTATGTTGTTACATTACTACACTTACGAGTGTAACATATGACCATATTTATTGTACTTTTCTTACACTTGAACAGCGCTTTTTACTCAATCAAAAACTTTTAACATTTGAGTAACACTTTCAACACTTTATGTTTACGAAAAATTTTGCCCAATTGTGTAATACTTACTACACAAATAATTCTTGTAAATAGCTTGCAACTATTTTGTAACAATATTCAAGCATCTGCAACATTTATGTTCATACTCGTGTGTATGCATATACATACTTACATTTCTTAAAATAAGTTTAATTTTTGTTAAGCTTAACTGCGTGTCAATAGCTTAACACTACTTATGTAGTTATTTTATTTCACTTCAACAGATTACATCTAACCACTCATAAAATCAAATCAGTCTAACATTTTCAGTGTACTTACCCACTATGATTTTTTGCTAAATCTGAAAATTTAAACTCTTTGAGCCCACAAACCCCTATGGGAATCACATCACAAGCACAACAAGTAGCAGCGCAACACATTTTATTTCCTGAAGTGGACGAACAGTACGAAAATATCTCGCACTTTTATGTCTCTCTTATATCCTCACACACTCACACACGCTTACACACAAATACTCACGTCAGTCCAAACTGAGGCAACATTTTCACACGCCTGCGCCTAACAACGGCGACCTGTGTGCTTCCATATATACCCGCACACACACTTGTGGATTGCTTCGGTTACCAGCCGAATAAGTTCAGCACGATGGCGACATACATTCTCCGAGCGCCGAGTGCACTCTGACCGCAATTGCAAGCTGCCTTCGAGTCACAAGTTGGTCGTTTGTTTAGGTTTCCCACCTGCTTCTGAGTCCAAGAGACTGGATGAGACGAAGCTGGGTGAGACTGTGCTACTTGGCAACCTCTACAGAAGTCCACATCCCTCCTTCCCCAATGAATTTGGGTGACTAACAACCCCAGCAGTGCCAACATGTGGTTCGAGGGGTGTTACTATCTGATGATTTTAGCTGTTGGCTGATGGCTTGGTTTGGTGTGGTTAATGTGCTCTGTTTCTCTGGAGAGCTGTGTGGAATTGCAGAGTTGTAACATGAAGTTGAAAACCCGGATGTGAATTGTTGTGAGTTGTGATTCCTGTTGCACCGGGACTTAAGGAAATCTGTTGCTGGTGCTACGACTGATGTACTTTTTGTTAAAGTCCTGAGTGAATATTAGTGGTAGGGGCATATGAGGTTAGTAGGTAACAGTAGTTTGGGTTTGGCAGCACAAATAACCATGGGAAGAGTCAGTTGAGTATGGCAGCAGAAAAAATGCGTTTTAAAGGAAATAAGACAAGCGCAATAAAGCAGATTACGACAGCTTAAAATTGGCGACAAGGCTCTTAAATTTAAGAATGACTTTTCTAACGTTTTTAATGTAAACATTAGTTTAAAGTGGGGGCTTGCGTGCGATATGAAAACTTCTCAAAAGTAGGTGCTTATGGCATGAACTGTTCTTCTCCTCAATTGTAAGAAAATAGTTTTATTTATTTAATGATGAATATGAATTTGATGTTTTTTGTATGAATTGTTTCATTCACCATACTGTGGAGCGGTAACTTCTGTCATATGAACAAAATGTCAAGAAAGGAATGTTCAAAGCTAAAAGCTCAAATAATTTGATTAAATACTGAAGGGGATTTCTAAGCGTCAGCATTTCTTTTCCGGTATATAAAATATATCATTTGCAATAAGGACAAAAAGTTCTACCTCTAATTCTCCGTGCTAGAATAAGCTATTCAATCTCATACATAAGAGTTTATACTATTCTTCTATAGCCTTATAGCTAAAAGATGCATTAAGGATTAACTATTGCTGTACTCGTACTAATCAAATTCAGAAGGTATTAAGCCCAATCATTCAAACTGCCAAATTTTTGAAGCACAATCATTATAGTGTTACATGTCTGACATGAGTTTTTGCATAGTGAATTTTATTCTAAAAAATGGATGTTAGTAAAATTGCTGACTACAAATGTTTAGTATAAAAATTTTTCTCAGCTGATACTAAATACAAAGTCAGCAGAACGCTTAATTACTGTTGATAGCCAGTTAGAGTCGAAATCAGCAAAAGTTGAAGTCAGCATTAGTTAAGAGTCAATTAATATGGAACTCAGCTAATGCCAAGATCAAGTCAGTTCTAATCTAAGTCTGATTTTAACACAATTCCAGTCTAGAGTTATAGTTAGAAATATCCGAAGTCAGTTGCAGCAAAAGTCACTCTGAGTTGAAGAAAAGAGTCTAAGTCAGAAATATTTGAAGTCAGCCACACGTGCAAAATATTGTAATCAACGTCGTTTACAGTTGAGGTTAGTCGCTACAAAGTAAGTTAGTGTGAAAGTTCGCCAAAGTCCAAGACAGTTTAAGCCAAATACACATAATCGAATTTAGTATAAGTTGGAGTAGTGGAAGAAGTCGCAAATACTCAGAGTGTATGCATGTAAATACATTGGGGTGATTGACATTGATTTTTTAGTTTCGAGCAGGTTTAATAGTTGCAGGTACATCGAAAATAAAAAACTCTGTCGCAAAGAGAGCCAATGGGCTTGGTACCGTTTTTTTTTTTCATGAGATATAGAAGAAACCGTAAAATAAATCATTCTTTCCCATGGAAATCGTATGAAATAATAAAAAGCTCGATGAGCTACCAGCAAATATGAATATTATGGGCTCTCCTTGCCAGTGATGACATTTGTACTTTTTTCGGTACATTTGCGTCCTGAAAAGTCGTCATCAGTACATTCGACAAGTTTTCAGTACATTTGTCGACTTTTCAACACATTTTCAGTACATTTTCAGTAGATTTTCGGTACACTTGGACAATTTATAATAATTTTTTTTTTGTTTGTTTTTAATAAATGAAAATAAAATAGTTCAAGACAGTAAATCGCAAAGTGTAGGTGGATTTGGTTTTTGAGATGCCAAAAAAGAGATCCTTTATTTTTCCTCTTTTTAAAAACTATTTCTTAATTTTACTAAAATTAGGTGTTCAAGATAAGAAAGTAGATTTGAAGTCCTGATTCAGCATACTTTCACAAAGCCCAAATACCATCACTGATTCACAGCTGCTTTTTAACATTGCATGTCCTACCTACCTTATTGATGCTCTATATTGCAATATAGTTCTCTTATTAGATCTTAGTTTGGAGGCAGTGAACTAAATTTGAATTCAAAGTGAATTTCCAAGTAGCATGGAGTAGTTGTACTTAAATTCGTGTTCATTTGATTTGATTTTTTTATTTCATGAAACTTTCTAAAGAAATTCAACATTCAAGTTTTTCCCACAAATTATATTGAAAATATACCGACGAATGCATTAAAAATGTTTCGCTTTCGACCAATCGCACAATAGCAGGTCAAGCTCAATTTCAGAATAGTATTTGGAAATATTATTACTATATCTTTTTTATGATTATTATTACTATTGTTATTAGAATTTTATGGTCAAAGCCGTGATACAAACTTCACTATTTAACTATGGCCTTAACCAGCTTGTCGAATATAACACGCTAAAACACGCACTTGTACAACTCTTCCCTTTTGCCTTAACCATTTTGCTCTTTCACTCGTTAGTGCATTTCACGCAATGAATCAAAGTGAATTTCTTCACAGGATTAGCACGAGAAAAGCAATAAATTACGAGTAACCAAAATGCGTAGGTCGACGCTGTGTCGTCCTTTATTTCAGGGATGGAGGAAGGTTGGCAGCAAGCAACTTTTGTTACTTTCATTCCAACACTTGAAAACTTCTGATGCTATTTACATGGGTATTAGGGTTAACTTAATTTTGAAAATTTTCAAAAAGTTGATTCCTTTTGGTGAAACCTTATAGGACAGAACATTTACGAAAGAAGGAAATATTAGTAGAGTCCCGATAATGAAAATTCGTCTACAAGTCAACATTCATGCATCTTAAGTTCAGCTTACTTCAATATTTATCAATAATAAGGTACACTCTATTAGGCATGTGTTAAAGTGTTTGTCTACAGTGCTTAATTTTGGCATTTCTTACATTTTGTTTTTGTTAGAATTTTTTTTTCGGTTTCTTCTTCAATTCATGACAGAGTTTTCCTACAATTTGAATTATTTCTCTGTTGTTTCTGCATGTCCTTTTTTCCTTCCCACTCTTTGTGCTGGTGACTGCAAAGGCAGCGTGTGTCCCTTTTTTAGGGTGAAAGAAGGAGCAAGAGTGTAGGAGATGAGCGTCTTGTAGGTGGAGATAGCAGAAGTTTGAGGGTTGCTGCGTGCTGCGGCTGGATTAATAGAAGATTTAGTCCTTATTATTAATGTAATTAATTACGTTAAATATAAAATGTGACAAAAACAAAAGTGGCGCAAATAATTCCGAAAATTAAAGTTAATGTTTGGAAAGTTGACAAAGAGGCTTGAAATTTAGTGAAGTTGTGGCATAGGCAGCAGCGTTGGCTGAGTGCTGGTGGTTTTCGAGGTGTCCTTGTGAGCTTAATTGTTTTGTGTGTGATTTTGCGTTATTTTGGGATATGAACTTTTGGTTTTTGCAAAGTGTACATTAGAAAAATGAGGAATCCTTTGATACAAAAAGCGAAAAATTTAATGGATTCTAATCTTACACAATGATTATATTCTGGAATATTTTATTTAAAGTCTGACAAAGTAACTTGCATCACATTCGCAAAATGCACTACAGATATGACATCAAGTCTGAAAGTACTTGAAAAACGCACACCTGTTACTGCAATCGAAAGAAAAATGATTGAGTTATAATAAGCGATCAGCACTTCCACCACAACTCTGATTTTATTTGAGAGTTTTCCGAATGTGCCAATTATGGTCTGGCTGGACTAATATTTTGACGAGTTTTTGAGAATATAACCATATAACGTTGGAGGTTTGGGACTGACCCAGTTCAGAACAATTGTGTTTTGCACCTCTTAACTCTTTCTAAAGTTTGGCTTTAATCGAATCGCTTTCATCTTTCAATTTCCCAGAGCACAACACCAGGTCTACATTTTGTCAATACAAAACACAATTTTTTCTCATTAAGTTGCTATCGTAAAAACATTAAATATTTAGTTTTTATTGAGTAAGAAAAAGGTGAAACTTCAAGTCCGCCATCGTAATTCACTTAAGCACGCAAATCATCAAACAGAAGACACCCCGCAAGCTATGACGTGTTACGTGGTGCCCGATTCGAATGCCCATATCGCAGTGAAAAGATCACCATTGCTCACACCACTTGAAGCAAATAAAGAGTCCCCCGCACTCGTTCCTACATTAACGCAAATACTTGTGCTACCACTACCACTACCACTACTTCTACTACTAATTGCTGTAATTACCATTTTACTATTGCGCAAGCAAAGGACTTCTGCCAGAATTGAATGCCTTCTAAATGCTTTCGTATCGCCTCGATTTAGCTTCTCATTTGTTTGGCAGCGGCGGCAAATTTAAATTAATAAATGTCCTGTATTTAAGCAACTGACAGTGACAAATTCAAAATTGATTACTCGCTTGCGAGGCACAACCAAAACAGCAGCAACAATAAAACACCGCCCACCCACTACTCCATCAATGGTGGTGCCACATCATGTGGTCTCCAACAGAGCGCTTCAAATCAAACTTAAAGTGGCAAGGACTTTGCTTTATAAAATACATGTAATCATAGATTTAGTGCCCGCGTGTGTGTGTGTGTGCGCTTGTGTAAGTTGGTGTTTGTGCGTTTCAATTGGCATAGAAAATGAAGAGCCAACTTTAACCGTCAGCTGCACCTTAAGGCGCTGGCATTAAGCACAAGCAGTTGAAAGCAAAGTGCAGTTTTAAATTGATTGAGCGCAAATTTAAAACCGCGACAACTTACAAACAAAAACAACTCAATACATTCTCCCGCAAAGCATTGCATGTCACAAATTGCAATACAGAACTTTGACGTTGCAACGCGGTGGGACGTCGAAGAGCTGTAAACTTAAGTCCTTTTGAGAATAAAACCATATGTGATAACCGAATAACCAATAATTGTTAAAGTGGTTAAGTTTCCTTGCCAATCCAGTACGTAAACAAAGCGATTCTGGCAAATTCATTTTTGAATAATCTGGCATTACATTTGGAGGTAAAGATGGATATCTTTATTTTCAGAGGGCTGAGCAATGAAACTTTGCGTGTTTGGTGTCAATTTCTCATTAAAATCTACTGATTTTCGACTATTGCTTGCTCTCTGGTATATTGGGATCGAGCCATCCACATTCGTTCAGGTTACTCTTCAACATCGCCAAACATTTGACTTGACGTTGTCACTCTTGTGTGTGAACGCACATATTGATCAAAACGGAATTTAACTCAGCTTGCAGTTTAGTGGCTAAGCCATTACTTAAATTTTCTTTCCATTCAATCGATTGAACCCTGCCAGTCTTAAACATTTCCAACCTACGATCATTATCATTTCAGTATTTTTTTAATAATTTCTCGTATGGTGAACTCATTGGGATGACCTGGACGTTCTTCATCATAAATCATTTGTTTGCCTGAATTTATTTATTCCTTTTATTTATTTCAATATTGCAAGTGAAGACGAAGACTCCTCACAAGATTTGCTTGCCATGTATGACGAATATCCCATACCTCTATTAGGCTTGAACCAAAGTTGTTTTCCTTCGTTTTCGTTGTTTAATGCTGCATTGATTTTTCATATTATTTTTATCTTGCCACCTGTTTGACAGACACCACGAAAACGTCAAAAAACCGATTACTTTTCTTAAGAGAAATGCATTACGCTTAGAAGTTCCATTACCATCGTTGCAACTTTCGCTGCCAGTTGGCTTCTTGAAGTTCTTTGCCACTATTTTCTAAATATTGAAATCATATAGTACGTAGTAGCACTATATAAAGCATTAAGTTGAATAAATTTAGGTTAAGTAGAAGTTGTTTTTGTGGCAGTTCTTGTTGTTTTCAAATGTGGCGCTTAGGTTGCTGTTTTTCCTATTGTCGTTCTGAGGTTGAGTGAGTGATTTGCAACTTGTAGTATTTGCAAGCAACAATTATTTATGATTGTGCAAAACTTGTTGCATTGACAGCAGGAGCAGCGTTTGGTATAGTTCAAAACCTAAGAAACCAAATCTAAGTTCTTTATCAAACGGAAATCAACTAAAAAAATGTAAAATCATTGGGTGCAGCAGGCGAAATTAAAATGAAGTGGTGTGGCTGCAGTTATAGACGGAAGACGGAAAATTCATGGAATGTTTAATGGAAATGACACATGTATATTGAGAACACTTTCTCAGCTTAACTTTCCCACGAATTTTCCGCCCATTGCTGTCTCTAGACTTTGTTGGATCCAGTTCATTTTAATAAAAATTATTACATGAAGAAAGTTCAAAAACCTTTTCTTATTTGTAGTAAATTTTGTACCCATGAAAGGGGTTGGCAGTTTGTTCTTCACCCCAGGTGCCATAACCCTAGCTCCACCAGTGAAACTACTTTACTCGGTTTACTCAAACAAAATGTGTTCACCCGTAATGTTGAACTTTTGCAGCCTAAAAATATATAATTTTAGCCAGATTGAGTACCAGTATCTTGGCTTCTTACAGGTCATATCAATTTACGAAAGACCCAATCACAATGATTGCGAAACTGCTTGACGAGAACGAGAGCGTTACATGAAAAATTCAACAAATTTGATTTTTAAAGTTGCGAGCTCTCGTCGTTATTCAGTTCGTTGTGCTTTCAAAAATTTCTGGCGATTATATCGATGCCCTCGCCTTCTCATCGCGTAGCCTGGCCAATTATAGTGATCTGACCTAAGCTTTATCGTATTTTTTTGAGCGGTTGAGTCAAATTTTATTATTTTTGTCATATGACAAAAACACAAAGTAATAGTACCTACTTTCTTTTAACTACCACTGTTGTTGTTGTTGTCGCTATAGTTAGCCATGTTGTTGCAAGTGTTGCTACAAGTTGTCCCATTCATAACAGGGTGATTAATAGCTTTTTTACCCCGTTTTCATCATGGCATAGAGTGTTATGAATGAATGACTGAATGTTGTCGTTTGTCTGTTAGTTTGTTTGTTTTGTATGAGAGTTTGAAAGTTTTGGAATTCTAGTAGTAGTTTGTGTACTGACATACACACACATACACACACATGCAGACTCATCAACACTAAGGCACCCATTCACCTGCTGTTGGCTCACAGTTGTTTAACTTGCGCGTTTTTTGTTTGATAGACGCACCTGCTGCGCCACCCACAAAAAATGACACCCAGTTTGTCATGCGACCTGTCGCTTTTATGTGTGTGTGTGTGTGTGTGTGTGAGTATCTGTTTGCTTTTATGTTTTGGTGTGCTGGTGAGTGTAGCACCCGTATCAAGTTGTAACTGTCTGTCAACTATGACAATATCTGGAGAGCAATAATTCCTAAACTATTTCCGTGCAACACACAAATAAACGTCACGAGTAATTTTTGTGCACACACACATACACAGACACACTCACTTTTTTGCTTTATAAACACTCTTACATATAGAGAAGTACACAAAGTAAAAGGAAAATATTTTGAGACCCAGTAAGAAGTGTGTTATATATAAAATGTTATTTTTTTTAAAAAACCAGTACTCTGTTACATACTATGTTTCATTACAAAAGTTATGGAACATTTTTCAGTTTGCGACACTTTCCAAAAAAGAGCAAAACGGTTTTTCAAAATACTTTTTCTAATATCGCAATGACATCCATTAAAATTTATGAAACATTTTTCAATTACACGGTGAAATTACTCCAAGCTCATGTTTGAAGTTGTATCACATTTTTGAATGTTCCTATTTATAAATAAGAGATTGATCTTCTAAGATTGTTTTCGGGTCACCTGATTGAATGCTAATGTACTTAATTCTTTTTCCAACTTCTTTCTGAACGATTTTTTTAACAACTTTTGAACACAATTTCATTATATTTTGTGGGGAAATTTGTTTTTGGAGTTTTAGTTTGTTTCAAATTTCTTAGAAGTGATATTTGGATCTAAACACTTCTTAAAAATAGACCAAAACTTTGTAAAAAGTTGTAATATATTGTTTCACAATTTTGTTTACACCAAAGATTCCAACTGGGTAAATCGGTTCAGGTAAGAAAATCCATAGCTTCATGTTAACAAATTTTTTTGCTTTGAATGTTGGCGAACATAGTCATGCTTGCTTCTTCTGGGAGGTCTAACGGTCAACTTGCGACCAAATGAACAACCGACCAACCAACCGAATGTCCCATTCGGAAATAAGGCAAATGCGCAAAACGAGAAAGCGTTTTTTAACGGTTAATTAACTTTGTTTAAATTATTTAAACGCAGCAGTCGTTGCTACCCACTTCCCACTTGCAGTCAGTTGAAGAGGTCTTACTCGTTGTTATAACAAAGAAAAAAAAAACAAACATTTGAATCCTGTTTGAAGTTCAAATGGATAACATTTTTTGTTTTTGGGGGGGGGAAAGAGTTAAGAAAGAGAGTAGCATGGCCAGTTATGGTACAATTTGTCTCATTCTTTGCACGCATACCTTTGGTGTTGGCCAAAGTTTTGCATTCACCAGAGCGCTACATTGCAAATATTGGCAAGTTAGTTCATATGGATTCATTCAAATGTCAAAGTGCACATTTAAGCGTAGTCAAGATATTGCAAGGGAATAATGTTGCGAAGAAATATGTTTATTTTTGGAAAGCTTGAAACTAACTAATATCAGTTTGCTCTTAAACACTTAACCGCTAAGCAGATTGCAGCACAAATTGGCATAAAAGATCCTTGAGCCCTTGAGTTTAGGGCGTGGTTACTTCAATGAAACAAAACTTTTTCTTGGCCTTAATGGCAGCTGTAGTGAAAAAAATTTTGGTATTTGGATACACCCGAGTATTATTTGAATTGCGCACCGCGAACAGTGTTGGCGACGTTGGATGACAGGACATATGCAAGCTGGGCCGCAGGTAATAGCGACTATTTTTAAATCTTTTTTAAGACCGATCATAGCATTTTTAGCTGACATTTTTTTTCCACTTTTCTTTGCACTAAGTTAACTTTTTTTTTTCAAAAAGTTGTGCGTTTTGCAGACAAAAGCTGTCATCATTAAATCGTTGTTTTGTTTTGCTTTTTTTCAACATTTTGTTTTGGTAATGCTTTGGTTAGGGTTGACACTTAACTGACATTGGCTTCATAAAAAATTCATTTTTATTTGTAAGGCAGTTCGTTGGTGCTTGGTTAAAACAAAAAAAAAAAAAACGAAATGGGGCCGAAACACCATAGTTGTTGGTAGGTTGTTTGTAGTGAACTGCGTTAAAAAGACTCACCTCTATAATGCAGTTAGTGGAATTGAAAGTTGGGAACTTGTGGTCAGTTCAAAATTTTAAATTGGCATTAATTAAAAAGTTGTCCTCAATACTGAGGCCACAAACTGTTGTTAAAGTTAAACACAACGTACACTTTATGGAAATATTAAAATATAACATACCCATACAGGAAGCTCTCCTTTTTTATCGAATAAATTATATACATAGATGAAAGAGAATAGAATACATTCTGTTGTTGTACTAAAAATAGGACTTTACGCTCTACGTGAACAACATTTTATTTGAAAGTATCTGATTTTCCTGACTCAAAACATGAAACTCTGAACATAAAATAATGCTATATTGTTAAATTGATTCTTATTAGGCTATTGCATCTGAGTGGAATTCACATATTTGCTTTATACAGACAACAAGTGGTTGGGATAGGAAAACTTCAAGCTCTCCGGTCGTATTAATAAATTATAGCTATCATGCGCTAACTATGATCAGTGTTTCAATGATAAAGCAAAAATCTGATTAATAAACACTGACTAGTAGTGTTTGATATATAAGAATGGCCCAATTCCATCGTCTGAAGCTTACGTTGAATTTTCTTTAAAAAAAAAAAAAAAATGACCGAGCTCAAGAAACTTTTTTTGATATTATTTTTTTAATACAAACCTTAAGCTGTCGTTAAAAAGTTTCAAAAATAGTTGAATTGATTAAAATGCAAATAAATTGCAATGTCATTCTGCGCAGTATTGTGACATTTTTTCATTATATCTTTCTCTAGTTAACCTCAAGTTACTAACTATTTTCATTAATCACGTAAGTAGTAAGGTGGTGCAGAAATTCTTAATCAGTGCTCCAGATAATCTCTCGCAGGAGTCTTTTTTTGTGCAAAGATATGAATGCATTATCCACATATGCGGGATAAAATAAGTAGGCGTGATGCTCCCACTGCCACGCTTATTTCTTAAAAAGATTTCTTAAGGGGATAACATAAAACTCGACATAAGAGCACTATATGAAAGAAAGGCTTTTCAAAAAAAAAACGGCTTCACATCAAGAGGCATGACACCATAAATCTTTTTATGCTGACTTTTATCTTATCCTGGAAGCTTTAATATCCCATTAGATCTTTGGAATAAAGGTTCCATTGGTAACGTAGGTGAGCACTTAGGTAGAACTTCTTTAACATTTAAGTTAAAAGGGGGTGTGGTATGCCCTAAAGACTTCAGTTTTACCTCTTTAACATAAAAAAACACATTTTTCCTCACGTGAAATTGAAATTAAAGACAGTGGCTCATTAATCAATGTCTATGTCTATATTCGCTTAGGAAAGATTATTCGAAAGAAGTATTTTAAGAGTGCATATCAAGGGGATATCAGTATCAGAAATGTCATCTTAGAAAATGTAGTAAAATCCATTGCAAAGCTACCAGTTGACACAAATACTGCCAAACCAATAACTCTGAAGCTTTCAAAGATATAGATGTATTGATATAAAATGGAGACACAAAGAAATAGATATGGATATAGAAATTGAAATTAAGATAAGGAAACCCATCGGTATGGATGAGATTCTTGTTTCCGTAGATAAGTGGCTGTTCATTTATTACGTAAGGTTCTTAAGAGGGGCGGTCCAGGCTCTGGAGAAGTAACAGTTTCTTATAAGAGGGAGGAGCTTTTCGAAAGCGTAACGTAATGGTGCTTATCGCTGTCTCTTCTCTTTTCGGTGTTGGCTTACAATTCGAAAAATTGCGCGTACCAAAGCAAGCGCACAATAAAAGACCTCAAAATCTACCAACTTAGAAGAAAAAACCATCGCATTTTATTAATAACAGAGAAGATGATGTTATGAATGTATTGCTTCTAACAGTGCTTAACTACTCTTCATTCATTTTGATTAAATCGGTGCTATATGCCTCTGGTTGCTTGTCTTAAATATTTTTTTAATTACTTTGTTGAGTCTTTAGTGAGCAGTTTCACTTTTTCACGTACATCTAAAAGTACGTCAGTAGATTAGGAGAATTGTCAGTACTTTCGAAGCATTTTCTGTACATTCTTGTGGGCAAAGATTTTAAGTAAATAGGCTTTTACTGTACGCTTGACCACGACTTAGCAAATTTTGTGCGTAAATTCGAAAAAAAAATTTAAATGCCAACACTAACCGTCATTGATTTTTCTGCTACGACTGAAAATTATTGCCGGCTATGTATCGAAAACTGGTATACAGTTTTTACTACACTTTGCTTGTTCTTAGTTTCAGTGAAATATTCAGCAATGGCACAAAAGGTGTTTCCCTTGCTGTCAAGTTAAGCGGTTGCGCCACCATTCCTTCTCTTATGAAACTTTAATTTTAAGTCGAATCTTAGATTTTATCAAATCCCTAAGTACTTTGTGGTGTACTACTTCAACGCAAGCAATATGTTAAAAAAATCCAATGCAGTAAAAGTCCTTATTTTTACTATCTCAAACAAAGGAATATCAAACGGAAATTGCAACTGCACAATCTGCTCTACGATTGGCAGATTTAACAGCAACCGAAGACGATGACTTCAGTCATAATCATTTAGAGACGAAAGAAAAACTGCTGCATAAACATTTTACGATTAATTTATTGGCGCGTTGCAATTTGAGCTGCACCGATGATGGGTAGATGGTTGATTCGTTGTGAGGCGTAACGCTAATGCATTTATCATAAAAATAGCTACAGCGCCCCTACCATCACATCAGCAGCAACAATACGAATGCCAGCAATGCAAATGAATGCGCGCGTATTTTACGAGTGTTGGCTTTGCCGCACAGCACTAACACTGCAACGTTTATGTTGCCCCTGAATTTGCATTTTTCTTGCGTTGCACACAGAATGATTTTTGCTCATGTCGTCGCTGCTTCTGTTACTGCTGCTGTTGCTGCAACTGTAGCATCATAAAATTGACGAATTGTTTGATTGCTCGCTTTTGGATGCCATAAAAGCAAACGAAAATGCTAACAATGCACGAACTGACGTCAGTGTTGTAAATAAAAACCAGCGGTAATTGGTCGGTCTGGTCGAATTTTGGGCAACGGAGGCTTACTAGAGTCTTAAAATGGCAAAATTTCTATGAAAACATTTTTAGATATATTGCCTTTAGTACAGCAGCGCCTAAGACTATGCAATGAAAAATATTTAGATTTCTTTGATATTTAAGAAGGTATTTTTGTATTGCGTAACTTTTGGATTAAATTTTTTGGTTTAAACTTTTTTTATTTTCTTATAAGTGGTGCCACACCCCTTTTATTGAGATATACTTGTAAAAGCGAGAAGGTAGACTGACAATACCTTAGCACCATTGGGTAATAAAACAAAAAAAAACAGCAACTTCAACTACGCAAAAACCTACTACGGCAAGTTGCAAATTTACAATTGCATTGGCAACACTGGCAACATTGTTGATTAATGTTTGGTTACAAGAACGCGATTTGAATTTTTAAAATGCTGCGCGCACACACACACAAAAGATGTTGTCATTGCCAATGCTGGCGCTGATGTTGGCTATGTCGATATCATCGTCGTAATCATCAATGGGTCATGAATTGGTTTGTCATCACAGTTTGGCTGGTTTTGTCATCATCAGACAGAAATGATGCTGCACGGTGAATGCAACATTGTTGTTACTGTTGCTGCTTCTACTCGGTTGCTCATTGCTAGTAAAATTGGGGCTTTTGATTGCTGCTCTTGTAGCCAGCAACAAAATTTGTCATAGTTTTAGTAGACATTTATGGTACAACTGAAGGCATGGTATTAAAATTGACAATTTGTGTCATTTATAGTGATTTTTTGTATTGGCATTAGCATTTCCACAGCAAATTTAACGATTTCGTTGGAGACTTTGTGTGAAATTAGTTGCTGAATCAGCAAAACTACTGCTGAATATGCCTAAAGGCTCAAAACTGTTGTGGCGGTAGCCAGAAAATTCCATCGATTAAACAAAACACAGCAGTAGGCGCACAAGTTGATTGAGTGATTTTTGCACGAAATCAAACGACAATAACAAGTCGTCCTTGTGCTGTGTCAAAGTTCACGCAAACTATGTTGGAGTGAGTTATGTTGCTATGACTAATGTGTTGCAAAGAGTTTCATGTTAATTTTTTCCTTCAGCTTCATTGTATAATTTTTTCATTTAAAGATTCATGCTAAATAGCTAAGAGCACTAAAGGCCATAGTGGCTCAACTCTTTTATTGATTTTGTTAAATGAATTTGGAAAGCAGCATTTAATTTAAAAATTTGTGCACCTCATTCCTTTTAGGCTTGCAACATGAAAACAAGTAAAAAATTATCGTGTTTTTTTTTGGTATCGCAGACACGTTCTTTTCATAATCGTAATTCTTCACGTAGTTAACTTGATTTATGTCCACACCCCGACACATCCAACCACTTGCATCATAAGGCAACACTTGTCTACGCCACAATTTCTGTAAATATATTTTTTCAGCGCTCACTTTGCCACAGCAGCAACAGCAGCAGCAGCATAGCAGCTGTCAGCGCTGAAAGTTCGGCAAGTGAAAGCTGAAAGTTGAAAGCGTAAGCATGCATTATCTTCAAGCAGGCAGAGAGACAAGCGCAAAGCATGCTGTCAAACAACTTAAGCAACAAAAAGTTTGAATGCTGAAGCATTTAGAGCCTACCCTTTTTAAAAACGTCATTTTCACCTTCACTCAGGTTCTTTAACTTAACACACATTTCAAGCAGCCAGCACACACAAACGCGCAGACACACATGTGCATGTGATGTCCTTCAGCCCATTCTTTTTGCCATCTCCTCTGCTGTTAGCATCTTTAGCTTCAATTTTGCTGTTTCTTTGTTCTTACGCAAAATTCTTTATTTTTTTTGTGTTGTTTTTCCATCTCGAGTATTTTTAGCCTGCATATAAACGCAACACGCTGCCGCATAACGACGCACTTACCCCATCGCCTCCGATGACTGAAGCACCTAAAAGTGTGTCAGACACAGTTTGAAATTGTTAACAAAACGTCCAATTCGGCCCTGCCCTCGTCTTCGCTGCGCGTGCAAACAAATGTTGAATACAAAATAAATTCATGGATTTACGTGCTGCAGATTACAATATTCTCTATGGGCTGAAATGAAAAAAACATAAAAAAATAAATGTTTTAAAAAAAAAAAAAAACAAATGAAAAGGTTCTTAAATTGGTTTGTATGTCGCTTTGGTCGATGTTTCAGAGTTTTTGGTTGGTTTTACTGACTGTTTTCGGGGTTTTCGAGTGATGAGCCTGTGCTCTCATATTCATGTCATTGTTTTCAGCTACGGTTTTTGCTCGAATAAAAAAAAAATACTTGAATTTTGTTTTTTTGTGCCGCTTTACATTTTGTATGCAAAGCCATAATTTTTCACATTACAACGCAAATCATTATTCTGCACAAATGCACAACGACATTACACTGTGGAGCAAAATCTATGAAAAAGAAAAAAGTCTCCGGACTTTCTCAATATTATAACCACGAAGTGCTTAGCCAAAAAAACAGTTTTCTTCTGGGAGAAAATATTTTTATTTTAAATATTCTTGCTCATACAATCTCATGAGATTAAAATTACATGATATAAAAATCTAATGTTCTAAAAATCCTGTCATGGTTATTTTACCATGCGATTTGCATGTTATCTCATGAGATTTTAAAGCCTCAAGAAGCTAAACACAGTTAAAAGAGCGGTTAAGCCATTGTGAGAGCCAATGAAATAGGCATAGGAAGAGGCGTTGTGTTTTCCTAACAATATTTACTAAGGGAAAATTGTATGAATTTAAGTAAAGTGTTAGTCAAAAACGTTTAAATTATTTGCCCACAGTACACAGTGGCTTCAATTTCAATATTTGTTGTATTTCATTGTTTTTCTTAGTCGGTTAAATATCTCTTATGTTAGCGACGTTTTTCCACTTGCTTCTATGTGAATATGTATGTGTGTGTGTACAGTTTTGAGTTACTTTATCTTTGTGCATATGTGTTTGTGTGCTCAAGAGTTTTTGAGGGTGAGACTGTGCCAAAAAATGAAACAAAGCTTAAAAAATGACAAAAAAAAAGACACAGCAACAGTGCGAAGAAAGGTGCCATAATAAATAACATCATTTTAATTTTATACGAGCATACGACCCCAACATTTGAACATTTATTATGACCGCATTACAGTCGCGTGCAAAACTGAATAATTCAAAAAATTTTGAAATGGAAACAAACTGCCGCCGACGCCTGCCAAGTGCCTGATACTGAGCCTGTGCCTTGGTGTGCAGGTGTGTTAACATTTGTTAGTGAGCGGGTGGCAGAGATGACTAAGAGATGTTCTCTTGACATTTTACAGGCGAAATTTCATATGTAAAATTTACTTAACTGAGCGTTAACAAGAAATTGGATGCTTAACATTTTAACCCATTTTACACAAATGTCTCTAAATATAAAATACATTTCATTGCGGTGATTGCTTAAGTACAGTTTTTTAATAAAATACTTTGAGTTTGTGTTTTGTTTAGCCATCTTATGATTGACTTCAGAATGTGCTTTTGATTGGAATGACATTACTTAGATTTCTCTTTATGGGAAGGAGCTCAGATTTTGTAAGTGCGGTAACTTTCATAACATTAAGAGTTGAAAAATTAAATTTACTTTTGCTAATCAAAACTTCAATTGCGAGACTTTTAAGTTGCATATGTTTTGCACAGTAAGTTTTATTTTGCTGTAGGATGAATTTCAATAGGACTTGTGTAAAAAACGAGAGAGTATATATCTTTCAAATGTTTATTGCATCACCGATATTGCGGAAGACTTTCCACGCACACCACTCGTGGTAGCATTATTCTCCAATTAAATAGTTGCTTCAAGCCTTACTTCAAAATGTATGTGATTTGACAAGTCCAATCTCTTCGCCAAGTGCGGATTCAGCAAATGACGAAAGTCTCTACGAGTTAAGAAAAGTTTTCTATATACTAAAGCTAAGGCTAAAATAAATTATAACTTTCCACTAGCGATGATTTTCTGTACACAGTTTGCCTTGTGAGGTTATGGTACACACGTTTTTTGGTTGCATATGTTTTGCACATCATATTAATTTATCCTGGAAAACGATTTTCGTTTCGAAAAGAGCCAAACTCAAGACAAACTAAAGTCGTAAAAAGCACAGATGTGTATTGCTATTTTTTTTGGCATATACATATTTACGCAGTTTCTTTTGTTTAACTTATATCAGATTTTCTAAGCCTTCGTCATAGGAAGTAGTTTTAAGTTGCATATGTTTTGATTAACACTATTTATTCATCTAATGATGATTTTCCAACGATTTGTTTCAATTAAATACCTTACTATACTTCAAAGCCAATCTTAATGCATTTCAAAGCCATACATTTTCAAAGTTTTTTCTTAGAAAAATGCCATTTTTTCGATATTTTTCAAACTGAAGTTGAGAAGAATTGTTGTGTAAAAATTCAGCGTAAAATATTTAGTCAAAATCAAATTCAAAGACAACTGCAGTCAAAAATGGGTTAATTGTAATGCATTTTGCGGCAGCAGCTATAGCAGAGGTGAGTTATCTTGATTAGGCGCATTACAGACGCGCCTTAGCTTCCTGTTGTCCTCCTGTTACAAACGCATTTTTTGTTTGTTATTTTTTTTCCAAATTCTGACATTTTATTTAGTATGTTTTTGAATTATTATGTGTTACACACTGTTTGTTTATCATTTGTTGTTGTCACTGATGTTTGTTGTCCTTGCTAGCTGTATTCGTGAGCGGCCGCCAAAGTATATTAGAATTTATGGTGCGTGTGAATTTCTAACAAGAGTTATAAACGATTTTTTATTGCATGCATTTCTAGTATAGGACAACTCTCGCCAAGGATTTACCTTTTCTATTCTATTCTGCTGCTGCTGCTTGAGTGTCGACGTGTTGATTGCGATTTATTGCATAACGCTTTGTTGACTAGCAGTAGCTAAATGGGGTTTTGAACATGGGACCAGACGGCAACTATTCGAACGTTAAGCAGCATTTGAAAAGGGTACTATGGAGATATATGAAAAACAAAATAAATATAATGTACTGCTCTGTTGCATATGATTCATTTTTACTTTCTTAATTATAATGTACGAGCGCAAAAAAAATATCCTCAATTCAAATAGTTTTTCAAGTTTAATAGAAGGCATTGCGAGGATGCAAATCGTTCAGCTTCCTTTTCACCCACAGTAAATCACCCCATGGTTAATTTTGAACATTCAGTATAGTTCTTACATTTTTAATAGCTTGCATATACTGGAATATTGAAAAAATGCCACTAAAACTTCGCTGCAGCATCTCGTTGTCACTGGTAGAGTTAGCAGTGATTTTATTTGTAGTTAATAAAGTTTACAAGGTTATCAGTTAATAAAGTACATATGTGCGCGTGATTTAATATTCAAAAATTTAAGTGTTCTTGAGGACGCATTTGGAGTCGTTACCTTCATGTTTTTATTTTGCTCAAATCGATTTTTCACAACTTAACACTTTTTTACGTGCAGCAAAGCAAAAAAAAATGCATCATGGCAGATGCAGTTGAAGCATTCATTGCTGCGTGCATACGATATACGAGCACTCGTTATATTTCAAACACAATAAATCTAAATGGCACTACGGACAGCAGCAGTATTAGTGACATAACAGAGAGAGTGTCGACACCTGGTAGCAACGGCACCTTGCCAATATTGCACTCGTGTCTGTCCGTATATGAATGTGTGTGTGTGAGTGGGTAAGTATTTTTATTTCTTATATAATAGTGCTATAAAATAGAAAAGCGAATAAAACGCGACGACTCCTTCATGCAATGGATCATCAAAATGGTGGATGCTCCACCACCAATCGAACATGCAAATGCAATTTTCAGCACGTTTTCGCTCGACTGATTTACTGCAGCAAAAGCAAAAGCAGCAGCATTGAAGAGTATTGCAGCAGCGTTAAAAAAGCATTTCTTTGGTAGCATACTATACATAGCTAATAAATATGTTGTCATCGAGTAAGTTTTCTGAAAGATTTATTTATTTTAGACGTGTTATTAGCGCTACATTTGAGTGGACTACGTAGTTATCGAGCAATTAAGGTGATTTACTACTGAGCTCCAACACAGTTGATTACATCTATGTAAGCGGTGGAAAATTGCTAGTTAACCCATTTTGTACTGCAGATTTTCCTATTTTTTTTTTGTATGTAATGACTTGTCTTAAAACAACTGTTGTAATATTATTAAACATTCCATATAAGAATCGTAAGTCACATAAATTGGCAGCCATGTAGGTTACACAAAGCAAAAGTGATCGATGTGAATCATTTGATATTCATTTGAACTAAAGAAAAAGCTGTTTACTTTTGATTTACTGCATGTTGCGCTTGCAAGCGATTATTGTATCCTTTGACGTGGCGTGAATGAGATGGTGAACAAACTAAAATACGTTATGGGCTAAAGGATCAAACTATGGCACGAACACTTCGATTGCATTATGTCGATGTGGATTCGCAAGCGTTTAAATTTCCTGTAGCATTTGGCAGGTGTGTGATTGATTGCACGTTATTGTCATTATAACAAAAAAAATGACAACCACTACATATAACTAAAGAAACAACAACAATATAATATAAAACAAATTGTACAATGACAGCACTCAGTCAGTGCACTTGTCAAATTGTCAATATTTATAGCAATTTTAGGTTAGTGATTACAAAAACAAAATAAAACAATATGGTACGCATACACACCATACGGTTCGTAATACATCCCAGCAAATATTTTTAATTACGGAAGAGTGCTATTTCAATCACCCAAGCGATGATTTTGATCACAAAATGACGAATATATAATAAGAACGACTACATGGATTTAGATATAAAGATTAGGCCGAAAATTATACATCGTTAAAGTCATCTTTGGAAAATTACACAAAGTCTCTGGAAATTACCCAATGCAGCAGAATAATTTACAAGCTGCTCAAATGCTACTTATGTTCTCACTTTGTACATGATCTGACATGCAATGTTCTCTGGAAACCAACCAGCAATGTCCTTACAAGTGGTTGCGTACAAAGTTTCTAAATCATCAACAAATGAAGACATGTTTTTCGTTACAAATTGGTTGTATTTGGGTTGCTCAAAAGCTCACATGCGATTTCACATTGTAAGAGGTTGCCAGGTAGGGTCTTCTTTGCACACAAGCTCGGCTAAGTCAAAAATACCTTTTCCTTACAGTGGCATTGCTCGTGAAAATGAAAATCTTTTACAAAAAAGCCCAAAAAATCGCTTTCAAAAGGAGCTACAACATAATGAGCAAAAAGCAATCAAATCCTTGACAACAACAACTGATCACCAAACAATGCGGTTTGTGAAAAAAAAATCTCTTAATGAAAAGCTGCTCAAATAACAATTTGCATAAAAAACAAAGTTCAATAAAAATTAAAACAAAACCACAACTTTCAACCTGACCCCACTACATACCAACCTGAAGCTCCTTGTTCAGCTCAGCGATGTATTTTCACTTGTAACTGTTAATTAAGAAGAACAGAACCGCAAAAATCGATGGCCGACGCGCGCCCTACAAGTGATGGCAGTTGCGAGTGCCATCGCGGCGGAAAGTGGCATTGGCCAACCTACCCCTTTCGAAAGCCGCCAGCCTCTGCTGCTGGTGGTAATCCTTGGGTAAATTGTTTTCTTAATGAGCTCTCGTCTTTTGCGCAATTTTCCACTTGCTGTGGGACTCTACGCCATCAAATGAAAGTCAACTTGGGCACAAAATGCTGGGTTGCTGTAGTCATGGGTCGTAGGTTAATTTTAGGTAGTTGGTTAAACAAACCGTTTAAATTGGGAAAAAATTTTGCAATTTTCAATGTTGAAAATTTTATCATTAAGAAATATGCCAGAAATATTCTGAAATGGTCAACCGTAACATGTTGTCACTATAATTTCGCAACAAAAAAAAAAAAAAAACGAATCGAAACTCTGCGCCAAAACATGCGAATTGTATGCAAGTTTTAAGTACACGATTTATTTTTACAAAAGCAACAACAAACAGTACAAATATCCTAGTGGAGCCAATGAATTTTCCTTAGGCGGAAACAAACAATGTTAAATTTTATAACAGCAATAGCAGCAAAAAAGCGAAACAACGAAAATACTCGTACATTCTAAAAGTCAGGAATCAACTTTACGGTCAGAGACTAAGGCAGGACTAACAATCAGGCTAAAGTTATAAACAGCAAGGAAAAAAATTGAAAACTTTTTCTTTTCCGAGCAATAACAACAAAAATGGGCAACAGCAACAAGGACGACCTCAAAACAATAGCACAAATATTACAACGTGATACAACAAAAACAATAGCAACCACAAAGTTAACGCAACAAAAATTTCGCAAACTTGTGGCTGTAGAGGAGAATACGAAAACAAAATAAAAATTTAAAACGCATTTACAAAAAACAAAAGAATAAAAAAATGGAAAATAGAACAAAGAAAAACCAAAAAAAAAATTGACCACAGATGAAGTCTTTTTTTTTAACCAAAACCATGACCAAAATATGTCCAAAAGCTGCAATTGTTGGGTGCAATCCAAATGCTAAAAGTGTATGTTCATGTTATATTGAACTGTTGTGACAATCGTTTTATGAATCAGATTTTGAGAATCCAAAGTAAAATTATACTCTGAGCTGAAAAAAATTATCATCTCAAAAATTTCCTATTAAAAGAATAAACCAACAAAAGTAGGTAATGACACAAAATGATTTCTACTCAAAGAGGAGAAAAGGCGCCAAAACCGAAGAAAAAATTTTCACCCAAATTACATCAGAAGTTGGATGTAAAAAAATTCCAATAATGACCTATCCATTTTAGGGAAGATTTTCTTTCGCCAATTTTTCTTTTTAGAGTTCGTGCAGCTTTTTCCATATTTGCTTTGCGTAGAATTAATATTGCTTACATACCAAAAGAGATATCGGCCTCAAGTATTAACGCTATAATACCTTTTAGAAAAATATCTTGACAAATGATAATGGAGGCAAATGTATGGGCATTGGAACCATCATTATGGATGTGAAGATTTTATGTAAGGCTTGAACCAAAATCTTAGAAGAAAAATCGTTCTTAAAAAAATATATATCTGCCCAAAAAATTGTTTTTAAAAAAGTATGTATAATCACCCAAAAGCTTTAATTTCAAATTGTAAAGTAAATTTCAAAGTGTAAAGTATCTCAAAAGTTTTTACCAGGATTTTACAAAACATTTCAAAATAATTAATAACATAGACAAAAAGAAAATTTAAATCAAGGACAAAAACATCAAAATGAAAGCAAGTTACGGCCACACTGGTGAACACAGTGGGATCTCATGTGATATGTCGCGTCGCGCTGCTATTTCTGCCACTTGGCACTCCACACTGGGGTAATCTAAGACAACATTAAATAGAACTACAACAACTAAAACAACAATTATTGCACAAACCAAAAAATAACAACAAAAATACTGTACTAACAAATAAAAGTCAACTTAAAAATAATGTCAAGTGGCTCAAAAAATAAAAAAATTCATTTTCATGTCCGCAAATAAAAGGCATCTCGCGTGTTATTTCGACCATAAAGAGCGCACAAATGCAAATGCGAAATAGCAGGATAACAGAATTGTAAACGTGAATATGATGAAATTAGAGCTGGGAGCCAGCAACTAACATGGGACTGAGTTATATAGATATCAACCTCTTTGCGCGAAATTATCGTATGTGCCAAATGCAACATTTTAGAGGAGAGCATTTTTTCTACTTTTCTGTGCTTTAGTTTGCAATGTTTAAACCAAATTTTGTATTCCATTTTTGGCGTAACTAAAGGGACTTCAGCTACAATATCCTCTAGGTGATGCGTTGTGGGTCGATATGATGATTATTTGCTGCAAAGCCGAATTTTAGTAGCTAAATTTATTTTAATATGATGTAGTCTCCTAAGGTCTTCCTTTTAGTCGTTGCAGTTAAATGCTTCTCCTATACAAATTAATGAGGTATTCACTGCCGGATTTACAAATCAAGGGGCCCATGGGCACAAGAGTGGTGGGGGCCCATCCGGACTTAAAAAACGAAACCGAAGTAACCGAATCGATTCATTCAATATGTAAAATTCCTCATTGAAAGTTGAAAGATACGTTTCGCTACGAAAAAATGCATGAGCTGAGTCGATTTCGATACTTTGGTTTGCATATTTAATTATTTAAAAAATTGAACCTGCTGGGTCGATTCGGTTACTTATAATTGAATCGGTTACTTCGTACCCTGGGA
This sequence comes from Meiosimyza decipiens, assembly GCA_963680825.1. Lineage (NCBI taxonomy): Eukaryota > Metazoa > Arthropoda > Insecta > Diptera > Lauxaniidae > Meiosimyza > Meiosimyza decipiens. Next base: position 5,851,350 of record OY804258.1, on the reverse strand, counting down.
CTTTTCTTTCATTCGCAGCCTGAGTGATTCCTTCAATAAATTATTTTTACTAGCGTCATACCTCGCTCGCTAACGCTCGCTCGTTATTTTACATTGGTGGGGGCCCTTATTGGTGGGTGCCCAGGGACACGTGCCCGTAGTGCCTTTATGTAAATCCGGCACTGGAAGTATTGGCATCAAAATGATCTGCAAACATCTGTCACTGGTTGAGGAAGGGTTTTTTGTAAGATTTATATCATAAATTCATTGCACCAAAACCAACCAGAGTAATTTTTTTGTTAATCTTTAATTCCAATTCTAATCATTATTTGTAATGAAAAAGCGAGCACTGGGCACTGATCCTAATGGTGTAATAGTTTTTAATGTTTACAATAATTTTTTAAAAAACTTTTACTAAGTAGGCGCAAAGTCTTAAAGTTTTCTCAAAAATATAAAGTTTTGTGCTTCATGATGAATACATTATTATATTTTTGAATCAATCCATATATATATTTTTAAACTCTCTCAGCAAAATTTTCACAAAAAGCTCAAACTGACAGTAAATTTAACATTAAAAATAGTTTTATCCTTCGCAGGAGTATATCTCATAAAGTATAGGAAACTTGATATAGTAAAATAAAAAAATAATCACAAAACAAATAAATACAAAGCTGAAAGTGTTGAACAGTTAAGGAAAATAAATCAAAATCAGCGAGTGAAAAAAAAGCAAATCAAAAAAGAAAGCAACACCACTCTAACAATAACATCCAAGACGTACAAGTTAATATACAAAGTAGTAATTTACTTGCACGTCCCCCTGAGAGCCATTAAATTTAACAACAGCAGCAGCAGCAACAATAACAACAAAATCTGAGAAGCATAGCAATTGCGACGCTTATCAGTAGACAGCACAACAATAACAAAACGCACTGAATGCGAATGAGCAGGATATGCGAAGAAATGCGATGGTGAGGATCACACAGCGAGTCCTTTAACGCTATGATGGCTACAAGATGGATTATTGTGGCAAATTAAAGCTTTCTGCTGTTGGGGCTGTGATTGTTGTTGCTGTTGTTGCCTTAGCTGTTGCTGTTGCCGTTGCTTACAATGCGCAGTAATCTGATTATAGTAAATAATTCCCATGAATATCACTGCAATATTAAATGCTTATCGATAAAACTCTCGTCGTGCTTTTTGAAAACAAAGCGGAAAAAAGGATAATTTATATGGGCAGCAGCAGCTGTGCAGGAGTACGGGACACTGCTGCATGTCAGCACTCATTATTGCAGTGAGTTCTGTGTACAGGAATGCAAATGAAAAATGCATTCAATCTGTGAGCATTCAACACGCCAACACTTCATTACAACAAAGTCCTTGCCACGCCAACACAACACAACTACGACTACGGCGACTGAGTGTTGTTATTTTTGATTTCTGTCATGAACGATGTAATTTGCATTTCTCAAACACTGCAAAAACTATTTGCTTAAGTCCTGTAGAATTGAGTAAATGAGATCATAGTACATTGCATGCATTCGCGACTTTCTCACGGTGCAGTAGTTGTGTGCAGCTCCTTTTGTGAGCCAAGTACTTTGTATTTTATTTCGCTTAATGCACTCGTACATTCAAATACCTGTGAACTATTGTAATGTGCCGTTAAAATTCCACGAGGATAACAATTATTATATCCTTGGCAGTCAGTCAACAGTTGCGCGAGTTGCATGCAACAAACAACAGCAATCCAACCCCTTAGCAGCTGAAGTTACTCAACTATACAGCGTATGGTCAGCAACGGCTGTGTGGTGGTACTGTGCACCCTGTGCAGTACTTGTGTGCTTTATTTCCTTTGCGGCCACTACTCATAATAAGCTAATTATTTCTTGTCAACCAAAGGATTTCATTACATTTCCGTTTCAATTGTCTTCGTTCATATGCTTTTTGTTTCTTCACTACAGGAAGCCTTGACAGAGCCCATAGTTTCTTTCTTATCGATATCATATTTCCTGTCTAATTTTTATGTTAGGGCTCGGCTTATGCTGCTGCTGTTGCTTTAGTGCAATCGATCGTGTCAGCGATAACTGATCATTATGACATTTTGGACAGTGCCCTAATATGTAGCAGGTGAACATTTTTATGGGAACAGGATATCTCAAAATTTTCTTAAAATGTGAATTATGATAAATGGACTCAAATAAAACATATGTATACCAATTCCGATTCGCTTTTGAAGGGACCGTATTATAAAAGATTGTAATAATAATAAAAAAATATTAATAATATGACCCAAAGTTCTGTGATTTCATATTTTTTTTTTTAATTAGGGACCTCTTAAGTGAAAAAAAGTTTCAGCATTTTTTAATACCTCTCTTGAAAATATTCATACAAACACAGCATGCAATTGAAGAAGACCTTCCTTCCCTGCTAGCACTACTGCGATAGTAAGAGGCCTTCTCAAAACAAAATTTTCATGCAAATAAAAATATGTATACTAATTTTTTTTTTATTTTCTTTATTATGATTTTAGTTTTTTTTTTACTATCTGTCAATATTAACAATAGGTAGTGAAATTTTGCAGAATAGTTACACTCTATCGAGTGTATACTCATGAAATGCTAAGTATTATGCCTTACCACAGCAGGCGTGCTATTATGCCTTCCCACAGCAGCAGTGCTATAAGGCCTGATATTAGAAGGCAAAGAAGAAGGACTTAATGTATTTTTTTATTTCATATATTGCATGTTCTATGATTCGACATTACTTGTTTGTCATTGCATTGTACTTATACGACATCAAAAGTAGATAAATGGTTAGAAGTAAGAAACGGCGTGCATGTTGCTAGGCTGGTCTTCTGTTTCATGTTATGTTAAAGTGGTAGAGTGTTGTGTATTCAATGTGAAATTATAAATTAAGAAAACGTCACAAAAAATAAACATTAAAAATATTAACGCAAGGGAGGTTGACGCAGATAAAAAAAAAACATTTACCAAGAGAGTCCCACGACGTAGTAAGATTTCATTTTTTCAAAGTACTTCTGAAACCCTTCTACGGTATTTCTAGCAGACCTGCTAAAGAAGGCCTGTTTTAGCGGGACGTTTCATATAAAAAAGAAAGGAAGTTTGAAAGGAGGTCGCAAGGCCTTAATCTTACCATGGAAGGCCTGCTAGAAGGCTTGCAAGCTCCTGCCCTTCCTTGCCTACTGGGAAGTTAAGACCCATGTATCAGCGCTGGAAAGGCTTGAAGAAAATTTAACCCTGAAACCCTACCGTGTTTCGTAGGAAAGCTCAACTTTTTGGTCACACCGTCCATATGTAGCCCAAAAGCCTACCGGAAACCTTTGTAATTTTGCAATAGCAGAAAACGTTGTCTTTGTATATCATCTAGCCTCCTTTTCGTGTAATTGTTTTTTGTTTTGTTGTAAGAGACTTTAAATATGTTAAAAAAAATAATTTTACAAAATAAAATTATAAATAACGCTTTCATTGGCATTTTTCCTCTCACAATTCCATACTACAAAATATGTATGTAAGAGAAATATTAAAAATTGTCCCTTATTATCCAGGGAATTTTTTCCCATTCCCGATAAGTTTTCTATGGTTGCAAGTCAGCGAATTGAAGCAAAGGTTAGAGGGAGTGTCTTTAAATGATAGGGGTATTTATGTTTATCTTTTAAGTACTCTAAATATAGCGAATTAGACATAAGAGCCTTGCAAAGAAGCCGGAAGCCCACGTTTTGTCCGAAAGCTTTCGGGAGGCATCTCTTAAAGTACCTTTAGCTAAATTTGATATAATACATAACCCATAAATAAAAAATTGAAGCTGCTAACTGTCCACGTATTTAAACATACGAACAGTGGCGTCAATTTGGTAGGGCTGAGGAGGGCATAGGCCCCTCCCCCCAAAGGAACTGGAACTAGTTATTATTCAATACTTCAATTCAATAAAACCATCTAATAGTGGTGGAGTTGCAGTTCTCGCCCCCCCCCCCCCAAGGTTTTGGTGGAGTGGCGCGACTGCACACGAACCCGCTATATTCGTTGAATTTTTATATTAAAGTTGTCCGATTAGAGCTTTTCGTAATTAACATAATTATGTTAAGATTTCAGTTTAATTGATAAGTATCAATTTTTATTCAAAATTCTTAAGGTCGCTTACATTGGATCAGTAAACCATTTTTGGAAAAAAAGATAAAAATCGCGGAGCAGCTTTAGCATGAAAAAGCATCTGATATATAGTATTATATTAGCCTTAAGATAAAACTTGACTAAAGAGCAAACTAAGTCTCAGTGGGACTTCTTAAGTTCCACTGCTCATAAACTTTACCAAATCAATCAATTACTTATGTTATAATGAATGTATATATGTATGTATAACTAGTACTCTCATTTACTGCATTGCTACAGTTTTGTAAGCTGAGAATCTCATTGGAAAATTATTTTCCATTTTTTGTCACATCTATTACAAATTCGCATACGAAGAAAAAAAAAAGATTAACTTAAGGATTGTCAATCGATACTGCCTGCGTGTTCCCCACACCAATGCCTATAAAAATCCACTTTAGTTTGACCATCAAATTAAAAAGAAATTTCAATTTCAAACAAAATCATCAAAAAAATATGAAGACGAAAAAAAATCATCATCGTATTTATTTACGAGAGCCATTTCAGTCCAATTGGGAAATAATCAATTATTCGTAATAAAAGTGAATAATTCTTGTCATTTTTTTGTGCTCTTGGCCTTTATTTTTATTTCAATTTTTATACGACTACGAATATTCATGTTGATTTGTATGTCTGAACGCGCCCGTAGTTGCATGGCAGACCAGTCCAACTTCGAAATTGCGTTCCATAAGGAGCCATAAAATTTGATATTATTTCTGATAATAAAAATGAAAAACCCACATTAAATTCAGCCGGGTGGGAGTTTGGGGATTCGATGAGCTGGACAGTTGAGTTGATAGCTTGGTGACGAAATACGAATTGGAGCGAAATTATAACTTTGCTCGGTCGCCCCACAAAACTGCGCTACTGAAGTGCGAGCAAGTCAATAGGACCATAAAAGCCACTTGTCGCATTTTGTATGACAGCATTTACATGTGTTTGTTCGCCACTGCGCTGTTCAAGTGTAATGGTAGTAGGGTGACTGGTCAACCACAGTGTGAGATGCAACAGCGTCAGATAAAAAACTATTATTTTTTCGAGTAAAATATTTGTATGATTTCTGTTGCTTGTAATCTAAAGTCAATATATTTTTCATAACGACAAAAGAGTACATACATAAGTAGATTTTGATGTCCTGTGTGTAGAAAAGAAACATGGAATGTCAATTATTTACAGCTACATTCAAATGCCACAAGTAAATCATGTGAGCGCAGAAACATATGCAACAATTTTCAATATTCTAAGAATCTCCCACAATTCCACTTCTGGCTAAATTGACTCAAAACATTCAAGCGTAAAAGTTACTTCAGAAAAAATGAAAACAAAAAAATAAAAAACTAAATCTAATTTTGTACTTCTGCTGCAGTCTTTCAAGGGTCCTGTTGACCAATTTTGTGTGATATATGGTACCAAGATGGTCGTTTATTGAGCCAAACTGTCACAAACATGTGCGTCAATCAATATGCCAAATACACAAAGACAATAATACAAAACAACAACAAAAACATGGCAAAAGTGCAAGACGAGCAAATATTTATTACGAAATTGGAAAATAAAATATAAAACAAAAAAAAATCCTTGGCAAAAATCACAACAACTATTGTAGTATTGGAGGAAAGTTTGGCTTCAAAAGGGAAACTGAAGCAAAATGGTGAAACTACCGAGAAAGCCAAATACGTGGTAGTAGAAATGAAGTAAAGCAAACTTGCATCTTGAGAGAAAATAGGTAATACGTTCACATACATAAAATATTAAAAGTCACAAGCGAAAACTGTTACACAGGTCAACAAAATATTAGAATTCAAAGAGTTGAGCTCTTATTTCGTCGACATACATATCATTAATCGGAAATTTTTGTATATTCTACGAAATACAATTCTTATGAAGAAACAAGTTCAAAAAAAAATCATGAAACTCAAAATAAAACTTACATTTCATCTAATGAATAGCATTCTAATTATTATAAGAAACATTATAGTTTTGACCGATGAATATGAAAAAAATCACGAGACGTATAAATTTTGTATGACAAAAAGACGAGCAAAATACTTAGTTTAAAGATTCTTCTTAACTTTTTTAACACGATATTTTTGTGATATCACATTTTGTACTATATTTCGTAACATGAGATTTTTGTGAAATCTCAAGAAATCTGACGAGATATAATAAGAAAGTAAAAGTTTGTACGTGGTACCAATCTCCTGAACAACTCATATTTAACATGCGCGGAAAAAGTTTTATGAATCTTATATAGTGAAAGAAAAATGATAATAAGCAAATAGCTAATGTTACAAAAATAAAATGAATAAGTTAAAATAAATTAAGTAAAATATGATATACCATATCTGAAGAAATAAAATATTTCTTTTCATGTGGCAGGAGAAAAACTATGAAAAACCAGTTGACAACAAAATATGAAAATATGACATAAAATTCTGAAAAATAAAGCAAAAATATAACATGACATAAAAAAAGTTGAATTGAAAGTCATGTTATTTGTGAAAATTGTGTAGCACAAAAAGCTCATAGAACAAGAGTCACGTGAAATCCAATGAAAAACTAATTGAATAAAAATATTTCGATCGTTTCAAGAAATTTGTTTTGTATAATATGGATTATCAGGTAAAGCAAAAAATTAACAAATAAATCAAAATGGCAATGTTAATTTCATGATACAAATATAAACATAGAGCCAAAGTTCGAGAAATCGTTAAAAGATTCAGAACTGAAGACTTAAAATTTAATAAGTGTTTGCTTGAAATTTTTTTAAAACTCTATAAAATGAGATTCTTACTAGAGAAAACAATTTAATGGTAAAAAACGCATCATGCGTTGATAGTCACGTGGTGAAAACTCGTTGAATCTTAAGTCTTATGGAACACAATTTTACTGAAGATTTACAAATGACATGATTTGATATTATTAACTGATGATAACAAAAAGAAAAATACGATGTAATGAAAAATAGTTTTAAGATATCTAGAAAACAGCAAAAGTTAAAGAGACATAAAAGTGAAAGGTCTTACTAATCTTAATAAAGAAAAAAGTCTCAAAAAATAAAAGAAAAAAAGAAATATTTCATGTGAATGAAGTAAATTTCATAAAATAAAAGTCACACCTGATAATCACGTGGTGCTAAAATCTTATTATATATAAATATTAAGAAAAATTTAGCATTGGATGAAGATTTGATGAAATTTAGTGAGAAATAAAATTTTTGCGAGCTATGTCACAAAATCAATGCCGTAATTTTAGCTGCCAATTTCGTTTAGCTTTGATTAAACTTTATTTTGGCCGCCATTTGACGGATGCAGTTGTAACTAGACGTACTTTCCTTCAAATGGTTGTGGAATCAATGTTTCATTTTCTTAATACCACTTTCAATATTAACATTAAGCAAGTCATCGGCAATTTGATCCAATCGCATATAGCAATGTCAATATTCTGCCAGAATACGCTTTAAACTTTTAGCGATTATGTTCATGCTTCAAAAGAAAACAACATAAACGTAAAAATTTTCCTAAAAATGGTAGGCAAAGCAATTCATAGACTCGAACTTGACATTTAAAGATCATAAAGTAAATAAAGTTCGTCTTAAATAAAAATAAATCCGATCGAAGATCTAATGCTTAAATTTCTGTTACCCATTGTTTTTATAGAAAATAGAAAAGCCAAAGGGTAGGGGTTGCATGCGCATGGAGGGGACAAAGTGGTTGCAAAATTGTTTTTCCCAAATTTGAATTATTAGCACAATAAAGTGAACAACAATGGACAACACAAAATGCGATCAACGTATAAGCGGTGTTGTTCTTTTACCTTTTTTGTTGCATATTTTTGGGAGTTTTTCTATTCATATTTTATTTTTTTTTGCACTTGCTGCTTGTATTTTAGTTGAAGCGTAAAAAAGGAGCAACGCTTCGTAATGCGAAGGTCGTTGTGATGGTGGTAGTGGTAGATGAAGCAAAAATCGACACAGGCTACGAAATCAATCGATTCAGCAGCTTGTCTAAATGAGGTCCTTTTAGCATTTTTGATGGTATTTGTTGATGCCAGAGACGATGACAACATCAACTGGACATTACTGTTCGCCTTTAAATAACACTATGGACCAAGGACCTAAGACTAAGGACTAAGTTTATTACATTGAAATGCTATGAAGAGAACGTGTGTTGGTGCGTTTGTGTTTTGCGGACAGCTGTTGCTGATGTGCCATTGAGAGGAAATTTGTTTTTTAAGACGAATTTTTTATGGTTTATGTATGGGTTCATAACCAAGTTAATAATATGTGTGCGCATGTGAGTGTGAGTGTAGATATTCGGGTGAACCTTAAGCATATTTAAGACTTTGATTTTTTTAAGTTGCTCATAGAAAAACTGCAAAAAAAAATTTTAAAAATCCCAACAAATGCTTAGATCTCAATAAAAACAAAATTTCAAATAAAATATCTGTTGAATGAATATCAGTTATATTTTCGTAGCGTAAGTTGCGCAAAAAAACAAAAAATTATATCCCAGTGGGAACTTTCGACAAATTTTTTCTCACATATACTTTTTTTTTGACCATATACTCCTTGAAAGCTATGTGCCATGTATGACAGATAACCTTAAGAAAACGTGGAAACAATTGCCAAAATCTTAGACTATTTCTCAGGCTAAAAGAAAATCACCTAAAAATTTATCAAAATTCAAGAAAAAAAGGAAGTTCGCCCAAAAATTTCAAGCTAATGGGATTTCAGTTTTTCGACTTCACTTCCTTGAAAGTTTAGGTTATTTGATATCGCCTTCAAGTAAAACTTCTATGTGATTTTTACTGCAGTTTTCGGTCAATCTTTAGCTTTTAAACCTAATTAAAAAACTTAGCGCAAAGAAAAGTCACCCGAAGCATTATCATATAAATAAAATTCGCGAATTAGTTAAATTTCTTAAATTTTTTTTTTATTGATTTTACTTACATTAACGTGGTCCACTCTAATGTTCATATCTACACATGTAACTATATGTTCCAGAAGGATCAAAAGCATGAGCAGCAGCAGCATTTTAAATTACCAAAGTGTGCATAAATAATGCTCAACAATTTGTCAAAGTAAATTGAATGCAATTTTGACATAAATATGATTTTTACTGCCACTCACTGCCACCAGAGGGAGCGGTTTGTTATACGATTTTTAAGCGTTTCTACAAAATAAAAGAAAAAGTTACAAGCAAATCGAGCAGATCTATGAGTGAAAATGTGCGTACTTTAAAAGCCTGCCTTTTAAATTGAAATGAAAAATAGAAATATAAGCAAAAAATAGGGCAGCTTAACTTGGCACAAAATAATGAAATAAGTGGCAATTTATTTTAACCCGATTTTCATTTTAGGGACAACAACGCAGTATAAAACCAACAAAGTAACCAACCGCAGCGCGTAGCACATCATCCAATGTTGACCACAATAAAGAAATCAACTTTACAAATTTTTCAAAAAAAAACGTCCCAAAACAACATGACGAAAATGGGTAGCCTTCAACTTCCACCCCATCAAAAAACAAAAAAAAAAAAAACAAGAGAACAAAAAAACAAATAGAAAAATAACGATATGGAATTTTTTATTTTGGCCGCATAAAAAAAGGGTCGAATTTCTAATTCTTTTACAGCGGCAACTATAAATATGTCCGAAAAATGACAACAAAAACAAGTAAAGTAGAAGCAAACGAAATTAGGTTTACGAAAAAACAAAACAAAATGCATAAAAATGGAGTGAAATTCCTTGTGGTACACGTAAAACAATAAAAATAACACAACAGCAATGAGAAAAAGTTAGAAACGCCTTCCTTTCTAACATGGATGTTAATATTTACAGACATTTTCAAGGAGAGATAAGACTATCAGTCAAATTGTTAAAAATTGAAAAATCCACAAAATAAATAGCAACAAATTCGCTGAGTTTTGATCTATGAAATAGTCCAGTAGGAAGGTAGGAATGCTTCTTGGTATAAATCATTTAATTGTTGTTTGCAATTAACGTAAAAGGCTTGAAATTAAATATATAGGAATGTAATGCTATAGCATTTAAAGTTAATTTCTCAATGTATTATTAATGCAGAACTCTGCTTTGTATAGCTGGGTCCATTCGTCGGAAAAATCGACCGATGTGAAATAGAATCGAATAGTATTGGAAAATTCACGTAGTATCGATAAGATCTATAGAAGTCATAATGAAACGAAAGACAACGAAGAAAGCAAAAAAGTCAATGAAAGTCAGATGGTATCGAAATTTTCGAAACTCTGCAAAAGATAACAGATATCAAATTAAAACGAACAAATCAATTCATCGACAAATCGAATTTTATCGAAAACAAAAAAATACGTCCAAAAGAGCCGAAAATGGTCGCATACCATCGAGAACATCAAAAAAAGAAACAGATTCGAGGTAGTATCGAAAAATATTAAAAATTTAATGGAAATATAGAGTATCGAAAAAGGCAGCAAAAATCAAATAGTCTCAAAAAGTAAAAAATCAAAAAAAAAAAAAAATTAAAATCAAAGAGTTTCAAGAAACTCCTAAAATTAAGACTTAGGTCAAAAAGTATCATCAAAAAAAATTTAAAAAGTCGAAAATATCGAATAGAAATGAAAACGAAAAAAGTATCATATATCTATGTGAATTAAAAACTCTATAAGAGCCGAATATTATAAAAATCCTTGATAAGTGTCAAGAATACAAAAAAGTCGTTTGAAGGCGTAAGGTATTGTAAGCTATTAATATAAATTAAAAATTCGAATAGATGAACAAGGCTATAAAAGTTGAAGAGTATTGAAATACCCCGAAGAATTCAAAAAAAAGGTCGATGAGTGTTACACAACATCGAACGCAGCGAAAGAGACTGAAAACCTCGAAAAATATCGAAAACCATCAATGGTATCGATAAAAATATAAAACTTTCGAATTATATTGAATAAAGTATACGCAGATAATGCAAAAATATAGATTGGAAAAGTCAGTAATCGTCCAATGGTATTGAAAATGATCCAGTCGAAGAACATTGAAAAGCCAATCGCTGCCGATAAATATCACATCGAAAAGTATCGTAAGAGCTTAAGAAGTTAACATATGAAATGTATGCAATAGGTAGGACATCAAACTCAGATCAAACATCAAAATTAATTCCATAGATACTACAAAAAAGTGATCTTTGCCATCTATGCACTAGACGTCTGCATGAGTGCACTCAAAACGACCATCAAGCCACTCGCCACGTGGCGAGTCCACCGAGCACTTGTGCACGAAAACTCCCATAGATTTGAACCTAGAATTAGCAAATTGTAGCAACCACTATGAATATATTCTTAGAGTTTCATTATCCCCGTTCTGCTTCGCTTAGTGATTCTTTATATACACCTCTAACATGCATTTTCATTACGTAACTTATAAGAATATCATTTCAAATATTCCTTCTACTGCTGGAAAGTACATTTGATAGTATTTTTCTTCGAAGAAGTTAAGCTTTCGCAGCATTGTGTATATCACTGTATATATATGTATATTTCCTTGAGTATCGCAATTTCGGTTTATAGAAAGGTTGCAGCATTAACGAACATGATAGTTCCAAGCAAACCCATATCAAAATCCCCATTCAGCCCCCCTTCATGCATAGCTTAAGCAATTTCGATTATCCGTCACATAAAAGAACAGCAACAACAGCAATAACAAAAAATCCAAAATAAAAAAAACAACAGAAACGAATTAACTAAATAAAATAAATAAAAAAAAGCAAAATAAAATCAAAATACATAAATAAGGAAAACCAAAAGTTTTTTTATACATTCGGTACCCTACTAGTCATAAATTATTGGCCTATTTATGTTTTTGCATAAAATCAGTACCGCACCCCGCTGCAACCACATTCAGTGGGTAAAACTGAGCCATAGGGGTCGATTTTACTTTTGGGTGACGGGCACTAAACTGTCGCCTGCCTATGCCACAAATGGTGGATGGGGTTATGTGTGGGTAACACAATAAATTCCAATTTTTTTTTTTCGGCTTTTTTGTATACCATATATATCCAGCTACTTTTTGGCCTTCAATTGTTGCTGACTGGAACTGGCACAATTGCCGAATTCGTTATGACAGCAATCATAGCTGTCAAAATAAGCGACCACCTATTGGGTCGCTACGTTTGGGTAGTTAATAGTGGGTGGCTGGTATTCTTCCTCCCAGAAATTCATTTCCCAAAAGCGATATGGTTACTCTACGAATGTATGTGTGTATGTATTTGTAAAGCTTATATGTGACACTTTCGAGATTTATTGCTACGATTGCCGAATAGCGCGCCAGTTCAGTTTAATTCCTGTCAACAGAAAACCTTCGTCCTTTTGTCTCATAAGAGCATGTGGTATGAATGTTGTTGTTGTTTGGCTTATTTGATATCAGTATTGGGTTCAATATTATATATATCATTTTATTTTTGTTTTTTGAAAACCTAAATAGTTTCTAGTCATTTACAAATTTACAAGCGTTACGATTCGAAAGACGTTGACAAAAGTTAGTTATCTATTTAGGGTTTGTATGAGTGCTGCTAATTTCATATGCTCTCAATATCATTCATATGAAATAACTCAATAGGAACAATGTGGATCAATGTTTCAAATATCAAGTTTTTATTACAGGTAACAAATGTGTGGCCAAGCTTTCCCGCTGTCAAATCAGGGTGTATCATCAAAGGTACTACTTACTGAAATTTTAAAAATCACTAATTAATTTTCAAAAACACAATTTGGCTGAAAACATCAACCCATAACTTAGTTTAGTAATTTCTTTTTACCATCATTTCCTATCTATGTTTTGAAGCAGAAGAATTGTTTTTACAAAAAATATCGCCTATGTATTTCATTTCCGGTTTTTGTAAATTTTTTCAATTGATTTTCCGTAACTATTTGTGAACGATTTTAGCATGAAAACTTTTGGTCACTTAATTTCCACTTGACTGCTTACGCACGCACTCATACACATTTGGTTGGGGTAAGCAATGACAACAATGCCAGGATAATTAATCATTAGATTTACAGGATTTATTGCGTTTACTTACAGCGCTAAAATAGCGAAAAACCAAAATCAAGCGAAAGGAAAAAACTTTGCCGCCGCTTCGACAGAACATAGTTCGATGATTCGCAAACTTAGCACTGGCAGTGGGCACGAGGAAGAGCTTTGTGGCGCTGCTTAATATTTTTCGATTACATTCGCGATAATATTTTACGAGTATTTGTTAGCCTGCCTGCCACGTTGTTTGTTTATTTGTGCCATCCGAACATATTTTTTCTCATTATGGGGCATTTTTTTCTCCACATTCAATGTCAGCCTCATGATAAAAACTTAATTTGACGAAGTGGCTTCGCGATATGCTGTAGCTTGAATGGCAGAGATTAACTTAAGTCCATGCAGTGTAGTATTAATGCATGCAGCTATGGAAACTGTTGAAAAAACACTTGATGTTGAAAAAAATAGAGAGCTTTAGGCCAATGTCCGATATGCAGCCAATCGCACAAAAAAGCGACTTGTGGATTACAATGGTGGATTTTCTGGTCAAGTTAGTTTGCAGCTATCGTCTGAACGTATCAGATGTATTTAGGCAGAGAAACTTTGATGTAAATAGTTGCAAACGAGTGTAGGTACGAACTTGTTGTAAGTGAAAAGCTTAAAATGCAAAAATGAATTTGTGGACAATTTTACTTCCGCACATTATTTTGACTTTCGATGTCAAGTCTTTGTAGTTTTTTAGGAGTTTCATAGATTAATGCGAATTCCCGTGAATAGTTTTTTTTTTCATTTTGGGTCACACTTTTTGGGCTTTTTGTCCTGGAAAGAATATAGTTAAGTCATGCTGTTGACATCGACTAGAAATATTTTTTCGTTCTAATTACTTATTATTAACATCTTTAACCTTTGAAAAATATCTTCCAGAAAAAGAAAATTGTAATTCCGTGCATGGTACAGTAAAGAACTGATACCATAAATCTTAACAATTTTAATTAGCATCTGAAAATCATTGGAATCAACTCTGATTATTGCTCTAGATGTGTAGATAATATGAGACCACGGCATTATTTTAATGCAAAATATTCTTGCCATTCGTGATTTTATATACGGAAATTAGACAAGCCAGCTGTTGGCAGAATGGAATACGCCAATTTGTTGCTCGCAGACTAAAACTTCCGAAAAAGTTTTGAATCCCAATGGAAATAATAGTTTTGGCGTATTATTAACATATAAAACCACTTTTCAAGGGCTTGTATTATGTTCAACTTTGAATCTTAAATTTATTTTCAAAATGATGAAGGTTAAGTTATAAAATGCAATAAGAATACAGTAGATATAGAAGATCTTGTTACGAAATTAAGACAAAAAAAACCATTGCTAATGACGGTAACAAAAATTGGTGAAATTAAATTTGTAAGCGTCATTGTTTGCATATATGGTATGACAAACGTTGATTAGCTTGTCCTCAAAAAAAGATTTCAAACTAAAAAATTAAAATTTAAAATGCAAATCGCTGGGAGGCGAACAAAATGAAAATACATTTTCAGTGCAAGATTTATGAAGGAGGCGTACTTTAGCCCATCAAAACTTAGTTAAGCAAAATCTTTTGGATTCTTTCCAAAAAACTAACTTGTGCGTGATACCTCCAATACAACATTACTTTGTATATACCTTGTTTGTACGACTGATTTCATTCCAGGGGAGGGGTACACCTTCCGAAAGAACTTTTTGCATAAATATTTTTATTAAATTAAGTAACATACACATTCGCACATAATACAAATAACACTTAATAAAAGGGAATATGTGTTGGTAATATGCAAAAATTTATATTTTATTGAGACTTACAGTTTTTTATGACGCTTTGGGCTACTAAAAACAAAATGGCGAATTTTATTTTTATCGCATCTAAACTTGCTTTTGGCTCACCGTGCCGAAGTCGGTGTTACCAGCGGATTTTTGTTAGACAGGCAAGGCAGCCATTTATAGTTCGACTGACTCATTTTAGCTGAAAATGAGGTCTTGCTCTTATAAAGTGAAATTTCAAAAGAAAAGCTTATGTGATTAACGAAGATACGGTAAGTGATAGGAGAAAACTCTAAATATATCTTTAAAACACTATAAATTAGTTCCTAAGTAAAGGTGCCCCAACTTACTGACTAATGAAAAAAATCGGCAATACTACTAGCAGTTCTCACATAATCAAAGGATTAAATATTTCGTACCTCTGATTTTTATAATGTTCGAACAACATTGAAGTTATGAGCACAGGCAAATTTTACTGCACTTGAACCTCTATTTTTCTTAGGATATAATGCCAAACATCGTAATGTCGCTGCTATTTCTCCACTAATTTTTCTTATAAATTCCAAAAATAAATTAGGCCTGTAATTCTCTTTAATATACTGTTCTCTTCAAGGTTAAGTGTGAGCAGAAATAAAAATTACACTTCATAAGCGTCTAAAATACTGCAAAAACGCTTCCTATTTGACGCTGCATCCCTCTTAAATTTTTTTTTTTTGTTTTTGTCATCTTCTCTTGATAGCGCCACACGCTTGCCTATCCGTCCGCACGTTTGTCTCTATATGTTTGTCTGTCTTTCGTCGCTTTAATGACGATAGATGACACTGAAAAGGATGTGTACTGCCGCATCTTCAGGCGTCGAATGATTTAATGCCCGAATGTGCATATAAATGACATCGTTTTCTATGCTAAATCCAAAAAATATCGCCTCAGCACATTATGTTGCGGAGGGGGGCATGGATGGTGAGATGAGGAAATGGCTTTTGGTGTCTGCGCGCAGTGTAGTACATTGGTAAAAAAATTGTTGTTTAGTGGATAAAAAAATTTTACTCAAAAATGTGCTAAAGTGTAGTACATCGCTTTATTTGATAGCCATTTAATTCAGATTGTGGAAAACTTTATAGTTCTCAATGTGTTTATGTGAATTATTGCTTAAAAAGTGTCCGCTCGTTAGTTCAATTGCGGTAGTGTAAATATCACCGGCCTTGCGGAATGTGATTTCACGATGTTTTGAATTGTTATTGATGTTTTAATATTTCGATTATTAATAAATTGATGTTATAGATATAGATTTTTTATATGAAACTCTAAAATAAACTACTAGAAATAGTGTGCCAGAAAATTTTACTCAAAAATGGATAGCATTACACTGTTTTTTATAAAATTTTTATTAATGTTATCATTAAAATACTACACAATATTACCCGGCTCACTAAATTATGTTACATTTCACACTGTTTCATTTAGAGTGTAAAAATTCAAAATTTTTAAGTTAACAGGCAGCAAGAGAACGCAACAAATAAAAGGAAAATGAAAGGACACCTTTTATGAAGCGCATACTAACTCACAGCAGCATCGTCATCATCATCATCACCCGACATGTAAAGCAGCAGCAGACACGTCATATGTGGTGCTGGCTGTTTATGATTAAACGGTAAGCTCAACATGGCTTTTTCTGCAGAATTTAGCGTTTCAGAGCGTTGTTTTTTTATTGAAGTTGAATTGAGACTGCAATGAGAGGGTTTTAAGATTATAAAATTAAATGGAATTTAAAATTTGGCCAAAGTTTTTTACGTAAAAGCACAATATAAATGAGTTGCAAGTTAAGATTTTGTTCATACAAAAAATTATTTCTGCCGACAATCTTCATTAATATATAACCAGCACCCTCCTTTAGAAATTATAGTCAAATTATGAATCTAGCTACTGCTTTCTTTAGGGCTCTTATTAAACACCTTTGAGCCAACAAGTGATGTCAGCATTAGGAATTGCGGCGTTTTGTATTTTACGCTTAAAAACGCATCTTGTTTGTTCTCTGAGGTCTGCTGTTGTTTTTGAAAAATTTTTTTTCTTGGCTTAACATCGTTAAAGTAAAGTGTGACATAAATCATGTCTAGCATTAGAAAAACAACAGAAAGACGCTGTTGCGACAGCAAAAACACAACGACTACATCAACAACTAATGAAAAACGGAAGAAATGGAAGCAACACCGATAGCAACAGCAACAGCAGCAGCAGCAGAAACCTTAACAAACAACTACATTTTCCTTTCAACATAATGAAATCCGCTTACAAAAGGTGAACATGCTGGCTGCAGCATCTGTTGACAGCAGCGACATTGGACTACAGCAACCCTAAAAGCAAAAAGTTTTATTCTGCCAATTAAGACGGAAATTCATTATTTTTCATAACTAAAAATATTCCAAGAAAAAATAAAACAATTTGTTTTTGAGGTCCTAAGTTAAGGTCTTAGCAGTAGCGTAGCTATGGTAGGGCGGAGGAGGCTGTCACCCCGGGCGCAAAGGCTTGGGGAGCAGCAAAGTGGTCCTCATGATATTGAATTAAAAATTTGCATTAATCATAACATATAAATCAAATTTAATTTTATGGATCTTTGTTTTTTTGTTTTTTTAGTAAAATTTTATAAATAAAATTTCATGGTAAGAACTAATTTCAATAATGTAGAGCATGAGGATTTGGTAAGTTTATTTTAAAAATCTAATAGCTTAATTTAAATCAAAACTTTCTCAAAATTTTATGCGACTAAGTTTTAAACGGGAAAGTATGGCATTTTTCCTTAAGGACAGTTTGCTTATAGTTTGATATTTCTCTATTAAAGGCTTTGTAGGCTATCATATATATGGAAAGATGTAAGTCGATATATTATCTAAATAAATTATATAATATCTTTGATGAAGAAATCTATGCTGAATTAAGTTGGCGAAAGTATTTCTCAACTTCTTCATTAATTTTCAACTTGTTCTTACTTACTTTTCGAATCCTTCGATTTTTTTAAAACATTTTCAAGACTTTTAACATTTTTCGACTTTTGTGACAGTTTCGATGACTCATCTGATTTTCTCTTTTTGGCAATAGTAAGTACTAAGAAAAAGATATCAAACTATGGATGATTTTTTAGAAAATAATGGGCTACTTTTTCTGAGTCTTAATTTGTGTCTTACCGAAAAGTCCTCAGGCGATTTGGTTGATATAATAGCTATCTTTATTATTGGCATGATCGTGATTAAGATTTGCATTACGATTTCAGTGCTGTAGCTTTGATAATATTTTAGTAAGTGAAATCTCTAATTGTTATTTTGAAAGAACTATATATTATATAAATAATAATAAGGATATGCCTTGCATCTGAAAATTTTGTCTGATCATCATTCAGTTCTGAAAAAAATTTGGCAGAGACATTAAAAATTTGCAGAGCTGCGTAATCAATAACTTTTATATTCATAGAAAATATCTTTTGCTATCTTGGAACTACTGGAGTTTTAAGCTTTGCTTTGGAAAATTACAATTTCTGCTTTCAATGCATAGTTGCAGAAAGTAGTTTTTCAGTATTTAATTTAAATAAAATCCTAAAAAGCTTACAGGAGACTACACAAATTCTGATAATGAACTACTTTCACATATTTTCCATGTATACTGCAGCTCTATGAAAGTGGCACAAATTTGTCTAATGTCAGAAGTAGAAACAGAAGCAGAACTAACAAAGAATTTAATGTGCTTCAACTCAAAGTAGGAGTGTACTGGTAGCTGGTACCACCTCTTTTGCAAGTACATAGATAAAAATGTTATTACAAGAAGTGAATGAAGTGTTCCATTTTGCTTTGGCTTTGGCTAAAAATCTTAATTCAAAAGGAGCACTGACTCAGTTGCTCTGCAATTCGGTTGCTGCTGCTGCTGCTCCAACATTTTCGCATTCACAACGCGTTTTATTTTCTCATTTTCTTACTCTTCTTGTGTCCGCCATCATTCTTGGTTATTATTACCGTTATGTTAGTGCTTGTACCTTTTATTTGGCAATTTTTCATATTTCCGTTTGTTGTTTTTGTTGTTGCCAACTACACTCGCAGCATCATCATCAGCAGTAGCAACAGCAGCAGCAGCAGTAGTAGTCCTTGCGTTCACTTACATTTACAAGTGGAATCGCATTTTTCAAAGGATTTGCACAAAATGTGTCCAGAATGCTGTAGCGCACAACTGAACTGAAAACGAACGAAAGAACGCAGGAACCGACGAGTCAGTTCTCGTGCTTATTATCGCCGTCATTATCGTTAATATTACAAGTGGCAGTGCTTAGCGTACTTAAGCGTAAATGCTAGCGGTGTTGCCAGACTAGGGAAAAACTACAATCAGTTCAAGGCAGTTGCGTATATGAAAATGTGCATCCTGAGCTTTAACTTTTTTTTGGTTTGTTGAAATTGTTTACATAGGCGGAAACTTTTTAGAAGTAGACAGACATAAAATCAACATCATTTTCCCTATAGGCCGCCCAATCTAATAGCGGCAGACTTTAGAATTTTTTTTTGTATATCAGTTGATATACAAAACTGTCGATGCTTCGTACGTCCACGGGTCTATATTAAACTTCTCCGTGAAAGAAAGCAAATGATATTTTAAAGTATTTGTGCCACCCTTTCGAAATGAACATCAAGTCTTCAAGTTTGTATACATATATCGCTTATCACTTAACATTTTCTTAGGTTGTCCGATTACATATCACCAACTGTATACATTTTGTCCCCAACTATATACATTCTGTCACCAACACGTAACGTGCCATTAAAATTTCTAAAATTTGGGAAAAATCTCACGTGTATTAGACAGCAGCATGAGCTTATTGCGCTACTCTTATCTCATGCTCGTGTTGCTGCTGCTGCCGCTGCTCGTTATTTTGACAAAATGAGTGACGAACAAACGAATGAACGCAGAAAAAATTTTGCGGAAACAAAACGTTTTCTCATTTTTCTATGCTGATCCCGGATTCGTTGGCGGCGTGCGCGACAATTGCAAATTTGCATGTCGCACCTGGCAGCTGACAGCGGTAGCGCATCTCAAGCAGCTACGAAACGCAAGTAGCAGATGATAAAGTTTTCGCATAGTGACGTGAGGGATTAACAGAGAAAGGAGTTACAAGTAGGATAATAATAATAATAAAATGACAGTAACGGAAACAGCAAAGCGTTCTTAAGGCCATTGAGCAAGGATTTCAGTAGTTTAAATGACAGTGCGAAACGTGTTCGCATTTGGGAGGAACTATTTCTTTTATTATAGAAAATTTGGTAAATTTTTTTCCTTTGGAGTAGTTAATTTGAAGTTTGATAGTTGATTTTAATGTGTAAAGGATACATATCCATAAGAATAGCGAACAACATAATTGATTTTTTTAGGACAATGATATAAACTGAATATTGCCAAAAGTGCTCCCACCTCGCTAAGAAAGTATTCTGGAAAATTTAATTGCAATAATTTATTGTTGCAGCAATTAATGTGGAAGGTTGAAAATCGGTCTAACATCAACCGATTTGAAAATATCAAAAATTGAAGGTATTTAGGGCAGTTTTTCCCTAAATTTTCAGTAATTGGCAGGTTTTCTTGGAAAAATTTTCAATTTTTTGCTTAACGTTGTAAACGACTTTCATCAGAAGCGAGTAAATTAGATTTGATATTGCGCTTTCTAACTAATATTTTAGTAGAGTGCTTTAAATGAAACAAAAGTAAAGGGTGTTTTTTTAGAGGTATAGAGCTTCGAATTGAAATAAAACACAAGAAAATCGTTTTAATGTCCATCAATTTGGCTTTATTGGAAGGATAATTTTATACCATTAATGTTTAAATATGATTTCGGGCATGTGGCCGCCGCGGCTGGCTCGAATAAAGCCAATTCTACAGGTCCAATTTTGAACCACTTTTTCGAGCATATGGGGCCGTATGACGGCAATAACGCCACGAATGTTGGCTTCCAAGTCCCCTAACGTTTCTGGTTTGTTGGCGTAGACGAGCGACTTCACATATCCCCAAAGAAAATAATCCAATGGTGTCAAATCACACGATCTTGGTGGCCAATTGACAGGTCCATTCCGCGAAATTATGCGCTCATCAAATGTTTCCTTCAATAAATCGATTGTGACGTGCGCTGTGTGGCATGTAGCGCCGTCTTGTTGGAACCACAACTCATCCACATTCATGCCATCCAATTCGGGAACAAAATAGTCGGTTATCATGGCTCTATACCGGTCTCCATTAACGGTAACTGACTCTCCAGCATTATTTCGGAAGAAGTATGGCCCAATGACTCCACCAGCCCATAGAGCACACCAAACAGTCAGTTTTTGTGGATGTAATGGCGTCTCAAGGGTCTCATGTGGATTCTCTTCACTCCAAATGCGGCAATTTTGCTTGTTGACGTAGCCATTCAACCAAAAATGAGCTTCATCACTGAACAAAATTTTGCGATGAAAATCAGCATCGAGATCAATCTCATTTTCGGCCCATACACCAAAATCACGACGCATTGCATGGTCTCGCGGCTTTAATTCTTGCACAAGCTGGATCTTGTAAGGTCGCAAGCCAAGATCTTTGCGCAAAATCTTCCATAAAGTTGATGGACAAAGCTCCAATTGCTGTGCACGGTGGCGAATCGATTCATTCGGGTCCTCTTCAACATTTTGCTCTACAGCGGCAATTGTTTCTTCGGTGCGCACTGTTCGACGTCTCTGCGGATGCGTATTATCACATAGAGTAAACGTAGTGCGAAAACGATCCATGGTTAACCGAATTAATTGCTCTGATGGACGATTATGTCGACCATAAAATGGACGGAGCTTGCGGTAAACTTCGCGAACTGAACCATTATTTTCGAAATAAATTTGCACAATTTGCAAGCGTTGTTCTTTTGTCAACCTGTTTATGATAAAATGGCAAACCAAATTGAACATAAATGACATTAGAGTTGCCAGATTTGACCATAAAATGCCAGTTTTATCTTTATTCAAAAAACAAACCTCTAAAAAAAACACCCTTTATAATTGTCCCAAAGATCCTTTATGTTTTAAGCACATATAAACTTAACAAAATTAAAAAGCAACAATCTAAGATTCGACTCATTTTAGCAGTGGCTAAATGTCCTGCTCGTTTTGTGCATAAACACGTTCATATTATCCTAGTTTTCCATGATTAATCGGTTATTTTGTTTGTAAATTTGTCATATTCACCTCATCATAAACTTTTCTCAGAATAACAAGTAGCTATGAAAAATCTGGCTAATATGGTGTCAAAGGATTTTTGTCCCCACCACCCCATTACTGTTGCTGTCTCGGCAGAAGCGCCGCACCGCAAAAGTGTCACCCTTTTGACTCTGTCTGATGTCTGTCATATATATTTTTGCTTGTTTAACCCTTAACATGATTTGGTTAAAAAACTCATAAATTAATTTGCCCTTGTGTGTGTGTCTGTGTGCGCCTATGTTTGTTTAGTAAAGGATATTTGAACAACGCCCGAAAGTCCTGTTGCGCTATGCCGCACAACGTACCGCGTCACAAATTGAGTGACACAACGTTAGTGTCAACTTCTATGTTTGTGTTGCTGTGTTGCTGCTGTAGTGGAATGTCAAATGTATTTTGTGTGTGTGTGTGTGTTTGTATTGCTCTGTTTGAGTGCACATGTGAACCAGTATGGCGTCATTACGTCTGACATTGCGGGCAAAAGGATATTGCAAGTTATACCGTTAAATAATAAATGTTGATAGCCAAAAGTGCTGGAAATTTGTTTGATGAATCTGTGCCTCATTCTCATCCGCATCCGCATCGCTTTCTCACCAGTCAGTTGACTTTTGACTACACAACGGCTGTTGCGCATTTCATTTCGAAGTAGGAGCGAGCACAATTGCGATGCGGTTCAGTTCGGTTTCGGGTCGGTACGATATTGTGCCTTGTTTATTATTAATAATGGGTTTGCATCACGTGCCAGCAAAACTGCTTCAAGAAAGACAACGAAAGCATGCAAGGTCGAGTCGAAAATGACAAAATTGTGATTTAATATTAAATTCACAAAAGAGACTGTGGGGCTTAGTTGCTTAAGCAAAGTAAATATTTTCAAAAAAGAAAAAAATTCAAATCTTTAAAATCGCTTAAAAAGCTCAATAAAGAATATGTCAGCTGTCTGCTCGTTTTTTTTGTGTCTATTTCAATTTCAGCTTTCCATTGATTTTATTCAAAGAAAAAATTCTCCTTTCTGCTGAAGAAATATAAAATTTTGGGCAATTTTTCCATAATGAATTTCTCCGTATTCACCCACCGTATAAAATCGGTGTGCTCAAGCTCCCACTTGAGAACATGATGGTGTTGTCCTTGCTAGCTCAAATGACCACAAATTGTTTGTGGAATCCCTTTCCTGTGGAAAGAAGTGCTTCGCGAAATGTTTCCATATGAAAGACTTTACAGACTGCAGCAAAGTTTAACCCAGTCTTCAGTCGATGCAAAGATTTGAAGTTGCCTAAAGCTTAATGTGCAAACTTGCTGCTATAATACCTCAGCTTTTCAAAAAAACAGCTATCTGTTCAATATAAATGGTCTCAGAAAGTCAAATAAAAAGTTGCATAAGCCCATCAAAAGTTAAATTGATTAAATAACTTAAGTTCTTCTGATGAGGAGTGCCAACTTTCAGTGTAATAACCTTCAAACTAATCAGTTAGAATCGTTCACAGTCTACGTTTCTGAAATCAGAAACATAACCTTGCCCGAGTAGTTCTTCATATTCTGTCAAATTCAAACTTTGGAATGGTGAAGTCAAGCTAAGCTCGATACAAAGCTGTACTCTTACAGGAAATCCTGTCGCGATAGATACCATCTCTTGATATGACTTTCTATTATTCTACTACGGTAACTTTTTCGACAAAATAAAGTGATTTTTGATAAGTTCCTTCGCTTCTGATTTCGAGAAAGAAATCTTTGTAAGTAAATTTTTTGAAGAATCATTTGTTTTCATTTTTCCAGATGTATCAAACAAAGCTTGAGACTTGATAAATCTTACATTTTTAAGATTTTAATATTTTTATGACATTTCATATGAATTCAATAGAGCTAAAATTAATCAATATTATATTTTCAGTACTTTCCTTAACTTTCGGAAAACATATCAAATTTTGAAATTGCTCCATACGATTTTCATTTTCTTTAAAAAGTTTAAGGAATAATAAAATATAAAGTCAAAAGGATCCACAACGAAGTTGGACTCAAGTAAGCTTAGCGCTGTTAAGAATTTTTCGTAATATATTTATATCAAATTTTTGAAAAAAATACTGACATATGTATCGTGCAATGGGCTTTTAATTTTCTCTGTGAAAAACTAAAAAAATTTATAAAATCCGTTGGAATTAAGGAGCTAAGCTTATTTAACTTGAAAATGCGCTGATCATGCTATCATAAACATATATAGAAATTTTAAATGTTAAGCTTTTAAGCAAATTGAAATTCTTTCAAGATTTGCATAAATTTCGATTACTGTGCAATGACAACTTGGAATTCCAGCGGCATCTGTTGCTAACATAAACAAATAAGAAGAGGCAGCATTGAAATAACTTTAAGAAAATGAAGCGGTATAGAGCAACAACACATGCGGCTCGTAAATTTGCTCAAATTTAAGTTTTGTTTTTGACCCCGACACATACACTCAGAGCAACAATTTCTGTTTTGTTTTTTTTTTTTTTTATAAACTTTTATCCAAAGCTAAGGATGACGCTTCATTCTATATTCTCGTGCTGATGCAACTGGTGCTAAATTCCAGTCATTTTCTTCTTCTCTGGCTAGCGGAAAAGTTTGTCATGTCATAGCCTCCTCTTGAAAATGCTACCCAAACTTTCAACATTCTTCGTTTTAAAATTACCATAAAATTAAAAAAGTTTTTGTACTGTTGCTACAAAACGAAGGGCAACTCATTGACACCCCAAGATATTTTGCGCTTCACACACCTCCAAGGGAACAGTCAGGATATTGGTGCTTCTTTCTTGTCATTCTAAACTTTGACCCCCAATGTCGTTGTTACGGAAACTGAAAAAAATTAAATGCGGAATAACAAATAACAGTACTTTTTCTAGCTGCTGCTACAGAAGTGACGCAAATGTAGCAAGTGGTGAGTGGAAAAATAAAAATTTATAAAAAAAAAAATAATTTTCTTCACCAACGATATAGGGCGAAGGAAACAGAGTGTACTAGGCTTCAGAGAGAAATTTTTAGAAAAAGGTGCAACACTGACTAAGTGTCGATTTCTGCAGTTTGTTCAGAGATTTGATATTAAAAATCTGTCTTCGGAGTTCGTATTCTTTGCGTACTCACCCTAATATATCTGCGCCAATGCTATCGGAAGTTGTGTTATGTTCCAAAAATAAAAGCAAAAAAAATCTGTGAAAATGACAACAAATTTTAGTAGGCTTTGATTAAAAAGTGTTTTTGTCTTGCCGCATGCCTGCGCAGTAGCTATATACCAAAGACGTAGCCTTATTGTGAGCAAAAAACAAAACTTTATTCTCGCTTTGTAATTTTAAAGATACACGCTTGTAGGCAGTACTTCATTTCCTCTTTCAGAAACCCAAAAGGCAACAAGCGCCCCCATTCTCAACTTTTCTTCCCATTCAGCGAGTTAAAAGTGCGCCATAATTTGTTTATTTACTCGAACGCATAAACTTTGATAATTCGCCAGCAGATTATGGCCAAAAGTTTCGCGTG
This sequence comes from Meiosimyza decipiens, assembly GCA_963680825.1. Taxonomy (NCBI): domain Eukaryota; kingdom Metazoa; phylum Arthropoda; class Insecta; order Diptera; family Lauxaniidae; genus Meiosimyza; species Meiosimyza decipiens. The sequence continues at coordinate 5,825,663 of OY804258.1, read as the reverse complement.
AGAAAATTGCAAAAAGTACAAAATACGAGCAACAAAAAAAGTTTACACTGAGTTCATCGCATACAACAAAAGTGGCTAGAGTTGGCGACATTTTTTCGCTTGTTTCAGGCTTTTAATGATTTTATTAAAGCATTGATTTTTTTTAAGTTGAATTTTTTCAATATAACTTGAGTTTCTGAACAAAAATTCTGAAAGAAAATAATATATTGTGATCTGAATTAAATGTTGAAAAATTATTCTATATGATTGAAAATTTTAGAATTCGATTATAAGGTTTTTTTTTTAATAATTTCTTTTTTGCTGCATTAAAAGACGATTAATTTAAAAGAGAACATTTTTAATTCCACAATAAAAACATGAAATCAACATTGAACATTTTTCTTTTAATAGTTTCATTGAATGAATTCAGCTTTTGCGGACTCAAAGGTTTTGCTGCATTTTATTTATATCAACTAAAATAATTTTGGAATTAAAATCAGTAAACGGTGTACAGCTTCTATCACATTTGGAGTACATGCAACATTGCGGCATGTTGCAACATTGCTTTCAAAATTATTTTGCAATTGTGATCATATTGATTTACAATTTTTTTTAAAATCAAAATCATCAACAGGGAGGTGCTCGCTGTTGACAGCCTCAACCGTTTTAACTGTCAGTTGTCTTAATGTGTTTTTAAAAGGAGAGGAATAAATTCCCTGATGTCATTAATTTTCAAAGTCAGCTGTCAGCGTATTAAACTTTGTGTTATTTAAGGCGCGTTGATTTGATTTTTCTAAGAGTTTTTTCAACTGATTTTTTTTGTGATTAATGATGAAAGGAATTTAAACATCAATTTTTAAATTGCAGATTACAACAGGAAGAAAAGTAAATACAAAGATACAAAAAGAACGTACTTATTTTTTAAACGGCCTTTTAATAACAAATTTTTCAAAAAGTTTGAATTCACTGGTAAAATAATTTGTAGGATACGCTACGATGGTTTTTGAAATTTTGAGAGTTTTAGCTATTTTACTGATGTTGCATTTCTTACTCTTAATTTTTTTGGTCCTTACAAAATTTCTTGTATTTCTTCTCATGAAATTTTTGAAGAAAATTTGGAAAAAAATAAATTCGTCCTGAAATTCCCATTCAATTGTGTTCACTTCAATGAACCCCACCAGCTAGTGCCTTTTGACTCTGCTGGACAGCGCAGTCAACATAAGCCAATTGTCCTTTTTCTTCACCGTTTTGCTTTGCTCCTTGTCATAAAAATTGAATTTAAATGCGGAGCGCGCAGAACAAAGCAGACAAAGGCGAAAGAAAAAAACACAAATGTCAACGATTTCTTGACATAATTTTGGAAATTTAGTAGCGTACTCAATGGCGCTGCCTGCCTAATAGTGTTCAATTGACATGCAACCCAAGCTTCTGAAGTCACAGAACTCTCTGTATGCGTTGGTCACCGCAGAATTTCCCTGAGGATTCCTCCTTTTGTCGTCATAGCACAATAAAAAAAAAAACGCATTCATTTGAACGCTCAATAAAATTTTCAATAAGTTTCATGAAATTATGTATGTCGTGCCACTGACGCTTTGTATTCCACCCGGCCAACCCTCTGAGTCCTGTGCCTGATTGCACTCGAACAAAGCGCAATAGCAGCAACACGGCATGCTGGACATTGACAGGCAGGCCCAAATTCAGCCCTGGCTGATTAACATATTTTTGCAAATGACAATTTTTCCGTATTTTTTTTGTCCGGCTTCTAAATGAATTCTACAAGGACGTAGGATGTCATTAGGGTGCCGTTATTCATTTGATTTGGCGCATGAATTACGATGATGGCGCGCTGTGAATGAAATGCAAGCGCGTTTTATTACCTTTTTTATGCAGTTGCTGTCTATGTACACTGAAAAGATTTTTACTAAAGTATTAAGTAAAATCTTTGATAGAAACTTTTATGGTTCCGAGCGACTTTTTGGTAACATGAGACATTTCTTTGTCATACAACTTTAAATCACAACAGACTTTTGAGTTAGGGTCAACAATTTAGGCAGTTGTTATATTTTTATCACATGCTACTTTTTAGTAACATACAAGTTGTTAATAAAGTGACTTTTTAGTCAGTCGCAAATGTTTTTTATTCCACATGTCATATAATTATTTTAATGACTTTTCAGTCATTTAAGTCGCTTGAAATTTTTTAATCTAACAATCGCTATAGCTCAGACGACCTTCTCAATTGCATGTGATTTTCGTTATATAGAATTTTCAGTCACATGTTACAACTTTTGCTCACATACAAGCCCTAGATCGCAGCGACTTCCCACGCTTTTGTTTCTTTTCAGCAACTCACTGCTCTTTAATTAAATGTTTTTACATTTTATTGCTTAATTGTGAGTCTCACTCGGCTCGGTTGTGGTATATAACTTGTCTAAAAAACTCTTTTAGTGCATGCGATTTTTTGATCAAATAAGCGTCTTTGAAAATATTTCATTCTCTCCATGAACTTTTTCTTTTCAAGTAGATATTTCTTTAAGTGTAAGTAGACATCACTATACAGCGTATACCGCGCGGCGGCGGGGTCACATTGGGGTCAATTACTGCTACTGCTGTTTCGACTCTTATTGAATGCAATGCAACAAATTCTATGTCAAGGCTTACAAATGTGCAAAAACAGGACATAGCGCAAAAAAAATGTAAAGGACACAAATGAAATTTAATAATAAAAAAAGGACAATGCAACCTAAAACGAACGAAAGCGAGCAGCACTCAGCATTGCAGCATCGAACGGTGTCAGGATATGAAGCAGCGTAATTTAGAGTAGCAGCGGCATCATCAGCAACTGCTGTTGCTCTGCTGTTGTTACAATTTTGTGTTGTGTTGCTGTTATTGTTGTTGTCATTATTATGAAATATTGTTCCAATTTTTTATTATAGTTGCATTTACAGTACACAGTTTGGTCGTTTTTTTTTGAAGCGAAGGATAGTGCAGCAATTCATTCATTCAAAGGACATGTTCAAAGTTTGATGTAATTTTTTCGAACTTTTTTGCATTATATTGGTGTCAGTTTTTTTTGGGTTTTCTCCCCCAAAAATCAAAATGAAATGGAAATTTTTTACTGTTGTTGTTGATAAAGCATTTACCTTGTGTATATTGCACATCTGTTGACAATTTTGTAACAAAAAAAATAAATTAAGTTAACGAGAATAAAAAACAACGCTACTTTTTATCATAACGCATCACTTTTGTTGTTGTTGTAGTTTTTTATCGCTGAATTCTCATTAATTTGATGCGTTTTTTTATGAAGAAAAGTTCGATTCTTTAGCAATGGGATGCATTTTAATTGCACATTAAATACTGCGGAGGAAGTGCCGCAAATTTATAGCACTGAGTTTTCCATTCAAATCGTATCAGCTAATTATCTCGAAACGGAAATAGTTATGTAAAATAGTGGAAATGAAATGTAACGTAAATTGCAGGACACTCAGTGGTAGCTTAAAATATGATCGTTCACGTGGGCATATTATTTTTGTATCATACTTTTAAATGCGTGACCTCGATATGAGAACTTTTACTAAAATCTTCAATTTGTGATCATGAGCATTGCAACTAAAACTTTTTAAAAAAAAAAAGAAATGGTTGATTGAAACAATGATACAAAGCACATAACCTATCCAAAATCCTCTCACTGTTCATGTTTTTCAAAACTTTCAACATACATAACTTATTTAAAAAATTCAGTAAAAAAAGAAGATTTGAAATCCGATTTGATTTTGATATATATAATACTAATAATAATGAAAATTTAAAAAAAAAACTATGTAAAGAAATTAGTAATTTGAAAAATTTCTTTCTATTTGGTGGCATTAGTTTTTAGATTTTTTTTTTAAGAAATAGCAACACCTACAAAAAAGCATCAACGCCCAAAAATAAAAACAAAAAATATGTTCATATTAATCATTTATAAATCAAAGCTATAAATATTCGTAGAGATTTGAGACTTTGCTTAGAGATTTTGAGATATGCTTTGGCGCGCAAATATCGATTAATATGAAAGTGCCGTCTGGATTTATAGTAAAAATAATAAAACCTCCGTTGCCTCTACTAAACTAAGTGTTTACCACAACGATATCAGCAGCGGCAGCAACAGCAACAGCAACAACCAAAATTTGTGAGAAAATAAAGAAAATCTGCAGTATAAAGTGCTCGACAATATTTTTGTAAACATTTAAAAGTATTTTTTGTTTCTACCATGGCATTGGTATTGCAAAGAAATAAAAAAAGCTTAGTGCTCAGTAGGAAAAATGTTCAAGATGCAAACACTTGTGTACGCAGCTATTGGGCGGTGTTGGCAAAATCTCTTAAAAATGGAAATGCATATAAATAAACGGACCATACATCATATTAAAAATTAACCAAAAAGTTTTGACAAAAAAAAAGTGCTAAAAAACAGCTGTAAACTGTTTCGAGCTAATATTGTGGGCGAAGTCTTCATTTAATGTCAAGACCTTTTTATAATTTCGCTTTCAAAATTATGGAATATTTTGTTGAACTTTTCTCGAGTACTAAGAACCTCATCGTTCAAATTTGCTTCATCATCTTTGTTTCAATTTTTAACACAGAATCATTGATAGCGACAGCAATGGATTTATCAATTCATAAAATGTTCTTGAATTTTTCCGTAGCTTCAAGATATCTATACCATGTTACGTACGGCCGCTAGTTGAAATGAAAGCTTGACTTTCACAAAAACTTCAACCCCCGCCCCCGTCCCCCCTTCTGAATCTTTTTACAATAAGTCAAGACGGTTCGAATTATTGAAGAATCCATACCATGCTACAGTTTCAACTAAATATCCATTAAATTTGACTACTGACTCAAAATCCAACTACGCGATAGCAGTCACTTTCCACTGAACTTACAACTGGGTCATTGGGCTGTGTTGCAATGCGTCCTTGATTTATTGAAATTTGTTGTTTGTAACTTAAACTTACGTTCAATTCATTCCAAATACAAAAAAAAAAAACCAAATAAGCGCCGAAGAATTTCAAACTCTAATAAATTACAATTCGTACATGTTTTTCTAGCGAGATCTTGTGTTGTTATTGTTTTTCTTGATATTTTGGCTCTTGTAACGATTGCTATTTCTTTCTTAGCCAGTTTCCTGGCCAAAAAAGAAGAAAACAACTCGAGAGAAAAAAACACGAAAAAGTATCATCAGCCATCGCCGTTACATGAAATGAAAAGAAAAACCAAAGTAGTTCAGTGTAAAAAGTTTTCGCTGTAAACATAAACATCCTGACAAGGACATTTGACTCCTCATAGTTTTGATGTTGGTCTGCGTAAATCTATTCGAATGTAAAAGAATTGAAGGAAATGCATTTAGCAAGGCACCTTTCAATAAATTTTGGTCTACTTTTAAAACTATGAAAATTTGATTAAAAGTATGCAACAATTTCTTTAAACTATTCGAATCATTCGCAGTATTTGAAATATTTGAACTATTCGAATATACAATAATTTTGAATTTCTCGAGGTAAGTATTGGACATAAATGAATAATTCATTTTGAATTCAAATCGAATACATAATGGTAATTATTTGAAACACCGCTTAGTCGGCACATCACAAGTTTTTCCGATATCGAATTAAACAAATCAAATTTACAGCGGTTACAAAAATTATCAAATTTAAAATAAAACTCATTTCCTTAAGAACTTCCATAGCAACAATTTGAGAAACTTTTTCGTCACAACATACCACATATTTTAAATACGTTTTCGGACTATTTGGTTAAGCTGACATAGTTTATAATTGATATATAAACATTAGAGTATGTAAAAAAAAAATGATATTGTCTATGTCATACACTTTGTCCAAACATCCAAATATTCTGATAGGACAAAAGAGCTATTAACATAATTAAAAAAACATAACAAATAAACATTTACAGCGTTCTTTTATTTCGTTCTACTTATACAAAATGCTATTTATACAATTCAAAGCTTTTAAGCTTAGTAGCTAAGAATGCTAAGAGCTGTAATAGCTGAAATCTTTATTCAGCACTTGAATTTTAAGCCAAGTAATTAGCTGTAATATCACATCCTGCAAGTAGTTCTTACAGAAAAGGTAACAGATATTAAATACAAATGGGAATCCAATGCAAATAAGGACATCATTTTGGTTTTGCATCTCTGATTCTTTTGATAGATAGACAGACAGAAGCACATGGCTAAACCGAGTAAGGTGGTGTCAATGATCAAAAATTATATTAGCTTTTGAGTAGCCGTCACGCCTCCATATATAAGTTACAAACGTAGTCACACAGTGAATTAAAATTTCTAGTTAATCCAACATGTGGGCTTTCGACGCCAAAATGGGCATTATTTTGCGAATGCACCTCGGATTTTTTCATCGTTTAGTGCTGATTGCGATTATCCTCCATGTTATGTTATTAAATTAAATATTTCTATTACTAGGAAATGGTATCAACAAAAAGTTGCTTGATTTCGATAGAGGGCGTGCTATCTCTCATGCAAGCTACAACTTCAAAACGCTCTGAATAATAACTAGCGCAACAGTGTAGGGCTCATAAGTTAGTGAGTTTTTTTTGTTATATTAACTACAGGGCACAAATCAAAGCTTGTTAATACTGGAATAACTAGAATACTCAAATATAATACAAATTTTGATATTTTTTGCTTGTCCCGAAACCGATTTATTTGACGATAAATTCAAAAACTTTCTTAAATCTCTAAGTAACAAACGTCAAAAAATCTTGTTTTATTGAAAGTTTTGTCATTAAAAAAAAAACACCCTTTACTATTGTAAGTTATGCTCGTTAGTTCTTTTTGGGCTTACGGACTTTGCTAATTTTTTTGTAAAAAAAAAGAAGTTTCATTCTGAACAACGTTGAAGTTTCGATAACACCCCCTAAAAATGTAACCTATTGCTGATTTTCTTGTTGCTTTTAATTTCGTGACGCCATTTTTCAAAAAAATCTGAACCCGAAACAAATTTCATAAGTCATTTATTTAAATCGATTGAATGCGTTGCACCAAAATGGACTAAAGGGCGGTGAAAGTTTTTGTTTGTTTTGTTTTCTGTTGTTTCTTCTAAATGCGTGCCAAAAGAGGCAACATTTCTTGCCACTTGCGCCTCTCATGCCACATGCCATTAAAAAAACACACTGTTTGTATTTAAAGCTTGGCCTGGTTATTGTTGATTCTATCGTATTTTGTTGTTGTTGTGCTGCCTTTGTGGTTGCTTCTTGTCCTTGGCGTCAACTTCGGGGGGGCGTCGTCAATAAACAAAGTTGTTGCCAGTTTGAGGTAAACGAAAGTTTCAACTGCGCGCAAAACTTCCCACCACTTTGGAAAACAGAAGTTGGAGTCCCAACGAAAAACCAACACTAAATCAACAACAATAAAAAAAGGCGCACAAAAAACAAAACTCCTGTTGTTGTTGCTGTTGTTGTTATTTGACAAATTGTTGCCATTTTTTATAATTCTTAATTATCATCTTTTGAGCTTTTGGGTTTCGGTTACTATACGCTACTATTCAATTTATCAGATTTTGTGAATCAAATGGCTTAGGGAGGGACCAAAGAAATTAAGAAGTTTGTGTATTGTTTTTTTATAAGTAAATATTTCAGGTCATCGAAACATTGACATGGCGTAAATTTTGATTTTTGTTTTCATAGCAGAGTAAACAAAACGTTTGAGAACTCCGTAATGCTTTACTTAGCTAAATATATTTCATAGAAAATACTGAATCATTTTTAAATTAATCATTTCATCAAATTTTTTCAATGCTTCGAATATGCCCTCAGACGAAGTAATCACTCACTTGCAAATTATCTGTCTCTTCGGCTTTCGCTAAAGCCTAATAATCCTCATTGCCTCTATTTCGATGAATTCATGAGACTTTACGCGCCTCACCTCGAAGTTACCATGTTGCGCGTATGAATAATTTGTTCGTTATGTAACGTGATCAAGTGGAGAAATTTTTTTTAAGAAATTTTGTTTCATAGAAGTGCAACGCATGCTACAGTCACACATTCACTGAAGTGTTCTTCTTCACTTGACGCGTTTTTATGCGCTGCAGCAAGAAGCCAGCAACAATGCTTGCATGCAAGGGGGGTTTGAGAGAAAAGGGAGAAAGCTTCTAGCGGCGGATGCACTTCCTCAGCTATTTTTGTTACAGAGCTTTTTTCTTGCTTGCTTAAGCAATTAAACATTGAAGGTTGGTGCAACAGCTTTGTTGTAAGCGTCTCTTCTGACAGCGTTGCAACACAGTAGTTGCGCCGGTTCACTATTTGAGTTTACTTCAATTTCACTTCGACTTACATAAATTACGACGATATTAATTGCTCAGAATTAAGCTCACCAAAGCTAAACTTCACTTCCATCTCACTTCAAATGTGGGTACATCAACTTTTTTGAGTATCACCTCAACTCCATCTTCACACTAACTTCAGTTTACTTCAATTTCTTTTACATCAAGACATCAATTTCAAGTATACTTCAACTTCACTTCAATTTTTATTAACTACATACATTCCAGTATCACTCTGATCTTAATTTTACTTTAAGTTCACTCAGACTTCGCTTCGGCTACGCATTCGTTTCACTTCGACTTCATTACGACTTCACTTAAAGTTAACTTTTACCTAACTGATACTTCTACTTCGACTGTTACTTCAATTTTATTTCAATTTCAAATCCTTACTCTGGACTTTACATTAAATTTCGCTCCACTGTTCGGAGCGACGGCTACTGCAACATGCCACTGGTGACAACTCTAGTGGCACTTGCAGTGAAGCTTCATTTTGTTGTTGTAAATCTTGTTAAATATTCTTGTTGCAATTACAGTTGCATGAACTGCATGCTCCCTTATGCGATATCACGGTTACAACAGCAACGACGACGACAATAACAAGGCTGCCCTGTCAGCCTACTCGTAAGGACATCCGGTGGAAATGGTTACAAGTGCAAGTAGAGTGCTTCTTACTATTGTTACTGTTGTTGTTGTTGTTGTTGCCGCTGCTGCTGCTGGTGCTGATGAGTGCACCGCGACAACTAATAAAAATGTTTTATTTCTTTTTTCCTGTTGAGACAACACTGATACATTTCATTTACATAAAATTTTGCATGAAGGGCTTAATTTTTACAGGGTTGTTGCCGAAGCGTTGAATCTATGCGCAAACATTTTTCACATGTTCACCAAAAAGTCCTTATGAATAATATTCTTGTTTTTTGCCTCAAGAAATGATTTTCAACAGGCAAGTAAGTCAAATTTCTAACCCAAAGTAGGTGCGAGCTCATGTGTTTAGTATATCAAATTAAACAAAAAAGTCTGGTATATGATTTTTTCTGAAGCCTTCTACTAAATAAGATTTTCGCAAATCCAAGGATCTGAGCTAGTCATTTTATTTTGTATTGAATCGTAAAAATTATACCGTCATATGACAGGACTCGTCGGAAATATTTTTAAAGTGAGATGATGTTGTAGTTCCCTGAAATTGGATATCATATGCTAGCTTTGCATCTGTGCTTAGGTATAGTGTGTCCAATTGCTTGCTTAGTGGGCAAGTATTAATGCAATACGGATGCATTTGCCCTCGCCGTTTAGCGAGCCATTGCTGGACAAGATTTATTAGAGTTTTCAACCCTAGACTTGGTATTGTAGTGTCATCTGCGAGTGTTGATGTTATACATGGACCTTTTGAAAGAATACAGATTTTAAAAGAGGTTGCTGTAGAGCACTGACTGTAAAATACATAGCGCATGGATATTTCGTGACAGAAACAAGAACATGTGAGCACATTAGAGGCTTTAGCCGGGAGCCCTCAATGAGCGCAAGATTAAGGAGCAGGAAAGAACTGGGGGTCTGCGCACCCAACGCTTTTGAGCCGGCCAGACCGTTCATTGCATCCCAAAGCCATAAGCCGCAAAGGAACTTTAAAGCTTCCGTTAATGGCCTTTAATTGGAGGTAAAACTGTTTTATGTAAGAAAAAAGAAGGTCATGCATTTTGTCCACAATAATAAAGGATATCTACTCTCAAATCTTTATCATTCTAATTTTCAACTTGGCAACTTGTAAGTTGTCAATTCACCATTAAATTTTTTGAAGATTTTCCCCAAAGTCTAAAAAAGTGGCCCAGTAAAAGTTTTTAAGCAAAATAATAAATTTTCATACAAAAAGAATAATCTTCAGCTTAAATTAACGGAATTTCGAAAAAATTGTAATTTTTTGTTGATTTTTCCTTAAAAAGTAATTTACAAAAAGTTTCTCCACATATCGTATGTAGATAATTGTTGAAAAAGGAATTTAAGACAATTTTCAAGTATAAAACAAATAGTCATTGAGCCTTTTTATTATAGCACATAATTCACACAGTTACTTCCTTACATCCTTAGGCTATTGGCCGCAGCTAAGGAACTTGCATTTGTAATCATTGGACCATAAACATGACACACACACAGAGCAGAACAAATGCTATGAAATTTACTTCCGATTCGGTGCTGCCCGGTTACTGTTGGAGTCACTTGCACTGATTTTGTTTCCGTTATGGTGTTTTTGTTGTTGCAAATAATCCAAAAGCCACAATGCAAACGATTCATTTCCGGCAGCAGTACAACTTTTGTCTTCATAGAAAACAAAAACTTTAACTTCGATGTTCTCACGTTGCTCGGGCAGACCTCAGTTTGATGTGAAGCTGTTGAATTCAACTGCAGCTTTAAGTTGTTTGCATAGAAAAGTCACCAACATGACTATGTCCACAATGATGAGCAGTTAGATTCAAAGGACTATAACTCCTCTCTGTTATTGCTGTTTTGAATTCTCAGAACCGACTTCATTTTTTATTAGGCTTCCCATAGAAATTTTATTTTTTTTAATGAATTTCTTGTGTACTTTGGCCTCAAATATCGTACAGTAACACCAAATTTAAGGGTTCACCGGGTTACTTCATTGGAAATTCTATACAAAGTAGTGCGCAACATATGTTGGATGCAACTTTGACATTACGTGAAAGAGCGCTGATGGGAAACAAACAAAATTTTCGTATCTTTACACTGTCGAAGAAACCGTTAAGGGACTCAAAAAAGTCGATGCAACAGGAAGCCATTCAAATATTGTAAGCAAAACAATTAAGGTTTTCCATATATTGATTTGGTAGAAAGCAGCTGAAATTTGATCTACAACATGGTGCTATTAACACTTTTCACAATTAAGGTTTTCCTTTCGCTTGAATTTCCCAAGCGGGTAAAATGTATGTGATGCGCTCTATGTAGTTCATTGACTTTTTTCTTAATTTATGTAAACAAATGGCAGGCACTGACTTGATTACCCCCGTTCATCATAGTCAACGTAACAGTTCTGAATGTCATGTCATCTTCGTCCTTGCCGCGACGGCAGCATTCAACATCAAATCGTGTGAACTTTTATTCGCTTACCAAAGACATTTGTATTGGTAATTTACGACAATTTCACCTTTTTATCAAAAGGATTTTAACGCACAGCATACCTACATTCTTACACTGGAATCTCTATAGCTTGGTAATTCAATGCTTTTGATTATTGTGCGCCAGTTAAAACTGCGAATCCTGTCAACAAACATCAGTGATGTTCACACAAACTGTGCCTGTGACTACAGCGCAAAAGAGGGGCACAGATATTGAAGAAACAGTGTAGTAATGGAAACCCAATCATGCTCAATCGTGTTTTTAAGTTGTAAGTGCGAAAATCAACGCAGGATATAAGTGAAAAGAGGATGATGAAGAAGAAGCAGGATGTGACAATCTACAACATGCACAGTAGAGGTAGTAGAGTTGTGAAGCGGATTCGGCGAAATGAGAAGCAGCTTTCTTGAGTGAACGCCAAAATTGCCTTAAATTTTTTATAAAAAACATCACAGCCTTTTTTGGCACATCGTAGAAATAAAATATTGGATCTATTTATTAAACCAACTCCATTCAATTTTTTGTACGTTATTGATTTCGAAGTCTACTTGTAAATATGGCTCTATTTTATTGCTCGATCGAAGAAGTTCCAGACAGATCGTCAGTCCGGCCAATCCGACACTTGCGTCATTGACTTTCAGAATGAATTTTACACCAAATGAAAACTCAAATACTTCGCTGCTGGAGTCATATTTTAGTTGGTAAACAACAAAGTCGGTTTTTTTCTATATATTTCGTTTTCTTCACTTAAGACCAAAAAACACTGTGTGCAGTGAAATTCGAGGAACATTATCAATAATAAACGAAAATAGTTTGAGATGGCTGAACTCGGAACCATCAGATTTTGATCTACACGTTAGCTTTTCGAGATAATAGTAAATGAACCGGTACATGTGGCATACTTTTCGATTTAGTGAGCGAAATTTTTTCGTCAGCCTCCCACAACCAAACTAACCAGACTAAAAAATTAAGCGAATGGAAATGACCTTAAAAATGAAACGCTGCCTCCCAGACTAAATGAAACTCTTGCTGGAAAAATAGACCTCGGCAAACAAGATGGGCTCTCTGGGTATAGTAGAAATACCACTCCATTGGAAGTGATTATTTGGTCAATACTCTCATTTACGAAGCCAAGAATAGAGTCAAGCAGAATGTGGGTTAAGTGATTGAGATTATGAATCATCCATCAGCTCTGTTCCAACTGGCCTTTGTTTGGCCCTTTCATCTTCATATTATTGTGCAATAATATTGTAATGTTTTTTGCATGAAATTTTACAAAAAAATTTGACAATCAGAAATTTAATTTAATATTTTGCAATGAATTTAATTAGTGAAACAAAGTTTATGATAATATATGTACACATTGCGTAATAAAATTTGATAAGCAACGCAATAAGGGATTATGCAAAAAAATACTCAATAAATTGTAATACAGTGGAATCCCGATAATTCGTAATCGGAAGGTACCAGCATTTTTTTAAGAATTACAAGGGTTTTGAATTTAACGAGGTTTCGATTTAATGAGGTTAAAATATGGACAGTACAAATTAACGAGATTTCGATTTAATGAGGTTAAAATAAGAGTAATACGAATTAACAGTTTTTTTTTTATTTATTTAGAAAATAATAAAGTCACTCTTTCTTTACTGTGTTTACCACCATGGCACCTTTCATTTTTGAAGCAAAATTTGCGATCTGGCAGGCATTTCTAAAATAAGCCAGTCTTGTATGCGTTGAAAATATCCTTGGCATTAAAATCCTTTATAAGATGATTTAATTTGTCTTTCCATTCTAAGCAAACACCTTCATTAACGGCAGAACTTTCACTGTAAATTTTTTTTAAATTTTACATTGTTCCGTTTTTTAAAACTTGCTTTGAAAATATTCACGTTCAATTTCTCAGCAAAAAACATTGCTTTTTACATTAAAAATGGGCCTCAAACAGGAATATTAGACTGTCGGCACTGAGTAAACCATACAAGTAGAGACATTTCTATTTCCAGAATGCATTATAAATATTCTTTTCTGTAGGATTGAAGTAATCGTTGATGGAGCGATTTTAAATTGTTTAGCCCCTTCAATTTTTTTGCACCATTATCAATGGCTGAAATGATGTTTCGCTTTTGGAACACTTATAAAGTCTTATGAGAACGTTTGTGAGCCATTTTCACGCACCTCTGGTAAAGCAACGAACAAACTGACCAATTATCGGGATTGACGAATATGACGAATTATCGGGACTCCACTGTATTTACTTAATATATTGAGCAATGATATTGTACAATTGAGTGCCACATCATGCTGCTCAATAATATTGACCATCTAGAAAAAGTTGTCGAAACTTTTTACTGAATTTTTTTTCAATGTGCTTGGTATCAACATTTTTTTTGCCTGAATTTCACTTGAAACTTTTCCACTGTACACTTGTCACACGTTCCAATCGATGACTTCTCAATCACGAGTACCGTCTTCCGCTTTTCACTTCCGATGCAAAAACTGCGTGTGCGTGTGAATGTTTGTCACACCGACAACATACTTAGCGAACGAACCAAGTCTCATTACGTAACAAAACGTAATTCGTATTTGTTTAAGATATCATGAAGGGAACATGAAATTTCGCGTCAAAAGGAAATAATGCAGGAAGACTTGCAAAGTGCGAAGTAAATTTTTAAATTTCAAAAGCATTTGGTACTAGCACGATCAGCCCAGGTACATTTGTAACGTCGGTTCACAACGCAGGAGCAGTAAGTGAGAAAAAACGCCCCTTTTAAGTAGGAAATCGAAATTTGATACTTTGATTCGTGCCTCTGCTGCAAATGAGTTTGCCACTCGACGCAGCGCAGCCAACGCAGTATGGTTCCGTTTTTGCGAATATGAGTACACGGAGTGGAGCGCACAATTGTTGAGTGCCGCTGCTGTCGACATTTGATACTCGCGTCTTATTGCTGTCACAGGTGCTTGCTGATAGCAACATAGGTCGACCACTGCGTCAGTTTGGTTGTCCTGTGTAATTGGATACAAATCACTGAGGTAGCCAGGGGGGGCGACAAGCGAATGAAGCGCTACAAAGTTTCTCAATGAAGGGTTGACTGACTGACAACAGTAGTTGAAGAAAGCGGGCTTCCGATTTCGACTTAATGAGCGATATGGTGCAGCAGATCGATTACCAATTAATAGCAGAGACGTGCAATGTGCAGTGTATTCTTTGGGTAGTAACTTGCCAGACAGCATGACTCCATGCAGGAATATGACAACGTTTTGTATGGATTTTGAATGACGACAGAATATTGAAAATTAGATGGTTTGGTTTTTGAACAAAAAAGTCTACTTTTAAATTTAATTGAATGAAAATAGCTCAAAAATTAAACAAAATTAAGTTTAACAGAAAGAAGGAATAAATAAAGGAGGAAGAAATAAATTATATAAAGGATTATAGTATATGATATGTTAACAAAATCTGCAAAAGGATAATCGCAAATAAAAAAATGGTAACAAAATGTTGGACTTTTTTATTTTAAGAGAATTTCGAGTTTCAGAAGCTAAACTCAGGTTTTTGGTGCAACTTTTTTCAATCTTTGAGTTTCTTTATTAAAAAGGATGCATTCAATACGGGATGCCTACGAAAATGCCGTCCAATGTCTTAATTAGGTAAAACTTCAGTTAAAATTTAAGTTCTTTCGGATCATTCTTTTGAAAAATCATACAAAAAAAAATTCAGCGAAAACGTCTTAAAATCTATGGTGATTTTGGATTGAGAAATAACCTGGTAGCCGCGCTAAGCCTGATGTCACTTTCACAGCCACTTACATTAGACGATTCATTTTTTTTAATCTTAGCGTAATTTTTAATAATGTGGGTTAGAAATACTATTTTTTTTTTTGGAGAATTTTTTCGTTTCTGCCATCATTTGAATGGATTTAGCAGGGATTACTTTTTAAATGATAATTTCATGCCAATGTTCTTCTTAAGTGGCAACTTATTTTGTTATAAATTTGCTAGTTTATGGAGGGACTTCCATCATCCTTAAGGGATTTCTTGATCTAAAGTGATTGGAAAGCAAAATAGCAAAAATCATTTTTTCCATAACAAATATTAAATTTTGTCTGAGTTTTTTAAGAAGTTCTCCCAAAAATTTGATACCCTACTTACAAAGAAATGTTAGACAATAAAATTTAAGAACTCCTAAAATACACGGTATTGTTCCAACCCAATTAAATTCATTTGTATTTAACTCATTAGTTGATTTCTCGTTCCTCTTGGCGAGCAATCATTCTTTGAGTGACTTGTTCGAAAGGAAAAATTCTCACATGGTAAAAATTTCATCCCAAACTAACAGTTTTCGAAACAGAAATGAGCATTGAAGTGGCATATGAATACTACCAGCACGAAACACTTCAGGCTCTCCGTCAAATTCAACATAATAGAGTAGGGACAATTTACAATATTGCACAAATGGATAGCAACAATTAACTAACATTAATCCTGCGCTGCGCTGCACTGAATGTCCTTCAATCAAACAAAAACAAGAAAAATACTAAAACAAAAGCCTGAGTACACAGCGAACTTATAATTTGTAACGAATATTTCGTGGTTTCCACTTGATTGACAGCAGATGCTTAACGGTCACACGGGACAACTGCAAGCAAATAGACAAACAGGATAGCAATAATAATGGCAACAACAATAACAACAACACTGTTGCAACCAACAATACAGATAATTGATATGCTCGCGATACTGTAAAACAAAATACAACCAATTATCCTTCATCCTGATGGACTATGGTGTTCTATGGGAAAATGTTAGAGGAAATTACTACAACAATAAAAAAACAGCGAACAAATGTCGCTCAACACAATGCACCACGCACATGAAGGCGCTTAATTAGAGCGCAATGCGGTAACAACAAATTTGACAACTCGACTGCGTGGGATAAAAAATAAATAACGGTTTATGATTCACAATTAGTGACAATTGCTAAGGCTTAACTTACGCTCTGTTGGTACATTAAAAGCAAAATTAAAAGCATTTTAAATTGAACAAAACTTTAATTTGAGCTCATTAACATCAAATTGTCTGGCAGACTTTGAGAAATATCTGACAACTTTTAAAATTTTTTGTTAATTTTTGCTCCTCGCAAAATTAATGCCAAGCAGCACTGCGTTGCGTGAGGTAACTTGTACGATTAAGATATCCTTACATTTGAGTCAATTCACACTTACAGACTTTCGCAGAAATTTCTGACTGTATGCATACCGTAGTTATAAGGGACACCCATATCTGACCGCCAAGCTAAAAACTGCAACTAATCAGTTCAGCATGGATAGTAGCCATGAAGTACAACAAGGAAGCAGAGGAATACCTTAGCGTTTTCTGATCGGCTGTAATGAGCATTTCGCTGAAAAAGTTCAGTTAAAACGGAGAGAAACTCTATACATATCCTGACATGATCAGCAATATCATGGAAGGACATTTGGCTTGAAAGAAAACCCAAAAATAAATTAATTTGTGAAAAAAATTACTCAGCATGCCCACGCTTGAAAGCCGAACTCTTTCCTTTATAAATAGGAGAAATATCAAGGAGGAGTTAAAACACATTCCTAAGCATAGCTACGCTTAAAAAAAAACTTTAGGCGGTAGATGGGAACTTTAACCAAAGAAGGTACATTGGATGTACACAGCTGTGCATGGATCTTGATTTACTGTTTATTGAGTAAGTGGGCAGCTATTAGAAAAAGCTTACAACCAAACACAGCTAGCCATAGTGCAAAAAAAAACTCTTTGTTGAAGAACGACACTATATGAATTCTATTCAATGCTCAAAACCTTGCCAGATACACTCGTTGATCACGCTAAACTAATTAGACCTCTCCTGCACTCAGCTTGAAGAAACATATCGTGAGAGAGCTCAGCAGGATGAATGAGCTCTTAACTTAAGTTTGAAATTGCTCTTTGCAACGATGAATCTAAAATAGACTGTGGAGACAATTTAAGGGATTTTGAATATACCATTGTGTTTGCTTACTTGATTCAGCTTGCATTTCTCAGGCAGAAGTTTTTGCCGGTTCTTAAGCTCGAAGACTGGTCGGAAGCAATAGTATCTGCTTTGGGAAAATACCAATTTTCTCAGGCAGACAGGCCTCTTTAAGCGTTTGAAAATCGAGATTTCCGAAACAATGCCAAAAAATCAGGTATACTCCGGGAATCGCATATGTCAGTTTGACAAAACACTAAATAGGAACATTGAGCAAAAGAAAGCACAATTTCTCTTTTAATGAAAAATTTTCCATCGGATTTATTTTCTGAAGCAAAAGTATTTGAAGGTTTGGTTGAAATCCTTGACGCTCGGCAAATTTTGTAAACTATTTATTGAAAACCTAGGTCCTAAGAGAGACTTCTCAATTCATAGAGAAAATATAATTCTTTATACTCTATGAAATTTTCTATCTCTGGAGTCTCTAGTACACAAATTACAATAAATCTGTAAAATTTCATTGCTTAAAGGTACTTTTCAGATTAGAAGCACACCATGAAAATAGAATAATTTATATTTAAAATTAAAAATTTATTAAATAATGTTCATGTAGATTAAACTACATTTCAATTTTATTAACAAAAACCATCATATTTTCTATACCAAGTTCAAAGTCTTGAAAAGTTATGAGTCAAATAAATAAAGTAAATACTTAAGTGATGAATAGAACAAGCAAAAGAAAAAAAACAAGAAAACAACTAAAAATGCCACAACAAAATATTCAACACTTAATTGAAGCCCTGTAAATGATGCAGTATTTCATGCTGCTTGCAACTCCTGCGACTGTTTGCCACTTACTACTGTTGCACTTTAAAGTGTTCCTCCGACAGCAACAATGAAAATAACCCCAACAACAAATGTAATAACAACAAGAACAACAACAAACACCATCTTTAATTTACGAAAATTTCAAGTCTCTGTGTTTTCTAAGCAAACAAGATACGTTTCCGTATCATTAACGCAACACAAACAAATTCTCTTGTGTATATTTTGGCCGCTAGCAATTTTCTTTTCTTGGTCTTATTTTGACCCTCAACCCATCAACCTTAACTGCAACAAAAACTTCATATTCAACTCGAACTCCAATATAACCCATACTCTTATCTAATTGCAGAGCATTTGTTTTATCACCCCCTTTCCGGCCCTGCTGGAAATGTCCACGCCCACACCACCAAAATCATGTTGAATTTGTTGTGGCGTTAATTTTGTTGTATATTTTGCTGAACATTTACGAGGATTTGCGTCAGAAATTTTCTAACCGAAATGTATAAATATTTTTCATATTTCTGATACTACCAAAAGAAGTTAATAGCTTGAGACAGTGGAATACAGAGAGGACCAAAAAAAATTGTTACAATATATTCCAATGTATAATATACTAATTCTCTTTTCAGAGGACTTTAGGAGATTTTGTTTGCACGACTTATCCTTTTTCTTAAGCTTTGCCACTGCATCCTGAAAAAAATTTTTTGGTTCGTCTTTGTAGAAATAAATCTGATTCTTTTTCAAATAAATGAAATTTGGATGAAACAAATTTAGTCCTTATATTAATTCTTTCTTGAAATCTTCGCACATAGTTTGCTGGTATTTGCCTTTGCTGATTGTGATAGTGTCATCAGCGTCTATAAGTCCCTGAAGCGATAGACCAACTATGTATCCACCCAATGGCAGATGGAACTCATTCCTGAGGTAATTACAAGCTTAATGATAGTATTTATCAAAGGCTAAAAATTATATTAAGTTCTACTGAATTCTTTCTTTCACGGATGAAAGATCCTGGCGATGCCTTCAGAAAAGGTAGCTTTATCCAAAGCATTTTTCGTTATGAAATCTTTTACGTATTTGCTGATTTTGTAAGGACTAATGAATTTTATCAAATAAACTGGTAATCTCGTCCCACGGTTATTCCACAATTTTTACTTAGAGACCAATTGCAGGTGTTTTTTGTTGCATTTTGCTAACGTAAGTAGTAAAATGTTGCAATATTTTCATTGCAATATTCTCGAAATTTGTGCTGTCCTTATTATTGCTGTTGTTGTAAAATATTTTCCGAACAGCACCTTAAAGTGAAACACATGCGGCACCAACATTGCAGATTGCAGATTGCAGTTGTATTTGCATTCGTTTCTTTTTGTAGTCATAGCGTTTTGGTTCCTTGCAGCTCTCGACTCAACACGAAACGCTTGGGTTCGATTCAGTTAAATTTTGTGATTTTCTTTCTATCTGTTTTGTTTTTGTTGCTTTTGGTTTAATTTTTTGGATGTTTTGCCACACACATACACACACACCTAAACACACAACACTGACAGGATGTTGGTTGGCAACGCAGGCAATCACAACGAAAGGCTTAAAATAAGCTGAAAGTAGTCGTAAGGACAATTGCACCGCAAGCAGGGTGTCTACCGCTCCACCTGGCACTCAACTGCATTCAGGAGCTGCCGTTGTGGTTGTCGGCCCACAAGCGGAAACAGCAACAACAACAGCCACAGCAACATAAACGTAACAAAATTTCGTAAACACCTGAAAATAAATTTAATCTGTGCGGGGAATACGAGCAAATGGAACCCACAAAAAACATGGAAAACACTTTACCAAGTTGCAAGTGCAACAACCAATGCAGATTGCAGCAAGCACTGCTGGGGTGCAAGTGGAGTGAGGAAGCGCATAGTTTGTTTGGGTGGCGATTCTGACATTCGAAATGCAGGTGCAACATTGAAAATTTGTTGGTTCGTTTGCGTTTAGAATTTATTCATCTGTTTTTTGTTTGTTGTTTGTTTGTTTTTTTTTTTATTTGTTGTGTCTTGGCCAAGTTGCAGCAGTCCATCGGCGTTGTCGTTCTTGCTGTTGGTTGGCTGTCAGAGGCGGCAATGGCGTTGAAACAAGTGAATTGCCCGCAGATCCTGTTGTGCCATATGAGGACCACGCAACCGTGGACGTAACACCGCAGGACACGTAGACGTGAACGGGATATACGAGTGCAGTATACGCGCTAAGCGTTCATTCTCTAGGTAAATTAGAAAAGGAGCTCAAGAAGGGGGCTATGTTTTGTTTTATTTCAATTGTTATTGTTGCTGCTGTTGTTGTTTTTTTTTCGTTCGTATTGAAATTGAAACAACTGCATGCTCGACTCAGCCTTTACTCAATGCCTACTTATTTTGTGTGCACTGTTGGGTTGGCTTGATCCGAACAGAATTTTCAAAATTATAAGTCGATTTTTGGTTACCAAAGCAAGGAGTTTTCTGGGAGGATTCTTTAAGTATAACTGCCCGAAACTTGGTAAAAATTGGGTGCAGATTTGGCAACAGCTCAAACACTTTTGGACAAAAAAAAATTTATCTTGCGATTTTTCGTAAATCAGAAAACTTACATGGAACTTGGAGACTAAAAAAAAGTTGGGATAAAAAAGTTTGGTTCATAATTGACAGAAAAATTACCCCAAACACAGCGAAAATGCCGTGAGTGATATGTAGTTGTGTATTCTCTAAAGTATAAAATTACATATGTTAAGCCTTTTAAAGAAATTTTTCAGAAAAATTTTTATTAAAAAAATTTCGAAACATCGTCACTAAAAAAAATACAAAAATCATCCGAACCATTAATACATTTCGAAAATTTGGGCTTACTCTTCAATAAAGTTTTTCTGCGATATTTTGTAATGATTTACCATTTTTATGGCGATGTTGCCTGCACCTTATTGAAAATTACACAAGGAATTTTAAGATAACCATAACCTTGGGTGGTGGTTAATTTTAACAGCAGGGCAATTTCAACTTGAGCCATTATATTTTGGGCTATTCTGAAAAATGACTCGAAAGCTAATGAGAAAAAATTTGAAAAAAAATTTTAATGAATTATTAGATTTTTGGGAATTATTTTCATATTGGCAAACATTTCATGTCTGTTCTACTTAAGATATTCTGGTGTAATAATTTTGGGCTATTAGCCTAGGAAAATATGATCAAACTACCATTTTCAAATCATTTTCGGGCACTTATTTTGTTTTGGACTTAGATTGATTTGTCCATAAAAAAATTTTACTATGAGAATACATAAGACTTGGGATGATTTTTCATAAGAAAATATCATCTAAGATCGGATAATACCATTCAAAAGATGTGTTCATTCGCTGTTTGTTTTAAATTTTTGGTCTTTTTTTGCATGCATACATTTAAGGCAAAGTGAAATAAAAATTTATTTATCTGAAACATACAAAACCTGATAGACTTCAATTTCTCTTTAAAGTAAGTGTTGATAGCATAGTTTCCTAATCGAGCTGAGTGGAGTCAGTAAGAAAAATAACTTAAAGACGGTTCAAAGTTAAGCTGTGGAGTTAAACATTCCTTTTTAGAGAGCGTTAACATTGCTATTTATCTATAACGAGCTCAAGAGCAAATAAAAAATTGAGAAGACTAGCAAAAGCACTACACTACCAGATGCTGAGAAACAGGTTTTGTGATAAGTAAGTCCCACAAGAAAAAAATATCAAAAAAGTCTTATCAAGTCAAGTATTTGATGTGAAATATGCTAAAAAAATACATGAGAATAAAATTTCAGAAATTATATATACGATATGTATAATGGGAGAATTTAAGCAAGTAGCAGAAATTTCAAAAAAAAAAAACTGAAAGTATTCGTTCTACTAATTTTTCGTATGAAATGGTGCCTTTCATTTCACAACATTTATATGTCCTGGCGTTATTTGAAAGAAAAATTTATTTATTCTTATTTTAGTTTTAATATTGTGCATAGTATAGAGTTCTAAATTTTTGACTACACTTTAGGCAACTTTATTTCGTTTTATTGAAACTCTTTTCGACTTCAAATATCTCTCGTAAATATTTATCCTGAACTCCAGTGACATGAGCCTTTTTCTCTACCATCGGACATTGGGGAATGTATTGTATTGTTTTTTAATGTAATTTTTTGTCTGTTGGTTAAATTTAATGTTGCAATAATACTTTTTTATTTTTATTTTGACGCTTTAGTTTTTGTACACTTTTTGCCACGGCAAAACAGTTGCAGTTGCAATTTCTTGCCAAAAACTGCAATAAAATCGTACACCAACTAAATGATATAAAGCACAGAGGCCGTGTGGAGAAAATCTAAAAAAAAACCTAACAAGCGAATTTAATTTATTTCGCATTGCGTCCTTTGCAAAACTTTTACAGCAAACAGTGCAACGGTAGAAGTTCTGACTTTTTGTTTTTCGTTGCGATGGAAAATGTTCTTTGTTTTGATAGGAAAATAATTGGATTAGCGTGTTGGAAAAAATTAAATACTGGAAGAGCTATTTACATTTAAGAGAATAAAGCCACTTCATTATATCTATAAATTCTTAAAAATATTTTGAAAATGAATAAGCTACAGAAATCTTTTCAGAATAAAACAAATCTATAGGAACCTTTTTGAAATTGCTATTATCTCTCACGTGGAATGACTGCTTAGCATCAGCTAATTGAATTTCTGAAATATATCAACAGACCTTATACATTTAATATAAATTTGATTTTGAAGAAGTGGTGTGTATTGTCCTTGTAGCGCTCGATACGAATACGTAATTAAATTCTGTTGCTATTAACAAAGCTCTTGAGCTTCCGTTTCCGTTGTCGTGCTAATGCAAGAGATTTTCATCTGAATCGCTCGTAACAGTATGTAGTTGTAGTAGTGGCAGTGCAAATACATGTGCTCATATTACACGTAAGTGTAAGTGTGTTAAGTTGAAATTAAATTTTGATCTATTATGCAAATGAGTCATAAATATTTATCAAACGCACATTCTCAACGGCTCTGCTTGTCCCCTACCATGTAATTTCATATAGTTATGTGGGGGATAAGTTACTAATTTCGTCCCAACTGATTGCGAATATGCGTGAGAGTGTGTGCATAATATTTTGAGACTTACGCCGCTCTGGTGACTGGTGCACAGCGATTCCCTTGATTGGGGTGGATTTCAGTGTTAAGCCCTTTGTTGGCCAATTATTATTTCAGTTGCGGAGGAGTGTAGATTACACATTAAAATTTGTAAATTTCCATGTGAGCAGATGCCTTCATATATATCGCACACATTCTAAATACTAAAGAGGCACAACTCTCAACAAAACGAAAAAAAACAGTTTTGGAGCTCGCGAACTAAGGACTGTCCCAGAAAAAACATGCGCTTTGTTTTCTGGTTATAAAAAAATACCCAGTAATTTTTTTGTTCTTTTTTCGTTTTTTATCAATAATGGCTAGTGTTCAGAATATAAATAACTAAAAACTAAGTAACAATTTTTTTTTTCATAAAAATTTTATACTTTTTTCGTAAGGCCCCTCATTAAATTTTGTCCAGTCGTTTCATCGACAGTATGGTACGATTTTCTCCACTTAAGCCTGAAGTCTTGTGGATTTTTTGCAGTCTTACCACTCCTTCAAAAATCTTATTTTATTAGAGCCCAATATTTTTG
Source organism: Meiosimyza decipiens (assembly GCA_963680825.1). Taxonomy (NCBI): domain Eukaryota; kingdom Metazoa; phylum Arthropoda; class Insecta; order Diptera; family Lauxaniidae; genus Meiosimyza; species Meiosimyza decipiens. The sequence goes on along the minus strand of OY804258.1, from coordinate 5,801,742 downwards.
GTACAAAATTGGTCTTTTTAATTTGATACCGTGCCATCGTAGCTTAAGAGTAGTGAGAGGTTAATAAATCGGGCCAGAACATCACGGTACAGTCATGTGCAGGAATAAATGGTAAAAGACGTTTTTCTAGACACTCGCATATGCGAGTTTATATATATAAACTTTGGAATTGATTGTGCCTTGCGTAAAAAAAAATCTGCTTCTGAGACCACAGGTGCATATGGCCTGCCAAACCGTATATTGCTTCGGAAATTTCGAAATTTTTTTTTCTTTAAATATACTAAACACATGCTTTTTTTTTTTGGTAATGCATAATATTCGTGCCCAGGTAGCTGCTTAAAATCTGCTTTAACTTAAGTTTCGTCTTCCATAACACAGCAATCAAATTTAGTTAGGTACCTTTCATTCAATATTCGGGCTCGCATCGGAGCCATTAACTGCTTTTCATCAGAACGGTCTGGTACTTTTTGAACTCTGTATGTCTTTAGCTTACTTTTCTCCTTCGTCCTTTGTAAAGTAAATTTTTATGTACCTGCTCTAGCCGCCATATCTCGCACTGAGGTGTTAGGATTTTGCTTAAAAAGGCGTTTCACCTTCGTCGCTACCTGAAGGTTAAAAATTCTGGTTTTCTGCCTAAACCTTTTTCGTAAAATAGGTAAACCCTTCTTATAATTAGAAATAACCGTAAAGACAGTTTTTTCTGATGCACCAACTTTATTTTGCTATAGCTGAATATTTGAACTCTGGATTTTGCAGGTATGTGGACAAAATCAGTTCGCGGACTTTTTGTTGCTTGTTAGATATCTTTGTCGTTAAAAGTGCTATTTTCAAGTGTCATACATCATATTAAACGTCACTTTACGTAGAACAGATATGGTGTCTTTTTAGACCTATAAGATTACCAGGTAGAGCATAATACGAAATATAAAAAGCGCAAATTTTTTCTGGGACAGTCCTTATTTTCCTGAAATAAAGTGTGAATTATTTAGAAGAAGGTAGTAACAGAATATGGTTTAGTCGTAACGATCACAGCAGCTTCAACTCTCCGACACTACTAAAAATAGGACACTTCTACATCTTGCAGCCTAGTTTCCATTGCAGCTTGCAGAGAGACATAGCTCATTTTTGACAGCAAAGTACAGCAAAAAATTAACTCAACTCGAAAGTGCTAAATTTTGAGTTGTTCCTCTTTAGTAGAATGTGTGCGATATGTACATTAGACGGCCCATTATTTCTTAAGGTTATGTGTATTCCATGAATGTGCTTTTAACTCTTTTTTTTTTGAGAAAAACTGGCTTAGCGTTTTTTACTTAATACTTCACGAGCTTCTTAGATGAAAGTAAAATGCAGTCAAAGAAAAAAACCATGAAACAAATTCATCTGTGTTTTCTTATGAAATAAAAATTTTATAAACAGAATTCAAATACACTAAAAAAATGTGTTAAGATATCGCACAAGTTAATATTTTTTCTTGAAAGCTTATAAAATAATGAACCAATCTATTTGCTCTATTTTTTTCTTAAACTTACCAGTTTTCGAGCAAAAAAATAATCGTTAACTATGTTACATGATACCATTTGATGATGATGGGCTTCTATATTGCTCTTCACAAAAATTAAAATGTACAAAGCTTTTTGATTAAAGAAACTGATATAACGGACACTCTAATTTACATGAAAGTGTGGGAGAAATTTTCATTATGTACTTGTGCATGTGATACATTCTCCCAGTAGGAAAATTCTTTGACATGTATATTGGCTCCAATTTGCTAAAAATTTAAGACATTCAACAAAACATATTGATATTAAAAAAATTAATTAAGGTAATTTACAAGGTGTCATAACAAATATATATGTCCTATTTGTCATATGGCACGAAATTTTACAATATGTAATTGTGGTTGGATTCTATATGAAAATAAAAATCTTCAACACAATTCTAGTCCATTCGTTTTTTGAGTAAGAGATTAATTTTCTATTTTACTGAGAGAATCGTATAGCAAAGGAGAGTTTGAATAAAAAGTTTCTGCTGAGAGTGTCATATCGATAGGACAATGATAAATTGTTCAAACAGATCATATATTTTTTAAAATGGGGCTTGCATTTTTCTACTCTATGAAACCTTGTGATGTAACTAATCTTAATTCCAAATCAAATTAACACATACTCCATGATTATCATCCTCGGTGATGAGGAACTGATTCTAGTTTTCTATGTAAAGTGAAAAACTCCATTGAAAATTGCAAATTAAGAAATGGAAAGCCAAAACAAAGTCTGGCCGAAACTATTCCATGTACCTAGATGCAAAAATTTGTGTGTGCAAGTATGCAGCAAATTTGCCGCCGAAAGATAGTCACTGTTTAGTAGCAGCACATGCAAATATTTTTGAACGTATATTATCACTCAAGTGAACGTTTCGCAAACATTTTGCAAATGCGCCGTCATATTTAGTACAGACAAGAGTCTTTGCGTATAATTTTGCCCTCAGTTAAAAGTTCAAAGTAGCAGTTTTTGTGTTTATTTTATAATAATATGGGGGAACTTTTTTTATATTTTGCCGAGTTAATATTTATATAAAGGTGTTATTTTTATGGGCGATATGATCGGAATTTTTTTCTTACGAAGACTTCCCAGAAAACCAGGAGAGAAAAAAATACTAACCAGACTGTAGTACCGAATTGAGGTTTTATATTTATTTTTTCATGGGTAATTCAGTATGATTTCATCACTTTACGTTATGCGACGTATACGTAAAATAATAATTAATCAAAATATATTTTGGGCCTTATTTTATTAAGTGAAATTATGCGTTCGGATTAACTTTGATGCATTTTTGTTCTTCTTTTATAATTTCTAGACCATGTTTTTACACATATTTTCTTAAACCATAATACTGTGATGGATTATGACAGCATTATGTATTTACCCAATGTGCACAAAAACGGATGCGGATCCGTAACGGATCCGAAACGGACCTCAAAAACTGAAAAAAACCGGAATCCGCTTTTTCGTATCCGTAAAGGATCCGAAACGGACCTCAAAAACGGAAAAAACCAGAATATGCTTTTTCGTATCCGTAGCGGAACCGAAACGGACGTCATATACGGATCAGTTGTCGGCTGAAATTTCTCTCGAAAAAACGGAAGGATCGTCCGATTTGTCGGATCCGAAACGGACGTCATAAATGGATAAAAACCGGAATCCGCTTTTTTTTATTATTAATATAAAAGGCAGTTTTCAAGATATTTTCAATAAAAAAATACAGTTCTCTACTCCTTTTTTGCTGTATATATATCTTTAAATTAAAAAAATAAAAAAAAATTTAAAAAAAATGTGTGTCGCCAGGGTTTGAACCTGTATCTTTCCTCTGCTTATCCTACAGCCACCGCCTTACATATTTTATGCTGGCTAAAAGTATAATACTTGAATTAGCAATCGAAAACTGCTCAAAATGAATCTTCACTTTTTCATTTTGATAGAGAAGTAATTAAATTTAAGTATGTCATAAAAATACTGGAAGTAGCTGAGTTGGCTAAGATGAGCATATTGAACAGTGGCATGGCGCAGGACGTGCAGGTTCGATTCTGTTCGGTGGCAGTTAAAAAAAATACGTTTCCTTAAAGTGATTTACTAACAACACTATGTTGATGAAATAGCTTTAAAAGAAATAATAAAATAGATGGAAAATAAGTAAAAATTTAAAAAAAAATGAGATTTGGGAAGAATAAAAAAAAAATTTTTTTTATTTAATTGTGTTAATTTTTTTGTACAGTGAAATCCGTATTATTACAGAAAAAGGTCGTCTCGAATCCGTTTTATTTAGAAAAACGAATCCGAAAAAGCGGATTCCGGTTTTTTTCCGTTTTTGAGGTCCGTTTCGGATCCGTTACGGATCCGGAAAAGCGGACGATCCTTCCGTTTTTTGAGAGGAATTTCATCCGACAACGGATCCGAATCGGATCCGAAACGTATTCCGTTTCGGATAAATAATCCGTTTGGCACATTGGGTAGTTACTTAAAAAGTTTATGAAAAAAGACAAAAATTATTAAAAATAGAGTCATTTGCATCTACTGGGATTAAGAACAACACGTACGTATTGAATTGCTGAGAAAACAACGCATTGCATAGTTGTTGCTCTTGCTACTGCCGCTGCTGTTGTTGTTTTTGCAATCCTTGTCGTTATTTCATTGAATCTGTGAATTGTTTATCCTTCAGCTGTGGCAGTAGCAATGGAATTTCTGTAATTTTGCATGGTGCAGCAGAGTTTGTCGCATGGCATACGAGCAAAACGCATGTTGCATGCTGACTGCTGCTGCTGCTGGCTGCTTCATATGAGAATCGTTGTGGATGTCACGGTGGCTTTTTAACGTTGTTATTGATTCTGTGGACGCTTTTGAAATATTATCCCATTAGGCTTAAGGCAACAAACACACACATACCGACACACATACATGCACAAGAACGTACACCAGAATTTTGCTGTGGCTTCTGCCCCATTTCAAATTTACAGTTATTTGTTTGCACCTCGATTATTGTTTTCTGACCGTGGCGACAATGACAACAACATAAGCAACAGCAGCAGCAGCAATAACAACAAAAATATTAGCAACGATGATGCTGACGACGACGACGGCAATGAAATATGCATTTTGGTTTTTGTTGTTGTTTTTGTAAAATTTGTGTTTATTCCGTCGTTGAACAACGAAAGGACACCTTAATTCAATTATATGTGTGGGTGCATTTTGTTTTGTTTTAACTGTTAAGGCGTAGGTGAGCGCAAACGAAAGCAGAGTTGTACAATATTGCAATATTTAAGCGTTACCATAGCAAATGAATAATTTAAAGTATGACAACATTTATTTGCATACTTATTTGCAAAACTTATCAGTACACAATGCCACAATTTATATGAAAATTTGTTATAAGTTGAGGGTGGATATATAATTTATTTTAATTTTTCTGCATCTTAATTTTTGGGCGCTTTTAGTTACAAAAAATGGTATGCAAATTGTTCTGAAAAAAAAAATCGACTGTATCATGGTGTGAGCCATGTGCATAAGTCGCCTATAATAGAGAAAATATATGAGATACATTGACTTTGGGCTATATATAAATAAAATTGCTCAAGAATGAAAGTACAGTTTATTCCAAAGATTGGAAAAAAAAGAGTTGGCTGAATAAAAGTGCTGTCAAGAAGTTATCAGTTTATTACCGACTTACCTTCATGGAACTTTAATTCTTTTACAACTCTGCTGCAAGAACGCATATTATACGTTTGCATGTTTGTGTGCGTAATTTTAAAAGCGTAATTGTGTAATAATTGTGTTGTTGTAAGATTTTGTTGTTTTATGAGCAAATAAATTAATTTTTGGTTTATTAATTTTCCATCAACAAACTCCAGCCGTTACTGTTGTTGCAATTTTGTTTATGTTGCACAATTTATTGCCATCGAATGAAACATACACTTAACCTACAAGAAAAAGAAATATTCTTAATAAATAATTATTTATTTAGGTAATTAAATTAAGGAAAAGCCAATCAAATCTATTTTGAGGTTTTATTAAATACTGGAGACTTAACAACTTATACTAAATCCATTGCGTAGTTAAGAACACAAAAGTGCAGCTCAAATGCGACGGGTTTGACTAAGGCTAATTTTTTCCTAAATAAGAGCGGTATTCACGATCTAGCACAAGCATTTAGCAAGTTAACAAAATTATCGAGTTTCCATAGCTCAACACGAAGAAGTTTCGTTGCGGCAACTTTTTTATTACACCCGCTATTTTTAATTAATTTTATTTCATTTTCGTGTTGCATCGCATTTTGTTTTACCTTTAATTACTTTGACGCAAATGAAGCGAGGTCCTTTTGCTAGGCATCATCATATTGACAATAACCAAATGCACTGTGTGTTGCTCGTATTTTTATTTTGTTACCAAAAAGTTGGTTTTTATGTTGTCACGGGATAATTTCCGTTGCGCCATGTTTTGCCAAAACTCATGTATTTGTATTTGAAAACGTGTTTTATTAAAATTACGACAACAACAGCCGTGTGGACAAACAGAGCGATAGGGTAGTTGGTAGAAATAAAATGAAAAAACGTCAGCAACACTTGTGTTACATGTTGTAATACACTCAGAAAAATTTAAAGTTTTTAATATTTTCCTAGAAATATTTCACACGCTAAAATCCTTTGAGAAGTCACAGTATAAGGACTCGAACTTTTACAACCCCATATACTATATATATTTCAACATTGATTTGCAGACATTTTTACCATGTACTTGCTCTTTGTGCCGCAGGCTGCATTCTGCTGTCTATTTCGTTATTCGCTGCGGCGCAACCGGTGTTATTACTTCCTTCCTTTCTGTTGTAGTCGCAGCGAAGGCTTTTGTTCTTCACTCACTGCGTTTGTCGACCAAAATGCAGAACTTCAAAGGACAAAAAATGAGGCATAAAAATAACAAGGATAACACAAACTACTCGTGCATAAGCTACATACATTTATTTGTCTACGCAATTTCTAACAGGAGCTACCTCAACAAATGTTTGTGCCACAGTGAATGATTTAAGTTCGGCGTTAGTATTTGAAATATATGGTACGGTACCGAAAGTAACCGGTACCTGAAAATCTTGGGTTAATTCTATCAAAACTTATGTTTACTATCGAGGTTGGAATTTTTTACATTGGCGTCAAATGCAGCCAGGATTGTATTTATCTCGCTTTTAAAAACTGCTTTCATAGTGGCCTTATTGGGTTTTTGCGCTTTCATAGTGGCTGTATTGGGTTTTATCGCACGTTTTTTGTTTTGACTTTAGCTTTTTTGGAAAAAAGTATTAGGGTTTTAAATTTCTTTGCATATTTATTTTGGCAATAAACATCTTACTAAATAAACTACAATTTTACTGGAAGACTGGAACGATCCAATGCTTTATGCCATACGTCGTTGCAATTTATTCATTCCGGTGCATGATCGTTTTCCATCCGGAAATTTTAGCATCAACTTATCCACTCTTTGTTCTTGATTATGAAGAATTAGAGGTTCCGATTTGTATTTGCTTTGTTTATTTTATGATGTTCTTCAAATTGCTATGGCAGCAGTTGGATGTTGAATTTTTTAAAATAAGAACAATCCTGACAATTCATTCACAATAGCATTTTGGTATAGGTTTTTGTAGGAATTGGGCTCCAAGATATTTTTGGACTAGTTTTTGGCTGGCCGTCTTTGATGTTGCGTAAACCATTTAAAAGAATTTGTTTCTGGTTTCAACAGAAATCAATCAAGTACTCAAAATTTATAGTTTTTGAATAGTAACTTCAATGCAACTACTTCATAGAATTTAAAATTTTTCCGCTTTTCAGCAGCACTATTCAAAAGCGCTTCAGGCTTACGAAATTCAAAATTTACTGTTGTTTTATTTTTTATTTTCTTTTTTAATTTATTTATTACTTTTTTTTCTGTCTTTGCTTTTTAATAGCGCATTTAATGAGGTCCTGCGTGCTTGCTCGCAGACATGAGCGCAGCAACCCTTACAGGGGTCCTTAACGAATTTGTTTTGTTCTTATGTCTGTCTGTCTACATGTGTTTGTGTGTGAGAAATTTGTTTGCACACATATTGGTGCGTTACCGCTTTATGCTGACTATAGCCCAGGGGTATTGTGTTTGTCTGCGAATTTTTTCCTTTTTTTTTCGCTCTCGATTGCAGCTGCTTTTAGCAGCGGCATTGTGCGGGGTCATTCCATTTACTTCTAATTGAATGAATGATGTTGCTTTTTTCGTTTTTGAGTCATTGAGCAGACAAACCGAAGGGAAGCTGTTGCTCGCAATATCATTGCATAATTTCAATACGTGCATTATGTTCAGGGCGATGACCAACATGCAGTATCTTGTCAATGTCCTGTAGAATATTCAATGCTGGAATGAGTAAATTAGATAACTGAATTATGTTTGCACTTTGCCTAATGATAATTGTTGTCGGTTATAAAAACGGACATTTGATCATAAGGAATTTTTTCATTGAAAGCTGTGAGGTTAAAGTTGTGGACGAACAGATGCCGGAAGATGATCAACAACAAGCCATTGTAGACAAAATGTCAGACGTTTTGGTAAAATTCTATTGCTTTGGAATTGGTTTGTCTTAGAAGCAACTCAAATTAGTGTACTTAAGGCCAGTATTCATAGACTTTGAAAATTGAACTCATACGCTGCAAAGTTAACTATCTAAAAAGTCGAGTAATTGGCAAAGTGTTCAAAGGGTATGTGTTATATCACTTCGGTTCATTGTTTGCAGTGGAATCATATAATTTTTCCCGCCCTCTATTGGATTCCACTCTAATAAAAACATTACATTCTGCTTCAATGTATTCATTTTTACAAACTGCAATCGAACAAAATCGCGCCTGAAATGTAAATATGTTCTTCAAATGAGATTCGATGAATTTTTCAAATTTTCTCAAGAGCTCGGCTTTTCTGCATATTCAATCGCTCACAAGCCAGTAATTTGTAAAACCGATTTTATTATAACATTCACCAATCTCAAATCACGGTTGAGTTTGCAGGAGTTAAAAGAGTCGTACTGAAAACGAGAAATACGTTATCCTTCTCCTCCATATATTGTTTCTCCTTAAAGGCGTCTTTGTTATTTAAAAGGGGTTTGCTTTTATTTTATAGGCCACTCCGTGGGTTTTTTATACTCCGAAAATTAAACCATCGTAATTTTTGGAGCATCATTGTAAGTATTTTAGGATATATATGAGTGCAAAAACTATTTAAGGTTTATCTACATATGTGATATTTCTTACTTCTGGTGGAGAACTATTGGAAGCTTTAGAAAGTCCACATATAACATCAGTATTACATAGGAAACTAAGATAACTCATTGAAAACGAACTGAGCGTATGCCCCTGGAATGAACCTTATTACCACAGGGACTTGTGGCATCACAAAACTTTACCTTACGACCTTAATAACTGCCATATTTACTTCATCTACAAAAGGTTCGATTCAATTTTCTGCAAAAATTATTGGGGCATATTCATGTTAAATGTAGTATAGACGATTCTTTCAAACGTATTGCATGGATGTAAATTTAACCCAAGAAGATTAGACAAGTTCTGAGGAAAACTCAGTCAATGTGATACCCATTAGTTTTCATTGCAGAGTTTAATCGGACTTCATCTTGAGCCATTTATTATTATTATTATTATTCAATTATTCAGGATTCATAGATATCCTTGCTTAAAAATGTAAAAAGTTGTGCTTAAATGTAAATGATTAAACTCAAGTTAGTCAATTGGTGATATAATTTGTTATAAGTCCTCAGAAACGCATTTGAAATATATATATATATTTTCTGAGTGTCTAGTCATAATGACATTGAAGGCAGTGAAATAGCTGGCTAAATAGCAAGGTACTCTTATTTTCAGAAATTTCTCGACCACCCTTATGGCTGCTGAGTAATGCATTAACCTGAATTTTATCCGTATAACCAACTTGCCTTCTGCAAAGCGGAAGCGCATAAGCTTTATCTCGCAAAACATGTGGAACAATAGTAGGAGTCACCACCGAACAGTGGAATATCATGCTCATATTTAGAATTGGCATTTTGACCCATAACAGATGTTGCTGCTGCAACAAGAACAAAGAGATAATAACTGTAAAACATCTTTTATCCGACTGATTTTTCTGTGACAGAATAAGACGTAGAATACATGGAACGATTATTTTTCAACCACTTTCAGGAACTATCTAATATCAATTAAGAACTTTGCCACAACGTCCAAAGCCTTCTCACCCAAAATCAGCTAACTCTCAGCAATAAACTTTCTCATAACTACGTGACACAAAGTTCCAAACGCTATGGTCTGTCTGTCAATGTCTGGTTACTAATCCGCTTCTCTGAGCTAACTTACTATTTTTCTGGAGAAAATAAGTCTGAACATTTTTTCAACGAAATTGTCAAACCCACATACGTCACTCAAGTTTTGTTTTTGTTTATTCATTATATTGAAAAAATGTACTCCAGTTTCCAGCTTACAGCATTTTCCCTTTGTATAAAAAATATGGTGCGTTATCTCGACATGACTATTTATTAGGAATTAAAAGCCATTTATATGCAAATTTTCGAGCAGTCTATGTATGCCGCAGCATGGTGCTCATTAATATTCTTTATCTACTATGTAAAGCAAATTCAATTCCACTAATGGGACGCGCTGCACCAAAGAGTAAGCGTGTGTCCACGAAAGCGTGCGCTGATTCATTCATTCATTCCACACGCATTTGTGCGCATTCACCGTTAAGCTGCCTACCTGCCTGCAATGCGATCAACGTTAGCGCCTTACAAAGGAAGGACCTTTTTAAGCCCGAAATAGAGTAAAACTAGAAATAAACCCATTGTTGCGCCCAAACATCTTGCGCTTGAATGAGTTGCAAAGGGTTTTAGCATTGACTTGGGTCGAAGTCTGCTACCCCGACACACGCACACTAGACAATGCAAACCTGTCTTGTGTGTGTTGGGTTGAGGAAACCAATATCTGAATGGAAAATACATTTAAATGATTTGGGCGCGCGTGCGTGCTACACCAAAAGAAAAGAACTGAGTTCAGTTGAAAAGGATAAATTGGAACAAAAAAGTAGATCTATTGCCTACGCATGAAAAGGAAGGAAGGAAGGAAGTGAATGTATGCGCTCAAATGACGACAGCAGAATCTGCATGCAGCCAAAGAGACAGAGAGTGTAGATCAGCTGCGATTGCCACGCGATTGTCACACTTTGTAACCAAAGGATCTGCACTGGAAACTGTTGGTGTTTTGTGTTTGCTTTTTTTTCCGAGAATATGTTTTTTTTTTGCTGCTGGAAGGTGCAAAATATGACCGTGGGGTTGAATATACCTGAACGGCAAAAAAAAGGCAGTGAGTGTTTATTGAAATGATTTCTGAAATGTTGTCATTAAAAATGTTTTTGTTGTTATTGTTGTTATAGCAACATTTCAACCAACCCATGAACCTTACGCCTCAAAGCTGCATTTTTAGTTTTTCCTTGATATGAAAAGAACTGGAGGCGGCAAAACATCTGCACAAGCTGCGCACATATTTTGCAAGTGATATCCTCGTGTAGGGCGCAAGTAAAACACCTCTTTTGCCGATGTTATGTAAAGAACGCTTTAATTTTTATTGCACAACTTCCTTTCGGAAATGAACACCACAATTTTGTTGCTGTATAATATGGGTATAAATTAAAGTATTCCAAATAATCTCATTAGCATAAAATGCACTTTGGAGTGAGTCAATCGTGAAGGCAGTATTTAAAATTAAATAAAATAGTTAAAGTTGTATATTGATAACATTGGGTACTGAGAGTTATTGCGAAATAGGCGTGGCAACTTTAATGCAAGTAAACATCAAATAAAAATAATGTCTTACGATATTAGTTGGGATTGTAATGAATCTTGGTATAAACTGTATTGAACTAAAAGATAACGAATTTGATTAAGTAGGCGTGGCACCTCCCGTGCAAACGACAAGTGAAGCGCGCTTTTTCTTGAGCGTTTGAAGTGAAAATGAGTTCAGTTGCAGGGCAACACATTCAGACATTAAAAAATTTGCAAGCAACTGAAATAGTCAAAAAAATGTCAAAGCTTGAAATTTTGCGAAGTTTTTTAAGTAAAAAACTTTTACGATTTTTAAGAGGAAATTTTGCAGCAAATTTCGATAGCACTTTAAACAGTTGTTTGAAGTTCAAATTTAAATATTAAGCATTTTTTTTTAAATAAAAAGTTCCATCTGTTACTTGCAAAATGAAAGATTTAATCATTCAGAAATATCTTTTCCTTGTTATTTGCATATTAAAAGTAAATTTAAAATATGCTAACTCAACACAATACATATAACAAAAAACTAAAAAAAAAATATTTTATTTAATAAAAATTGTCTGATTTCATTGTATGTCTGTTTGATTGTTGTTTTTGTAATTAGTTACCCTTAGAATTCAAGAGTTTCTTCAAATGCCAGCTGAGGACATGTGTGCGGCACGCATCATACCAGTGTTGCCGAAAATAAAAACAAACTAGAAAATGTATTTACAATAAAATACAAATATTTTAAGAAAACGAAAATAAATAGATGAATGAACCATAAAATATGAAAGAGAAAACTTAACAGCACAGTAAATTTATTGAGAATAAAATAAAGAAATTGCAAAATCTTAAAACGAAATATAAAAGAAAAATTGAAATGAAATAACAGCAACAGTCGTTGAAACATATGATGCTAAAATGTACGATATTAGAGTTCGCCAAAAAACAAGAAAATTCTCTTCTACTTAAAATCTTCGGGAACGCTTTAAGTACGAAAAATTACAACTTTAGAAGAGTGTTAATAAAAAAAAATTGAGTGTAGCTAAAAAATAATTTAGTTGCGTTTTCTTTAAATATTTTTTTTTCACATCCTAGCGTACACAGGAAAAGGTAGAGTCAGAAATAATACGTCACTAGAGTTTAAAGCTTCGAAGCTACGACAGATTAAAAATTAGAGCTACAGAAGAGGGAAGGGAAGAAAATATTTTCTGTTACATTAATATAGCTGAATTATCCGAAGATATTACGTCACTAGAGATGAAGATCTAAGAGCCACGGAAGAGAACTAAGAGGTACCATGAAAGTTGCTTACTATTGTGCGATTGCTGAAGTCCATGAAGTGCGTTAATAAGCCAACAATTTTATAATTTTCAATTCTATGCGCACCCGAAAAAATCAAGTTCATGAGGAATTTTTGGTAAACTCTAATACACATGCATTTACACAAATACAAACTGACATACAGACAGGCACACATACATATGTAAGCGCACACACAAAAGACATCCATTGTTCTCAAAAATATTGCAAAAAACGATATACAACACAATAGCAACTGAAAAAGGCGACAGGCCGAAGAGGTCACTGTGCCACTTGGTTGTTATTGATGCACAGTGCAGCAAAAGCGGGAATATTTTTTTATTTTTTACTTGAATTTTTAAGGTCCAACATAAATTTGGCCTTTACTCCAAAAAAAATATTGATAGACTACAGCATCAGCCAGCTTGAGGATTTGTTTTTTTTTCACTTTTAGAGAACTTATTTAATATATAGAAAAACCATTTAACAACAATTGGGAATCCAGGTTTTTTCTAAATATCTTTAAAGAACTTAAGATTTTATAAAATTAGGTCCTTATATATGATATAATGTGCAGTACCAGTAGGAGTTATATCCATTGTATAACAGAGGTAGTCGAGGAACCAGTGTTCAAAGGCGATGTTATGATATCTAATAAAATAATATGTTGATCAATATGCTTACAGAGTTGTGTTAAGACTTTCAGTTTAGATATATATATAAGACTTTTTGTTTTGTTCGGTATAAGCCACTAAATTTGAGGTATGTAATTACTTATTTGTGATGCATTTCTATCCTTAATTGTGTTATTTTCAACCACCGTATAAACTTGAGTTCGGTGGAAGAGGCTTACGATGCAAAAGAGCTCTTTGCCAATTCGTTGGTCTGCTCATTCCCTTCAATATTTTAGCATCCGTTAACGGATTGGTGTTAAGCAAGAAGCTCTAAAAATGTGGAGTTCAATGCTTTGACAGCTGTCTAAGTGGCAATGCAGCCTTCAATGCCGGCGCTTGGGAAAAGTTTTGGTTTGAAAAAAAAATATAATAATCAAGGAGTATGCAAGATTTTCTGATATTGTGAAAAATTTTCCTCCCTTGTTTCAGATTTCATTTTCGATCAGTCGTCTAGACCCAAAATGATGTTCGATACCAGAAGAATGCGGCTTCTTTTAAAAGATTTTTGAGACGTAACCGTTTCAGATCTTAAATTCAACTTTTGCCAGTTTTTTAACAAAAATCCTTTACCAGTCTCTTTGGCCGGTCATATTTCGCAAACATAAGCGATGTTGGTTATATCGTCTATTTCTACCAAAAGTAGATTCACACTATTAAATAGAATGCTCGATGCCTATTTTGTTCTTTCAAGAATTATGCCAAGAAGAGAATCCCTCAAGTTTTATTAGAAAAGCCTCTATCTATATGAATAATTACATCCTTCAAGGACAAAGTTTTTGTGAAGCTTTAAAGAAAAAGTCTTTTTGTGCCTTCCACACTGTATACAGTGGGCTGATGTCGTTGCTTCTATATAAAACTCAACTTTTTATTTCATTTACGCAGCTACATTGCTGTCGCTTCTTCAACTGCTGCTGCTACTCTAATGCTGCTGCTCCAGGTGCGCTCGAGTCCTTTCTGATTGAAAGTGTCGATTGGATTAGTGCTTGTGTGTGTAATTTTTTTTGCTGACTTTAATTCGATCATGGAAATTTGAATTTCGTAGAAAAAAGAAAAATATGCGGAGTTAAAGAACAGAAGTCAGACATACAGCGGCACACGTAGCAGCGTGAACACATTTGATATTTGTGGCATGAAATTGAAAAGCAACAGCTGAGACAGCATCGTTGCAATGGAATGAAGTTGCAATCATACAATCCTGCTCCTTCTCAGCAACACTATGAAATTCATGTTACCTACACCAACGAAATTAGAAGTAGCTGCTGTGAGCGTTTGTTTGAATTCATTGCAAAACAATAAAAAAAATTCATACAATTCACGCAAACGTGTGTGCATGTATTAATCTAGGCGCTCTTAAGAAAAAAATTTTGATTTACAAAAAAAAAAAAACAGAAGGAGCAAAACAGATCGGCGGCATTTGAGTTGCACATGTCCCGATAATGTTGCTGCTGCTGGATGCTGCTGTTTCTGCAAAATTTTTTGCATTTCAATCTGAATACAATGCGCCGCAAACAGATGCAAATGTGCCTGCTGAATTTTATGGGACAAAGACTTTACTTTCTGCACTCGAGTGGCATGAAATTCGAATACTCAGCATGACATTGAGAGAACTTGAGAAAAGAAATGTTTACTTGCGATCAAAATGGGTATTAGCATTATTTCATGGTCAAAAATAAGATAGGCAGGTGTTGTGTTAGGGGGGAATTTTCTCATCTTTGATGCCTTGTGCACTGGAATATGTTGCTGAGGGTGCTTTTCAACTATTCTAGTGTCAAAGTCTACTGTTTTCATCAAGCTGACTTCGGTGGGTGGAGTTCCAAGCTCTTGTTAGTTTCTCGAGGCCACTCTTCTTTTCCTTTCGAACGCACTTTCCCAAATGCGCATGCATCGGACTACCACCGAAAGTAGAGTGAATAAAAATTTTGCTTTGGTAACCTAAATATTTATCAATAATTTTTATCTGAAGGATAAAAGACTCATTAGTAGTTTTTATTTTAAATTGCTATTTGAATAGAAAAACAATAAATTCAATCTAAAGAATAAATAAACAAAAACTCATTAGCCTTTCAATCTATGCTCATAACACTTGCACTCTTTCATTTTTTTGTCTTGTCATTTCGTCAAAGCCATTGTCCTGCGAAAACGGAAATGAAATCAAATATCCGGCAACGCTATTTAAAAAATTCACTTCCTTTTAAATTCCACATTCTTTTTTCACTCTTGTGCCCACAGTCGCAATCGCCGTACGTTGCTTCGGCTCCCACAAAAAAAGGGGCTTTGAAAGTGCACGCCAGACATACAGACGTTAACATCCGCCCGCCGTATGTTGAGCTTCCCAAGATTCAATAGCGCCAAATGTGCGGTATTCGCTTGGTATCTGCAATTTGGAGTGGGACCAACAAAAACAAGTCAGCATCCTTTTGAGTGCACACACAAAGACGAACGAACCGATGGTGACCGCTGACGATGAGCCAAGTTATAAAAATCAAATCGCAATTTAAATCAAAAAAGAAACAAAACGATGAAGAGCAAAAAAACAAACGGAAGAAGGAAGTAGGAGAAACCAATTTCAAAGACCCTTGAAAAGAACGGAAAAGAATTCATTAAAAGCTGCTGGCACTTGGCGCTGTTTGACCGCTGACTTAATAGTCAGCCAATATTCGGTGCGCTATCAACAGGATTTACAAAAGCCGCAACATTGCGCAATAAGCGCGATTTGATTGATTCCACTAATGGTTGCAAAGACTAATTAACGGCTTTTGGCCAACTCATTTTCCTTTAACACGGCACACGGAAAAGTTATTTGGCGAAAACTTAAGCAAAGTCATGAACTGTTTGTGGGCGGAAGACAACAATACTTTTCCCCCTCTAGTATCTTATGTCCTATAGATTTGTCCTCCATTTTCTGCTTTAGTAAGTTAGCCTCAAATTAGCACCATCTGCAGGTTTTTTGAGGCATGCACTCATCGTATAATCTGATCTAAATGCTTCTCGCAATTCTGTTCCACTAATCAAATAATCGCTGTTCGGCAGAAGTCTGAACGCATTTGCCTAAGATTTTCACTTTTTCACCATTCACTAAGCTGCTTCACAGAAGCGTCCAATCTTAATGGTAAATGCACTTAAAATTATGTATTTGAAGTGGAAGCACTGGCATTTGCTTATTATCCTTGGAAGCGCGTGAGCTGGTTCGACTTTCGACAGTAAATTATTTGGGAATCTTGCAAGTACTTAATTTGGCAGTAGTTTTCAAGCACTGAAGATCTGTCGATGATATTTTTCCAGTAAGAGAGTACCTGAACCCCATGGATTTCCTATAAATTCTTTCCCTGGCTATTTTTAGTTCTTTAAATGTATTCTTTTCTTTTCTTTGATCATTAATCGATCTCGTTAGTTTCTGCCTTTGACTTGGTGGCATCAGACCTTTGGTATCGCCATTTTCGGCGTTTGTACTTATCCATGTTTATTGCAGGTTTATTTAAGGCTCTTGAATCCATGATTAGCAAATTCATGGAAGTATTGCTATTATAGGGGATACTACTTAGGGTAGTTAAAATATGTTCGACACACTGAGTCAAAGAGGCATAAGTTGGTGACAGTTTTCGTCTTTTTATTAAAAGATTTATAAGGTGAGACCTCGCCCAAACATATTTTGCAGCTCAATAAGTAGACTCGACTAAAGTATCACACATACATGAATGTTTAAATATTCATATGAGTCATGTGCCATTTTATTTTATTAAAATTTTTTGCAGTGTTATACAAAAAGTGCGAGACACTCATCATCGAATAATTAACGGATACAAAAACAAATGAAAACTTGAACACTATGAGGATTTTTTAATTTACTCGAGTCTTTTGATTTTTGCATTTGTTAGTTAAAAAGGACATCAATGAATATGGAAAGTGAATAAAAAACGAGACCAATTGGGCATTGAACCCTGATGAATTGAGCTTCTTGTAAAGCGAAATGTTTGGTAAAATAAAAAATAAAACCAACAGAAACAAAGTACATCATCACTTTCTACGCTCAACATTGACAAGGGATAAAAAATAAAAAAAAAAAATTTTAAAAGTGACAAAAGAACTTTCAAGCAAACAGCAACAACAACAGCAGTTACAATTTTTTTTAAATAGACGATGGCGATTATTTACATTGATAAGGATTCATTTAAGGAATTTAATGTTTGAAGTGTGACGTAATTGCTCAGCCAGCTGTTAT
Organism: Meiosimyza decipiens; assembly: GCA_963680825.1. Taxonomy (NCBI): domain Eukaryota; kingdom Metazoa; phylum Arthropoda; class Insecta; order Diptera; family Lauxaniidae; genus Meiosimyza; species Meiosimyza decipiens. Next base: position 5,784,195 of record OY804258.1, on the reverse strand, counting down.
GATTCTTTAAGCAGTGCGCCCAGTATGGGCGTTGTGAAGAATGCGATGTAGTGTTGATAAAATGTAACTAAAAAATATGAGCGCTATCACAAAATGATCAAGGGAGAAGCGAGCAAAGGATCACATAAAGTGCTAAGGGCACTTTGTGAGGAGTATATGGTATAATCATGCAAATGTAGTGCATTGAAATAACTTTTTGCTTATTAATTCTACCAACTTATATAATTTTTTGAAAGTAAATAAATTTTTATAAGCTTCCATATGGTTTTTCGTTTTTAATTTAATATCCTTGGAACCTTCCTGCAATTTTCTATCGAAATATTTTTGCTGGCAAACAAAATTGAGTTTTAAATAACTTACTTTACTGTCCAGCATTAGAAATGGAGGAGGCCTTCCAACACACTGACTAACGAATGCCTTGAAACACCTTTCCACATATGATGGTAATATGATCTTTTTTTTTGCCAAGCCCAAATATTAAGGCAGCCATGGCATGGCATTGTTGCAGCGGTAGGAAGGGCAAATGTTGCATTCGTTGAGTTCAGAGCGCAAATCGAATTTCAAATTTAATCGAATGCGCATATGTGCATAGAAAATGTTGTTGTTAATGCTGACAACTCTACCTGAATGTCGCTAAGCCTGTTTGAATGTGGCCTCTTGGGAACCTTATATCGTTGGGATAAAGTTCAAGGACCTCAAAAACATTTCGGTTTCTTTTTGTGTCTTTTCTAGCCAAGCAACAGCGCAGCCTCAATAAAATAGTTCATAAATAGTTTTTAGGTAGAAAAACCAACAAAATACAAGCAACAACAAAAGAATGTTAACCCCGAATATAGCCAGCTGATTACCAGCATTTGTTGCATGTTGCAGTAACTCCTGCTGCTGCTGCTGTTGCTATTCAATGCATCATGAGCGTGTTGAATGCTTTTGGCGCTGTTGCTTGTGATGGTGATGATGATGGTGATGATGATGATAATGATTTGTAATCAAAATTGCTGTTGTTGTTTTGTAGGTTTTATACGCGCGCCAAGAGAAACAGGAAAATGTGACAGATGCAAGTTAAGGAAGAGCATTTTCCATGTTTTTTTGTTTTGGATTTCTGCAAGGAAATTATGTTTGTGGATGAAGTTTTAATTTTTAGAAGATAAATAAAATTTGCTATAATACGGCCAGAAAATTTCATTTTAGATTTTGAATTTACTTATATTTCTGTGTTAATTACTGTCAACTTTACTTATAAAACTATAATTGCATTAACTTTCAGCGAATTTTTTTCATTTTTACATATTCAGGAATGCCACTTTGAGAGCTCTCACTTTCCTCCAAGTTTGGGTCAATCTTCTATACACATATTTGGACAATTTTTCACCCTTACGTAGCCCACTTCGTTTGGGACAGTAATTTTTTATACCAAAAATTTGCCATACTCCATAGCTTGACACTTTCATCTTCCCCCAGCGACAGCAGTGACTACTGTCATTCCAATCCATGTAACTTTACAACAAATGCAAAATATCACAGCTGATTTTTCAAATGTCATTTCATCCTTTTTTTTTGTAATTATTTTTTTTTTTTGATTTGTTGTAGTTGTCAGACGTCAATCAAGGACTAAACAGCAAAAAACAGCAAAAGAAATCACAAATGAATAACGTGCATACAAATTCCTAATATTTGTTCAATTGTGATTGTCATTGTGATTGTGCTGTGATTTTTTTTAAATGATTCAAATAACAACAACATTCTGCATATTGCTCGAGTTATTCTGGCAGTAGTCAAACATCAAAATGCATCAGCCAACCAGTGTAGGACTTGTGTTGTAGCGCCGCTAAACGACAACAAAACGATGCGCCAAGTGTTTTGTCAACAGCACCATTAGCTGCTTCTCCTGCAGCATTCTCCACAGTTGTCATTCATTGAAACTGCATTTCGTTACTTCGAACAACAATTGTGTGTCATGTTCGCGTCCTCTTTACGGTATATGCAATATCCTTAAATTATCAAAAAAACAAAAAACCCAAAAATGTCTCGAATCACTACGAACTAAAAAAAAATAAAATAAATCCTTTAAATGCAGCCTTGCATAACGAATTTTGCGGCGGAGTTTTTTTTTTTGTCATTTTTGTTGTTTGCTGTTTATTGCTTGCATGTCAATTGTTCAATTTCAGCAGCAGCAAAAGCACGAGCAGCATATACAGAAAAAATAAGAAAAATTACACTGGGTTACAATATATTTTCGTCTAAGGTGTTGGAAGCAGAATCGAAAGAAAATAATTAGAAGTTTAACTAAAAAACCATCTGGGCTTACTTGGTGTCGAAAGTGGGCATAATAGCACCAGTAGGTGTGGAGTTTCCCATTCAAAATAAGTTCCGTAAGTGATATTTAAGCAATGATACTAACAATTGGAGTAAGAATGTTGTTTATAAGAACGGATCAAAATTAGGCTGGATTGTACCAGTGGATGTGCCACCATCCTAAGTTTTAAGACTAATTATAGCGTATATCGCTAATTTGATAAAATTTGGTATGAGGATGCCGATCACAAATATAATTTATTCAACTGAAAGCAGGCGGTCGCTTAAAACTTGTCGTTTCATTTTTGACTTTTTTCACATGTTTCATATAATATTCTCAGCCTTTTTCAACTGTTTCAACATTTTTCAATCTCATTCAACTTCTTTCAACTTTTTTCGAGTTTTTCAATCTACTTGAAATATTTTCAAAACTTTCCATATTAACTCGATTTTTTCAGTCTTTTCAGCTGATTCAACATTTTGCAATTTCTTTCAACGTTTTTTGCTTTTTGAACCTAAATATTTCAATATTTTTCAGAAATAACCGACTTTTTCAACTCTGTTAACATTTTCCATATTTTTTCGACTTTCGTCGGTGTCCTGATGTTCTTTATAAATGAATCAAAATATTGACCATAAAGAACTTTTGCTTAAAAAAATTTGCTTTATTTAATGTTAAGTTTTAAGTTTTAAACTCAATTTCGTAAGATAAATTTTTAAAATTTGTTCTCCGGTGTAGAAATGAAAAAAGTGCAGGCAAGTGTATTCAATACGAACTTCAATCAAAGCACAGCCAACCAAACGCAATTCAAGCCGATGAGACTTAGCTAAAAATTTTATTGTTGTTGCTGCCATTGTAATAATGTCGCACATTTGTTTTAAATCGAACAAATTTTAAATTGCAAATCGAGAATCCTTTCGTTAAAGGATGTCAATATATAGATTTTGTTTTTCAATTGTAAGTATTACTGTTGTTGGTGATCCCTTTTGTTTCCTCAATTTTATATCCTAGCGAATTCGTAATGCATGTTGTTATCCATAGGGATTTGTGCAATGTTACCATTGTTGTTATTGCTGCTGCTGCTTTTATTGTTATTGTAGTAGTAATAGTGGTGTATGTCAAGAGTATGAATGAATGACGTTTGAAAAATGCGCTGTGTATGCATTTCTATAAGAATCCACATTTCCTTTTGTGTGTTTGTATGTTAATTTGATTTTCATGTTAGACAAATAATCTAAGTCTGAATTTTGTTCAATTTCTAACTAAGAAGCTCAAGGATAAGTGGCACATGCAAAGCCAATGGCAATAGAGGGGAGGAGAGTATTAGCAGACTGATATGAAAACATTCGCAGTGGAGAGCAGCTTTCAGAGACTTCTAAAGCTTAAATGTTTAAACAACCATCCTCATTGGGGTTTTCAGAAAACAATCGCATTTTTCTGTTTCTGGTAACATTTAAATATTGTCATCTTTCAATATTTCAGTGTCACAAGAATTGAATACATAGAAATTTCTAAAATCACAATGTTTTAGGACCCCGTTTTTCAATATTTTCATAGCACCGAGCATATTCAGCAAGCCGTTCAAGAAGGCTGTAGCGTAGAAATTATCAAAGTTGTCACTGAAAAAAGTATGAAGTCTCAGTTGATTTTGCAAGGACTTCAGTTGATTTAAGGAGGTCATCAGTTGATTCCGGAAAGACCTCAGTTGAGTTTTTGGGAGGTCTCTAATTGATTCTGGGGAGACTTCAGTTGATTCTGAAAAGAACTCAGTTGTTTTTGCTGGTTGACGTCCGATTTATTCTGAGGAAGCTGCAGGTGATTCTGTAAAGACCTCAGTTGATTCTGGAAAGAGTTTATTTTGAAAGGACTTCAGTTGATTTAAAGAGGTCATCAGTTGATTCTGAAAGAACTTCATTAAGTTGATTTTAAAAAATCTTTAGCTGATTCAGGGAGGTCTTCAGTTGATTTTGGAGAGACCTCAGTAGATTCCGGAGAGACCTCAATTGACTTTCAGATTGGTCTTCAATTGATTCTGGATAGACTTCAGTTGATTCTGGAAAAACTTCAGTTGATTCTGGAAAGAACTCAGTTGATTTTTCTGGGTGGCATCCAATTTATTCTGAGGAAACCACAGTTGATTTCGGAAAGAGCGACTTCAGGTGATTCTGGAAAGACCTCAGTTGATTCTACAAAGAACTCAATTGATTCTTCTGGGTGGTCTCTTATTGATTCTGGAGAGACATCAGTAGATTCTGGAAAGAACTCAGTTGATTTTTCTGGATAGCATCCAATATATTCTGGGGAAACCACAGTTGATTTCGGAAATACCTCAGTGGATTCTTGAAGGACTCCAATTGACACTGGAGAACTTCAGTTGATTCTGGAAAGACCTTAGTTCATTCGAAAGGACTTTTGTTGATACTGAAAAGATATCAGTAGATTCTAGAAAGAACTCAGTTGATACTGCGAAGACTTCAGTTGCTTCAACTGATTCTGGGAGTCTTGCAATAACTAAAATAATTCTGCTAATATTCGCTTATAATTCTTTATTTATTTCGTCAATACTGCTACAATCATAAGTTTCAGTGTATACTTACCGGCAAAATCAAATATCCTGTTGACTTAGAATTTTTTTAATTTAATTTGCCATTCATGTTTAATACTGCAAGGGATGTTCAGCTAACAAACTGAGCTGAAAATAACACTCGCACTTTTAAAGTTTTCACTGGAGAAAAGCGCATTGGTGCCTGTTGAAATCCAACAAAAAGCAAATAAATCGCATTTGGAATTTTTAATTTCAGTTGGTTAAGGGTTGCTCGCGACAAAATTGTTGTTTCAAGTTATAACCAATTTTTGTCGCATAGTACCCAATGTGGCTTCTTGTTGTCATAGCTAAAGATCTAACCCTGCCCTATTGTCGCAGCGTATTTTGTGTTTTATGTTGATGCGATTTAATGAGTTTATATGATGATTGAAATATTTTGTAGTTGTTACAGCTGTTGTTGCTGCAATTTTTTAAGCCGATCAAAAGAAACACTTTTCGAAAGAGTTACGCTGTAAAAAAAATTAACTTTTATTTAATTTTTACCATGCAGCAGCAAATGAAAATCACAAAATTCCATTAAACAACAACTACGACTTTGCATAATTAATGGAAGAAACTTTAAACCCTTTGCCCGTGCTTCAGCTACCCTGAGTATTTGCTTGATGCTCAATGTTGCAGAGCGATAAAAATACGAAAAAAAATGCGCGCCAACAAACTCATTAAATCTCGCAGTAAATACAGTAAAAATGCGTGAATAAACGAAATGACACCGAAACAGACGTGCGGTCAGCAGTCGCACATCTGCTATTTCAGTGACCAAGGGGTCCTTTCATGATTGTTGTTAGTGTAGTTTTGCTTTTTCAACCTTAGTTTTAACTGAGCATGCGGTCAGCATTTAATCATTTGGTTCGATTTAATAAGAAGCAACAGGACATGCGATGGCAGTGACTGAAGACATAAAAAAAGCAACAACAAAAAAAAAACACAATGAAATTACATCCTACAAACAGGTTCAACTCGTGCCAGCCGTCAGCATTTTAATTTTTCGTACTTCATTCTCAGAAGAAAATAAAAAAGAAAAAATTACAGCCATGGAAGTTGAAATAATCAAAAATAAAACAAAAAGGATATCAACAAGGATTTGGTTTTTTTTTTGGACTAAGTTCAAAAGAAACCAGCAGCACAAAAATGAATTTTGTTTACCGTATAATTTTTTGGCAAAAAGCAACAACAAACAGTTTCAAAACCAGTGAACATGGCGCAAGCGCAACAGTTATTGACCTCATTTCTGAGGCACAGCAACAGCAGCAGCAGACGGTATGCTGTTAAAAAGAGAAACCAAACGACAGGAACCAAATCAAGCAGACGGCTGCAAAGCCAAAACAACAGAAACATTAGGTTCCGTTTGACGTTGGTACTGCTTTGTCTTGCGCAGGCGCAGCCGCAGACGGCTGGCACATGTGTACAAAAATGGAATACGAAAAATTGAAAACAAAAGACTTAAGACAGCAACGCGCTGATTTTTGGGAGACGATAAAAGGAAATTATGAGCAGGGAATTTTTTGTGCCAAGACATTAAATGAGCGTGGCTCCATCAAATGGCTGAAGTTCATTGCTATCGAAACTTAAGGGCTTTATTGACATTTGTTAAACTTGCAAAAAATTTGTAATAAATTTTTTGTAGTTGTAATATTTGATGTGCACAGCTGACACAAAAAATACTGTTACTGCTTCAAATGCGAGTTGTAGTTTAAAATAAAAAACTTAATAGCCACATGCACAAGAAATCTTGTAATGTGCGCATACGCGGCAAAACATTTGTGTTTTTAACAAATTCCTGCGGGGCATATAAGTTATGATTAGGGTATCCTCACAGGATTTGATTGTCCTTATTTTGCTTTGGTGTTTTTTTACAGCGCTTTTTCATTCATAACTTTTTTCAGCGCCGCATTAATTAATTATGCTATTTTAAGGGTTGCTTCGTTAGTCATCGCTTAGTTCCACCAAGGTAATGTCATCATTCATTTTTTTAACAAAATGAGTTTGGTAGCATAAAGTTTAGTTATCAGTGCACTTTCTTTTGTATTTTTATGACAATTTCATACAGTTCAGATGAGTGATTGGTCGAAGCAATTGAAAAATGACATAAAAAATTAAAAAGCAGAAAATATTAAGTAGATGTTGATAAAGTTCATATAAATAGTTATATAAATATTTGACAGATCCTCTGGCACTATCAAGAAATTTTTAATTTTAGCTAAAAAATTTCAAGAAATAAAAACTTCGTCAAATATAAATTTCAATTTGATTTTTCGAATTTTTTTTTAATGCCCGCGAAAAATTTCTACACCAAATTTATTGATGGAAGTGAAGTTTGGACTTCACTACCATTGAACTTAAAGGTATTAGAGTTAGTAATTTCATTCAAATTTAAACTCTTAGTTGTAGTAGAAATCATAGTGCAACGAAAATACTATGAATCAGTCTGCTATCTGGCATTTATGTTCTGCTTCTTATCTTTTGTTTTTTTTTGTTGTCTCAACGGCAAAAAACGTTGAAATAAAGCAAATTAAAAACTACTTTAGAATTCAACATAACCAAATGTATTCTCTAGTGTCAGTGAGGTCCTTTCATATTAGACATGCAGTAATGAGAAACGAATGAAGCAGCTGTCTCTCTTACAGCTTATTTCGTTTTATGAACAGAGATCCAGAGTAGAGTCAAAAATAAAATAATTTTTAAAGAAGTTCAGTACTATGGTATGGATTGTTCACTTCTCATAGCCAAAATACGAAAAGTAAATTAAGATCAAACCTGTAAGATATATAAAGCGCCACATATGGCACATTTTGGCGCTTTGCCCTTCGCTGTTTTAGAGTAATGTACAATGATTATTCATGACCATACTCAATTCCGCTTCAAATTTCCACCAAATTGCAAATTGGAATTACCGCAAGCAGCTCGCACTTGTTATGTCACCAGGTACAACGTGACGTAATATAAAAGCAAACCCCTCCATTCCCAATTGCACATTCTGCACTATGTGGCAATCCGAGCCATTTTCATGACGTAAATCATCCTTGCAAAAGTCAGCGAAAGACTGGAGCCAGTAAACATAAACCAGCAGGTATATTTTCGACCACGTAAATCAGATGCCTCTATATCCCTTGCATAATCGTGGAGCAAATTAATGAGTGGCAGACTTCGTTATATTTTACTTTCGTAGAGTAAACTCAAGTCATGGCCTATTAAGAACTTAAATAAATGAAATGCGGATTTTTCAGGAGCAGTTTTTCGAATCAACTAAGTTTACAATATTAAAATATTAAACACAGTGTTTTTTATAAGAACTTTACTGTTCTTTTCAGTTACGAAATCAGATTCGAGATTTGAACTTTTTTCATGTAGAAAACAGGAAATATGATAGCATTTGATATCAGAATTTTAAACATTTTGGGCTTCTTAATATCATTTATTTTAATGTCAATATACAACTTAAATTATTTGTATAATATACCAGGGACAGGCTGCCGAGTAAAGTCAGTTTGACGCAGTAAATGACGTTGATACGAGTACGTATAAAATGCCGCCTTCTACAAGTTACACAAACAGTCGTACGACCAAATTGAATATACTCTTTGTAGTGTATACAAACAAGGTGACCTGGTGCGTCCTTTAAAAGAAAAAAATTCAGCAGATGTCTAATATCAGCCAAACATATGATAATGCCACACATGAGCTCACCCATTAGGCATTGTGAAAACTGTTGATATATGAGACATGGCTAATGTAAAAGCCAAAAACTCGTATTTCTTGCGATGAAACCTACAAAAAAAACTTTAATATTCAACTGAAAAAAAATCGAAAGTGCAATATGTCCAGGCTGAAAAGAAGAACCCTTCTTCGTTGCTAAAACAAAAACCTCTCTTGTTCCATACGCGCACTCAACCAAATTTTGTTGTGCCGCTCAAGTTGCTGACATTTTGTATGATGACGTGTTGCGGCTCAACACAACTCAATTTACACAAACAACACAGCTGTAAGTTTTGGATGGAAGCTTTGCCTTTAATTAATTTGTTAAGGTAAGAATGCAGCTACAACAACAAAAACAACGGCCAGAAATTACAACAGCACTATTGACGCTCCTTAATGACGACCAATATTTTATATCCTTTTGAAGCGACAATACAGCCGAGGCTGAAAGAAATCGTTTCATTTTCCTCTTTCCTTTTTTTTTTTTTTGTAAGTTATGGCCAGCAAGGACCTTTAAAACAAATATAAAATGCACAACAACAACAACAACAAAGGCAGTAAAATGCGTTGCGTGTGTCAGTCGGGAAAAAAAAATAAACGGAGAAAATTAAAAATAACACAGTGAAAGGGTGATATTTTAAAAACAAAAGAATGCAGTTACACCAAATTTGAAATACCCCCCTAGCCAGGCTCGCTCGAGCTGAAAAGGGTGCATCGTATCACCATGACCAGGTGATATACCAGTACCTGGGCGCATGTAGCACAAGCGGGCCACTCCTTGTCGCAAATAATAACAACAAGAAGTTTGGAAACACTCTGGAAACTGTTACAACAAATGAGGATATGTGAAATAATAAAAAGGAAATCTCATAACCCATATGTCCATATTGGCCCCTAGTTTTTAATCGAACAAAAAGAATCCGCCGTAGGTTTTTTTTTTGTTTATTTTTCTACTTTTTTTTTGGTTTCTGCTTTTTGTCTTTTGTTACACTAACTGTTGATGTACCGAGTGTAACTTAGGCAAAAAGAAAAAATAAAACAAAAAAATTTGCAGCAGGACTCGTTGTAACATAGAGTGTTGTTGAAATAAAGGACCATTTTTTGCTTAGCGTGAGGCAGCTGTGGTTTTGAATTTTTCTTTGTCAAATTGTGCGGCACGATCCAAAATCAAGCTACACCGAAAAATTTCTTTGCAATGAAATTTCTTTTGGTGATTTTCTTTTTTTTGGGTTCATCCACGGAGATGAAAAATACATATCATCTGATCAAATTTTCAGAACGGCTCTGCTGCTGCTCTTTTTTTAAAGCAGAAAACTTTTAAATTTTTTACAACTTTCGATGCGAATATCTCAAAATTAAGTACAAAAGTGCAAATCGAAGGCAAGACGATAGCATTTTTCAGAGACTTTTTTTAAGGAGCTGATATCTGGTTGCTAACAAGTTAATTGAGTAATGGAAAAATTTTTTGCTTCCTCCACCAATATATGGTTTTCAAGCAGCAATTTCTTTCAGTGTATTCTAAACTCAATTTGAGAAAATCTTTAACGATTGATCAAAGCGCACATACATACAACAACAACAGATATAGGGGGACCAGTTGATGATCGTTGTAGTGCTGCACTAATGTGGATGAGGATGTTTCACCTGGTGTATACCAAATGATTGTAGCCGCAGCATGTTGCATGTCCTATTTTATGTTCAATAACTCGTTTCTTGTGTTTTTTTGATGATCGTAAACTTTGAGAAATTGTTGACATTAATGATGTTGATGTTGTTTCGACAAAACGGGTACAAGGATGCAAGAACAGTTACCGCTGCTGCAGCATGAATTATTTAAAATATGCGTAAATTTAACTGTTTTATGCCATCAAAGCCAAAATATTTTGTACTCAAGGACGATTTATTTTGCAGCAGCTCATAATTTAAAGCATGCGCCAAAACAGGATACCAACAGCTGATTGCAATGCAATCAATGATCATTAAGAGGTCCTACAAGAAGGAAAAATAAAAAACACCAACAGAATTTATCACCTCGCTACGCAGAGCGGCATGCCGTGAGGACAATGACACACAATGCAAGGGAGTCCTTTCACAGCTATAAAATATTTCAGTTCATTGACACAAAGTATCGACAACAAATTAAGATGATTTTTCACATTGTATTTGTTTTTTCTTCTGCTCCTCTTTTGCCTTTCTTTCATTTGTTGCTTTGTTTAGTTATGCTACGATCTTTGGTGAAAAATATTGAATTGCAAATCGATGCAGGCGCAGCTGTTTTAAAGGATAACAACCCCAGGAAGATCAAACTAACAGTTAACTTTTGTTTGTTTATTTTGGTAGTTAATGGGCAATATTGATATATTGAATTTTCGAAATTCAATACTGTGAGTTAACATTTCAATTAAGGAAGAACTTTAGACGCAGGCGAACTATTTATTTAAGGGAACAGAGTACACCAAGGCATTAGTTTTGTCTGAAAAAATGTTGGAAAGGTAAAATCTGTGAGAATTGTGAGTAAAGCACTCATAGCATTTTTCAGAAGAGCAAAAATATCAACAATTTGAAAAACCTTGTTTCCTTTTTTCAATTGATTTAAAGATTTCTTAAGTTTAAGTCTAAATTTAGTTTAAGCTTTTTTTTGCAATATAAAAATAGCAAAGGACATGTCTTTTTATTTACTCGCATTTCTTGCAGAAATAGGCAAAGTCACTGAGACGATTATTGATAAACAATTTAATTTAGAAAACACCCTAAAGCTTTCCTTGGACTATATAACTTTGATGAATAATAATAACTTAAATATTCGATCAGTTTTCGAAAGAAACTAGGCTCAAAGTATGAAATTTGTCTGATCAACTTATCATTTCATTTGTAAAAGTCATCGAAAATGCTGCACAAAAATATTATCTGAATCATTTGAATGAAAATTTTTTGGCTGCTATTTTCTAAAATATTTTTGGTGATTTTTTCTTCAGCGATTTTACTAAAACTATTTTTCCCTAAAAATTAAGAAATATGGCCCAAAATAAAGGATATAACTGCCGAAGTAAGTTTTATGTTAAACAATGTTCTCTGTACGGGAATATATCCTTGAAAAATATTCTATGTCTTAATCTGCCTCCAGTGAAACTTCTTTTGTAGAATTTCCTTTTGAAATTGTAGTTAAAATTTATTTTAAGATCTTATAACAAAAACAACTATAAATATTACTCATTAAATGTCTAAATAGAAAGACGGCTTAGCTACTATAACACTAAGTATTTTTAGCCATTTAGCTTAAATTTTTGTATCAAGTAAAAAGCTTATTAGCAAATAATTGCTGAATATATTAAGCTAGTTACTTTTTAATGGTTTTTTCTTAGCTTATTTACTCTGACTATGTAAACACACACATATAAATTGATGTGTATGGTGTTTCGTTGGACTGATCTTAGTTTGGAATCTTAGTTTTGAATTGAATTGAAGCACGAAAAAAAATTCAAGTGATCTAAGTTTAAATTTTCTATTTTATTGAGCTTACTGTTCAAGATAATTTGTGTCAACATCTAAATTTTTGCATTATACGCTTGAAAATTTTAAGACATTTAGTATTTGAAATGATTTTAAGCAAATAAGTGCCACAACTGGCCAAAATGAAGTGCTGTCTGGAAGTCAAACTTTCAATCACTTTGTCCAGCAATTGAGCATTTATTTCGGTAACAACATGAGTCCTGAGGATTTTGGAAGCGTCAGTTATGTATATCTGGCTTATGACTACACACTTAACTTCGAAAAAATTTTTCAGTTGCGTAAAAATAGATTAGCTAATTGAATATAAATGACTCGAACGTTGTTAGATTTGTTGAGTCCATCCTACTTGAAATTTATGACACTCTAAAATACACCGTTTAATAAATAATCGATTTAAATGTTGAACTATTTTTTAAATACAAAAATTCCTTAATTTATGCGAAACTTAATGCGATTTTTCCTGAATTTTATTTCTGCAATATATCTTTGGATGATTTAACCAAAACTCAAAAAATGTCAAAAGAGTTCTTAAGTTAAAGCTGCACAAAGGTGAACAAATTCTTGAATAGTTTTTGTCTTCTTTCTTATCGCCATTTATAATCACCTTCCACATACTTTTGTTGAGCTTGAAATCATCTTTCTAATATCCTGCAAACTCTTTTGTATTCGCCAAATTATTTAAGTCTACTTATGCCGCCAGTTCTTGCCAAATGTCTGCATTCAACATCCTCTGTTTTTTGTTATCAATTGAAACATCAATGCTTCAACATGAGCAACTTCCTATCAAAAACAACAATTCCGGCAAAAGTCAGCGCAACTGCCAAACGACCGCTTACACACAATAAAATAATATCCGGATTGCAGCGAATCAAAGTGAAAGTTCAACAACCGCACTATTTGGGAATGTGAATGAAAGCCGATCGCCATGAATGAATCATACAGTGGAGAACAAACAGGCAGCCAGGCTGTCAGTTCGTCAGTCAAAGCGAATGCTTCAAGGACAGCAAGAACAACCGAAACTGGCAACATCCGGCCGTTGCTGCTGCTAATGATTTATGCGCAGAAACAAAGCGAAACGAAACAAAAAGTAAAATGAAGCAATTCGCTTTGGTCATTTGTGGCATAGTCAGCCATAAACGGGTGCAGCATCAGCTATGGGGTAAGCCGAAAGCAACAACAAATAAAATGCAGTCCCACCTTCAAATGCACGCCTGCAAAACGGTGTGACGCATAAGAGTCACATTCTTCTCTTTCTCCCTTCCCTCTCAGATCAGCCGCAAGCGAATAGTAATGAGCAGCAAATAAAGTAAATCGAAAAAAATAGGGAAAATTTCGGACGAAATTGTATGTAACCCATGCAAATCCTATATAATCCTGTAAACAGCCCGCTAATGCACTCGCAAGCGTTGCCACACTAATGCCTGTGGGAGAAATTTTGCAAAAGTTGACTTTTTTTCCTTGAGTCTGTGTTGCTTCGGGTATTTTGCCTTTACCATGGTGCGCGCACAAACAAACCACAAAAGGTGGCAAATTTTAATCCTTTCTAAACCGAACTCAGAACATTGTTGATGATATTTCGCAGTGGTGGCAGCGTTCGTTTACCATTAATAATCTTTCGATTGCATGCATTGTGTGCTGCTGATTGTGCAAGTGACGTTTTGAGATTTCATTCGTTATGTTGCTGTCAGTATGCAGGCACATCCTTCCCGTCAGCGATAGTAGCCGGTGATAAAGCTCATTGATAAGATATGCAATTCTTTCGGCACACTTCGCCACAAATCCAGATGAATCGTTTAGATTTCATTTATAACGGCAATGGGCGACGTTTACTGAAGCGTGCGAAGTCACCGTTGGCAAATGCGTTGAGCGCTGTAACGCAGTTAAGTTCCGCTGAATTGGTGTGCATACATAACTTTTTATGAGATTTTTGAAGCAACACAACCTTGCGTTAGTTGCTAGGATGGGTAACAGAAATAAAAATAGCACAAATTATCTATGTTTAAAATGTTTTGAGCCACTATTCCTTAAATTTTTCATGGACCAGCCATGAATCAATTCTGAAGCGATGTATTTTTTTGGTAAAAACGAAAAACATTGAAAATATTTGAAAGTTGCATTTTAATTTTTTTTAATACTTCATATGAGCTAACAACCCATGCAATTTTATTTAAACAATAAATATCATTTATACAAAAACTTAAAGAGATTAAAATCTCATGAGATAATGTGAAAATTTTATGAAAGTTCTTTTTCAATATACTTGATAAAATACTGTAAGAAACAAAATTGTAGAGAATGATCTTTAATTTGAAAATGCTATCAATATCTGCTACTATCGATAACTTTTCCGTGAGGCCTCAAATTCAAGGCAAAAACTTAAGCTTTGAGTGCGTTAAATTGTAATGCTCCTTCTGCGAGAGGTTTTTTTGGGCATAATGTATTTTATATTTTCCAAACACAAATTTTACAGACGATATTCGACATATCTAAATACGAGTATTTTTTTTATTTTGTGTTATACGTACTATTTACTTTGCTCGGTTTTGCCTGTATCCCCAAAAATATCGTTCAACTACATAAACTTTTCGAAAAGTGTATTTTGCTAATCGTCGCCACGATTCAAATTGGTGGGGACGACGTTGTTACCTTAGTGATTTTCGTAACGTTGTGTCTCATTGCAATTGCAAACGCGTCTGTTGCAACAATTTTCCATAATGACACAAAATTAGAGATTCGCGCAAAACTTTTGCAACTTTGCAACAAAACGTTGTCGCATGCGTTGTGGGTGCACATTAAAGTAGCGTTCACAACAACATTCACACCACATTGGCAAACTGCAACCAACGCGTTGCGGCGTCATTTCAATGATAATCGCATTGTCTGCATCACAATTCTGGATTTTGAATTTTTGGTATTCAAAATTGGCAACAGCCGGAACAGAAAGCCACGACAGTTACCGCTACCTGCAAAAGCTTAAAGGGGTGGCTTGCCAACGCCAACTGAATTTGACGCCTTTGCTTACGTGCTCTGATGAGACTACGTTACTGAATTCTACAACTGTTGACTGCTTTTGTGGCTTACGAACTTAATCACATGCAGCGGTTCTTCCTTCTGTGGATATTATTTGGTGCGCACACGTTCTAATTGTTAAATGGCATGGAGCGGTAATAATAGCAACAACAACAAATGTGGCATTCACAATTGCAATCGCTGTAGCTGCTACTATCATTGACAGCAATTTTAAATTCAAGCTCTAACGAATTTTTAAATCGTTTATGATTTTCATCTGGCACTAGCAGCAGCAGCAGCACACACACCATGCGTTGTTTGCTGCACGCAGCTTCCTGAAGTTACGACTTTAATCAGATTAAAATATTTTTAATGTTTTCATGGGTTTTGCGACGCGTCGTCATTTCCAAATATTGTGGGAATTAGAGATAATAACTTTTGGTCGGCAATTGTTTTGGGATTTTGAACAGTAAATTAATTACGGTCCTGCTTTTAGAAAGAGTTAATAAAACGTTCAATCGAAGTGGAAGGTATCTATACAGAAATAGATAAATGTACAGTGGCATGAATGATCTATATATAACTTACGAATATTTTTGAATCTTTTCAAGAAATTTCCATTGACCCACAGAATTTAAATTTTATTTGTCTTTTTATTGTACCTCACTTACAATTTCTCATTCCTCTTTGTGTTCTTCTTATGCTGTCAGAGGAAATGGTCTTTACAAAGTTATTCCGCCTGTGAGATTCTTGTTCCTGTGATCATTTGCAAGATGATTAAAAATGGTCAAGTTTCCTGCTACCCTGCGAAATTCACTCCCATGATTCCCATAAACTTCTGATGGTGAGTACATGAATTTGATTCTAAACATTTCCTTATTGGCATCTGATCACTATGAAATTTTAAATAAAATGGCATGGATTTTGAAATTATGCACAGTTACTTTTAGTTTTGTAAATTCCAGCATGGATGCGCCATAAGACAAAATGATGCTGAAAATATCCACCTGCTTGATTCGGTTCGCACGGAATCGATGCTGGTACTGGCTAGACAAATGGATCTCACTGTAGAGATCAACGCTACCAAGCAAATAAACTCTCCAACCTCAAATCTATTTTGGAATAGTTAGGAAGCCGGTGGAAGAACTGTTTGTAAGATTTAATCGTGCAACAGATGCTGGAAATAATGAAGCTCAAAAGAATATAAATAATAGCAACAGCCCCTGCCATTGCGTTGTCTTTGCGGTTTTAGTGGAGAGCACTCAAAAAATTGTAAAAAAGAGGTTACCATGAACAATTTCATCGCGTCTGCCTTTTATTTTAATAAATGTGTCTAAGCACAAGGCCATATAAGATCAGGAGGCAAGCGATTTGGTTGCTGCGTTTGGGAGCAATTCAATTTTTTTTTAAATTTTTTGATTTATACTTATGCATACAAAGTGATTTTATCAGCAGGCAGATTTCGATGATTATAAAGATTATGTAATATAAATCGAGAGAAATAACATCTGCCAAATAGTTATTGCAGCATTTAAAAATTCCAATATTGCTAACAAAGAATTGAATCTTAATTCATTTTATTTCGTCTGCTTCTTAGCTAACTGATTTTTTTGCTTATAAAAAAACATAAAAATAGAGAAGGCAGACCATTCAGCGCTGATTTTTCGAAGGCAGACGTTATTGGCACGTACTATTATATATGTGCATATCCACACTGTGCCATTTTTTCGGTCATTTGTAATATTTATCTTTATTTCAATGGCTAAGTATGTACGATATATATTTTTCATTTCATGTCTGGTTTTTATGATTCATATTTGTTCTTTTAGTACTGATTGAGACTACCTACCTTCCATAGTATTTGAAACTCTAATTTCTGATTTTTCGCAAATAAAAATTTATTGCAGAGATAAGTTCCATGGCAGATTAACTGAAAACTTTAAATTTACGTTATCTCGGAGCAAAAAAAAATTTTGGATGTAATTCAAAGTGAATTTTGAAGGGAAAAGGTTAAGCTTTTCAATTATACAATCAAATATACATATTCGCTAAAATAATTACATTCAAGAAATGTCCCAAAATCGATAATTTTGATATATGCTACACTATATATTTTTTTAAAAGTAGCTACCTACACGTCTGCCACTTGTATTTCCAACTTCTAAGAGCAATACTAAAGACAAGGAAATTCTGGAAAAAAAAAATTTGGTAGAGTTTTTTTAAGTACTACAATTACTGTTATAAAAATGCAGCAGTTTTAACGTCTGCCATTTATATATTTGTTCTCTATACTGTGCCCTCGCACAATATTTAAGAGGCAGACGTAAAAAATTTATTTGATAGAGTTTGTTTTTGTTTGCAATCACAAACAAATTTTTTAAAAAAGTGGCTTGCTTTCAGTTTTTGTTAAATCCCATAAATGTGAACTTCATTTCATATCAATCCTAGCTACAATCTAATGTTGCAAAATACGGCAACGAGTGGTATCGAATGAACGATACCAACAATTCGAAGAAGTTGCCCTTGATGCTAAGTCCAAGATACGACGAAAAAAAATTATGATTTTTCTTTGTATGTCGATGTGAATCCTTCTGATTACAAACTTTTCTCTGACGACTTTGGATTTTCCTTCGTATTTAGAAGACTTACTGCTGCCAACACTCAGACGGAATGAATAGCGACTGTTTTTAAAGAGCTACTAGCTATACAAAAGTATTGCGAAAAATAAAATTCGATTTTTCTTTCGTTGTCAAGCTGAAAACCCTATCTGCATAGTTCCAACACCAGTCTTTTTATGTTTTGTTCTAAAAAAACTCGCAGTGATGCATTTTATTGAAGCAAACTTTGAGCACTTTGAACACGATGGCTCATGACCATTAAAAAATGTTTTATGCCAATAACCCCTTGCGCAAGGTTTGATGCAAAAAATTCCAAAATAAATAGAAATATTTCACACTCTATTTGACGAGCATGCGTTGCTGCAATTAGCTTCATGCGAGTCACGTGCGCATTGTTTGCAATTTTGATTGCAGAAATTTTTAAATGCAGGACGACGTTTGCGGTCGTTCGGTTGTGTGTTCAGTCAGTCAGTTGGACGAACGTTTGGGCTGTTGCATTTATGCTGAAGAGAACAGACGTATGGAAGCTTATGGCGGCAGAATGAGGCTGCTGATTGAGGGTGGGTGGGTGCTGCTGCTGTAACTAAGGCAATTTAATAGCGTTAAACACGCTTTTGCTGGGAAATGAAGACACATTCAACAGTAGAAATTGACTGTTTAACTTTCGCTTTTATAGTGCAAGGGACTTTATAAGCTTCACGCTATTTTCGAAATCAGTGCTCGTAAGCCCACAAGAAGGCGTTGCTAGAAAGTATGAAATCATCAGTGTCATATTACTTGAATTAACTTAGTACCTAACCCTTGATATTGAAAAAAATCGTGTGAAATTTTATAGAGCTCGCAAAAAATTTTTATTTAAAGAAGTAAATTTACTTAATTTATTCAATGTTTGGACCTCAAAATATGGCAAGTGCTAAGAATTTTTTAATACGCACAAACAGAACAAACGATCGAATCAACATATGCTCCTCCACTAGCTTGATGAATACATTGCAACTGCTGCTGCTGCTGCCAAATCTCCCCTACGACAATCAACATTTGTTTTTGACTAAATTGGAATTGATAAATCTACGCGAACGCGGACACGGATGTGGACACGCACCATATGTCGCACGCTGGCTGGCAACACAAAACAGTTGGCTCCCCAAAAATAAAATAAAACAAACAAAGGCTGACTGACCTCAGCCATGAACGACAGCCGCTCGACGGCTGCTACTGCTGCAAATGATCGCTGTTGAATACCGTGCAGCAGAAACCAGTTGAACGCGCATATGTGCAAGGAGTTGTAAGGATAAAAAAACCGTGCGCGCTTTCATTGGAATAAATTAGTTCCACCCGAGAGAGATTTTTCATTTCAATTTCGTTAATGATCTGCAATAACACGACTGAAGCAAAAGGGAGCTGCGCGCATTGACCAATGTCGCGCACGTGTCCTTCCTATGTGCTATTGCGAGTTTTGTATTTAATGATTTTTAAAATGTCACGCGTAACGTTGCAGAAGTTGTAAGTTTCTGTTTTCGTTTTTGGGTGAAAATTAATTGTTGAATTTATTTTTGCTGTTGGATTTGTTTCATCTTTTGTTATGGTTATATTGAAGACCACAAAATCTCTTTGGAACGTGCAGCGTATTTAAGTGATTTTATCGCGGATTAAGACTTCCATTTCAGTTTGAACCATACAAATTGATTTAAAAATATTGAAGCAAATTATTGTAATTACTTGTTTGAAAATACTTTGATTTTGTATAATTAGGTTGTGCTTTTGTAAGCTCTGTATTTTGTTGAAAGATAAGAAAGCTGCTCTTTAAAAAAAAACTAATCAAAAATATTAGTTGCAGCAAGTCCAATACTAATGGTCCTGTGAGTGACCATGAGTTCGAATCTGAGTTAATTCTGATGCATCTGAATATATGACGAGTTCGACAGCTGCAAATTGGACGACTACTAAAGTTTCAAATGGGTCTGAGGTTAAAGATAGATCTACAAATTTCCTACGATTGATTTGAAATTAATGCAGTGTAAAAGTTAAGGTATTTAGGTCTGACAATGCCACAGAGTTTACCAGCAGCGGAGTAAAGAACTACTGGCTTAAAATAGCAATCAGCATCAGAAAACCCTATTGTATACACCAGAGGTGGTGAAGAAAGAGAAAGTAGAAGTCCAAACAACTATAGAAATCCTTTTTGGCTGAAGCAGTCCAAATAGTCTAACATGCGGTCAACAAATCAAGAATATTTGACAGAAAAAAATTGCCTACAGGTAAGACCCAGTCAGTCGCGGAATGTCATGTCATAGCCGAGAGGTCAATAGGAAATGAATAATTTCTGAAAGAAACTTAAACTTTTTTCTCAAGAAAAGGATGAACTACAGGGAAAGCTGAGAATTTCTTGGCAACGCTTACAGAAATGACAAAATAAAAATTTGAAAACCTATTGCCTAAACATCGAACATCGAAGTATATTTTTCCTGAGGTGACACAAAGGAAACTCCAACATTATCAAATACTACGCAGCAGATCTAACCAAGATTCTGATCATGTAAAAAATATCTTGTAAATTTTGAAAAATATAGATATACAAAAAGAAAATAAAAACTCTGGGTTTGGCTTCTCGCGAACTTTCTCTGCAATCCGATTTCAACAATTTTGCTTCTTTATATTCCCATTGAGTTGAAAATCTACCCGATCGTATGCCTGTTGTATTTTGTTAGCTTACAGATAAAGATCCTTTGTCAGAGTGCGCTTGAAATTGTTATTGTGTCGGCTGAAATGCCTTATTCTTGTGAACGATACCTCCTTTCAGTACAATGGCGCATGGCCTAACCACTGTCTAGAATTGAACCGTTTCCTCAAATTTGTTCATTAGCCTTGGAACTGATGATTCATTTTGTTTTGATTAGCACTGTTACTAAAAAATTTTTTAAAAAGTTCAATGGCCAACTTTTTATTTATTGTTCGAAAAGCAGACCTATTAAACTCTTTTTTTTATTCGATTAGTCTACTAATAAAATCTTTCTACGAATTATCCATATGGGAGAAAATGTGTCCGGTAACTCACTTTTCAAAATAAGCTGTTTTAGTTAAAAATGTTTAGATAAAAAATTCCGCAGACAACAGGACATTTTTACAATTAGTAAAGAGCTAATCATGTGAAAAATATAAAACTCCATAATTTTTGTTACAGCATTTTACATTGAGTGTATGTTTGGTCGATTTGCCACAAAATGTGCTGCACAACAACAACATACATCAACTAACTACTAACAAACATAAAGACACAAACAAACCTTAACATACCTACTGCCATTTGTCTTTACTGCTGCTGCTGCTACTGCCATCATTACAAAACTGCAAAAATCTGCTGCTGTTGCTGTTGTTGAATGTGAAAAATAAAAAAATAATCGAACCTCAAACGGAAAAAACAACATCAATTTTATCACGCAGCGGCAACACTGGCGACGACAGCAATTCAAAGAACAACAGCAATAACAGCAACGATAACAAGAACAACAATGGTGAAAGCACAATTGGGTCAACGAAATAATAAAAAACAAAAATTTCGTAATGCTGCAAAATTTAACATTTTATCATATTTATTATGTTTTCTTGCTTTGCCTTTTTCTTATTTTTCTGTTTTTGCGCTTATTCTTATTTGCTTTTTTTTTGATATTGTTGTTGTCGTATCCTTTGCTGCTGCCGCCACTGCTGTTGTAATTTAAGTGCATTATGGATGAAATATGCTCATGCGCCTAAATCTATGCAACAAATTCAATTCACTCAACTTGTTTCATATTTTACTTGCTGTTGTTATTATTGCAGCCATTGTTGTTGTTTTAATAAAATTACAGCAACAAATGCGCTACTTTGTCTTGCACTCTGCTTCATCCTATTCAAATCCTTTAACGCGCTTGCAAACACCACCTCTACTCTTCCAAGCTATCGTGCATACCCCGTGCAGCACTGCTGTGTTTTTTTTCTTCTTTTCTCTTCGAATTCATGTCGATATTTTACCAATTGGCAAAAAAACGTACAAGAAGTAAGTCGAAAAAGTTGAGGCAGCTTTACATGAAAAAACTTTTGCAGTCAGTAGTGCCAGCGCCTGAAAGTATGCCTTCGTTTCGTAAATTTCTGTGTTTTTTATTGGCGCCCACTGTAGCTGTTGCTATTGCTCCCGTCATTGTTGCTTCTACTGCTTGCCTCACATCACATCTCCAATAGACGAATGGGTTAAATTTTTTGCGTCTTGTGCCTTTTCCTCAATTTTTTTTTTTCCTTTAAATTTTTGGCAGTTGTCCAAATTCGCTCGTTATGGGATTAAAAAAGAAAAAATCTCTAGTATTCCAAAGTGAATTCCTTGTCTTTATGTTGTTGTTATTATAATAATTGCAGTTGCAGTTGTTGTTGTTATCGTTATTGTTGCTGTTGCATTATGGTGTCTTGTATGAGCACATATTGGCTGTGTGTTGTTGTTTTATTGTAATATGTACGTATATATCTTAAAAATAATTTGTTGCTGCTGCTGTTGCTGTTGCTTGCAACAAGGTTTCGTTAATTTTATTCGAAGAAAAATTTAAACCACTTTTTACATTTT
Organism: Meiosimyza decipiens; assembly: GCA_963680825.1. Taxonomy (NCBI): domain Eukaryota; kingdom Metazoa; phylum Arthropoda; class Insecta; order Diptera; family Lauxaniidae; genus Meiosimyza; species Meiosimyza decipiens. The sequence goes on along the minus strand of OY804258.1, from coordinate 5,761,879 downwards.
CGATTAGTTTTTATAAATCAGTGGGTCTCTGAAAGAGAAAGATAAAAAAGTATTTAAAAAAAAAAACTAGTGAATGTGTTATCATCGGGCAGGCCGAAACTCACATGCCATACACTGCATTGAAAGTACTTTCTAAATAAATGTTAAAAGTACATTAAAAAATAATTACCTAAGATTTTCTTGAAAATCGTATGTGCCAATTGTGAGTTATACGAAATCAAAATTTTCAATTGTTGAAAAGTGCCACGCCCGGTGAACTGATTTGGCCCATTTTTAGACGCTAGTAGCTTGTAAGAGATGTGGCCTCCGTGCCAAACTCATTGAATTAGATTGCTTAGTGTTCCCGTAATCCTGATTTTAACAGACAGAAAGACAGACAGACAGACAGGCAGGCAGACAGATGGACATAGCTGTATCGACTCAGGTGGTGACTCTAATCAATAATATATCTATTTTTGTATTCCCTCCCCTTCTATGCGTTACAAACGGACTGACAAAGTGAATATACCCTTCGTGTAGGGTATAAAAACATTTTCCAAATTTAAGTTTTCATTGCATTACATAGGGCTTACAAATTTCAGGTGTCTTTTTAAATTTTAAATAAAAGACATAAATTGTTCTTATCGAAAATTAAAGTACATTGGTTCCGGCTAATAGTGAAAAAGAGTATCGCTCAAGTGGCCTCCTCTGCTAGCTCTGAAGGCTGTCAATTTTGTACCAAAATTTTGAGTAATAACTTTACATAATGATGGTTCAATTAGTGAGATTTGCTTGATTCTGTCGCTTTCGAGGTGTTGAACAGTTTCAGGATTATTCGCATAAACTTAAGTCCTCAAGAAACCTCATAAGAAGAAATCCAATGGAGTAAAATTGCATGATCTTCGTGACCAAATCACCTCTGTTCTTCGAGAAATTATTCGATTATTAAACTTTTCTTACAAAAGATCGACCAATTCTGTTGATGTGTGGTATATTGTATCGGCCAGTTGAAACCAAATATCCTGCCCATTCAACTCTAACTCACATTTTTGAAGTCACCAAAGTTTTTGTGAACAATAATAACATACGATCAAGTTATGTCTCAAAATCACCGAGACTTTGGAAATTTCTTCGCATTTTTTTACTCAAACTCTCCTGGACTATATGCGTACTCAAATATTAATTGTTACTTATAGTACCTCTCATTTCAATTTAATTTAATCAACCTAACGTATTACCATCTGGTCACTTGCAAATAAAAATGAAGCCCTATTTAAATTTGTTGATTCTTAATTGTTGCTTTGCCCATCCTTACAAAGACGTTACAAATCAACCATCCATAATCCATAAGGTAACCTTAGGGAGCGGACAAAAACAAAAAAAAACAAATAGTTAAAGTCTCTAAAGGACAATGCAATGCTGGAAACTCCTTCAAAATGAGCCAAAGGAAAAGAAGTAGTGCCGTTGCTAAATGAATTATTAAGCATTTGTTGCATATGCCACAACATTATTGCTGCTCAATGTGGCAACAATAATGCTGTGCATAGGTCAGCCAAGCAAACAGCCAAGACAGATGTTGGCCCAAACGTTGCGCTTCGTTAGCGACTTAGTTTTTTAGTTTAGAGTATGGAAAACACTCAGTTTGCTATGCGCTAAGTGCTCTTTGCGTATACGTCACTCAAGCTGTAAGCAGCAGCGCATAAAACACGTAGTAAATGCAACATAAGGATAAGAGTATCCTTTGGTGTTCTTAATATTGAAGTTGTTGTTGTTATTGTTAGTAAATTTTCCATAGGTGCGTTGTGGCTTAATGAGCGCGTGGTGCCGCCGCTATGTTCAACGAAGCACAAGAAGTGCAGCAGCGAAGAATGCCATCGACATAGGCATATGGTTGGGTTTATGCCACGCGTCATAACAACAACATTAAATTTTTCAAGTTAATGACATTAACAAGATACATATTATTATAAATAAGAAAAAAAAATCCCTTAGAATAGTGTTATTTAATAGCCCCCTTTTTTCTTTCTTTGCTCTAGGCTTAAAAGAAAAATATTTTTAAAAAAAACTTACAAACGAACAAGAACTGAACTGATATGTAACATGAAGCCATGCCAAATTGTTTACTTGTGGTCTGTTATGGCGTAATTACTTCGGTTTGAATACGTTGCTCATTGAGATTTTTTATAAAAGATGTGTGCAAAAAACGTATGATAAATACTTCTGTAAATTTTAAATTTGTAGTAGAGCAGGACATCCAAGGTGTTATTCCTTGAGAGGCATACATTATCAAGGGTCACGTAAGTCTTGCAATAACGAATTTCGATCAATACGGTTTGGAGCTCGATAGAACTTGACCGAGACATTCTTCACAAAATCGATTTAGTAGTTTCTACTCTATCTTTGAAAATTTACTTCAAACCTTTTTCGTCTTTCTTTACACACTTTTGTTTAACATTTTTTAAATAAATTATCACAATGCTTTTCCAGCAAATTGTAGTTATTTCAAAGGTTTTTTTCTAGAAATTATGGTACAGCTTATTTTAATTTTTGAAAAAATGTCGACAAAAACAGAATTTTGAAAAACCCGCCAAGCATTATCATTTTAGAATTCTTAGAAAAATTTCTTATAAAAATTTATGTAGCTCAATAATTTAGCTTTGTCATCCAATTTTTGAAATTGGATCCTTAAGGATCAATTGCAAAACAAATCTTTGATTTTTTGAAAAAATTTTCTTTGGAATGTCCTTCTCTAGAATGCAATTCGAAAAATTCAATTTCTTGAATTTGTGTTATATTTTTAATGGTCCAAATTCGTATTTCATAAATCGATAAATAAATGAATTTCTTTTGCCATTGCCATTACGATTCCATGGAATTGAAATTCATAGGAAATTCGTTTTTCGAAGGAATGATTTTAACGATGCTCTGTAAGATAATTTTTTGCGTAGGTTCTCAAGTTTGCATGGACAGTTAATTCCTACAAGGACGACATGCATATATTTTGGTACCTAAACCGTAAATCTCTTGCTGATTTGCACACTAAAGAAAAGTCGTAGGAAAATTGTGAGTATGGAAACCTTTTTGAATTAATAAAAAGAGCGATAATTGCACTTTTCATGCAAAATGAGACAATTTTTGAAAAAACACAACAACAACTTTATTCTGAATGGAAAGTGCATATGGCTTTTTCGCAGACTACCTCATTGTTATAAACACCGAAATACGTAAATTTTTGTTTAGAAGTCTCCTACGATTGCAATTGCAACTTACTGAATTTCAAAAGCCTCCATCGAATATTATTTGCAGTCTACTGCGATTTCATTGCCCTTAAATCAGAACACACTATTTCAGTGAATTTTACTTAAATGATTCTATATTATTTTTAAACTAATCGTATATCATGCAAAAAGCAATACTAAAGCAGCTTGTATACAACTCATATGAGTATATAAAGGAAAAAAGTTTAGAGTGTGTTCCCTTATTTTAAGAACTTCAGTGGTGTAACGCCACAAACATATTTCTAATCACCCTGTAGAAATCGCGAAAGTCCATTTGTCAACTGAAACTCTACATAAATTTTTTTATATTAATCTTTAACAGTCGTAATGTCGCCTGGGAGAGAAGAAAAACAACAAAGGCTTCAGCCAATATTTGAATGTGGAAAAACTGTTGACGTTTGATTTTGACTTTATTATTTCATACATTAGAAAAACAATTTTAGTGGCGTTGAAACCCATTCGAGGCCAACTCTCAAAACAAGAAATTACACTTAAAGTCCTTAATCTTTACTGCTCAATATACCCTTATATACCTACACACATCTGTGACCAACATTTTTGAGTAACTTCTTAGCACAAACTTCTCAAGAGTTCTAAGGATTGTTGCACGCTTGCTATACTTGAAAAAAAAATCTATTCCCCTTAAATAAAATAGCGTGCCCGCATATTTATACCAACTTCGATCGAGATAAAGCTTTAAAAAAATCTGATTTTATTGTGTCAAGAAAATAAAAACTGCACAACTGTTGGGAAAAAACTTTTTTGAGTTTTCTCGCACTCCGCTGAACTTTTTTTTCCTTGCGTTTACTGCTTTCTGCCACTCTAAAGCAATTGCTGTTGCTTTCCTATTTTTCATGCGTTAGTTTGGTTTCGCTCCCGTTAATGCCGCTGCTATCCCACAGGGTACCATTTCCAGTGTCGCCATAAAATTGGCAAACTTTTTGTCAACGTCACAACTTAAAGATTTTGTGTACGGGACGCGACTAGACGAATGCCAGCAGAAATAACAGAGTGAAATAGAAGGAGTGCAACTGGGCGAATGCAACATAAACAAAAGCCGGCTAAGCACCCACTTCCCCAGACTGCTCTGTAATTCCCTGCCAAAATCCCGACTCGCGCATGCAACAGTTTCTTTATGGGAGCTGATTTCATTTTTTCGATGCAGCTCCAATTTGTAGCATGCAACAACAACTGATTCTACTTCTCTACTTTACTGCTTTTCTATTTCCGTTTTTTGCCCTTCTCTTTTGAACTTTTCTTTCGTTTATCAGCTTATGCTTTGTGCTCTTCATTCATTCAGTATCATCTCAGTTATTGTTGGCAGTAAAGACGCAGCAACAGCAGGAGCAGTGGCAGCAAGTGTTGCACTTAGCCACAAGTTGCGTGTGGTAAGGAAATGAAAGTATAAACCAAATTGATTCATTTACCATTTTGTTTCGTTGTGCAGTCGTTCACGTAAAAGAAGAAAAAAATCAACCCCTACTTGTTGGTACTTTGTTCATGGAAGGGGTAAATGTTGCCAGCATTACGCTTTGTCTGTGCTAAGGGGAAATGTGCGCAACATGTTGCCAAGCACATTTGCTGTGTTTGCATGCATTCCGTGCGATTTGTATTTGTTTGATTTTCCGTCTAAGTTGGATGTTGACAAAATAGGACGTATTGTAAAAAGTGCCCCAAAAGACATATGAAAAATTGCCCAGATCCTCAAAAGCTTGAATTAAATATCTTTTAAATCAAATATCCAATTTTTGAAGTATTTTTAATATCTCTAAAATATCAACTCTACGAAAAATTGTTCGAACATTAATTTCAAGGAACAAGTTGGTCTTACGAGCATATAACGATTTTTTAAGTAGAGTTAATATTTACCTATGGTGATGAGAAATATTTGAAAATATAATTCTTTAATTTTTCATAAATTTTATAAAATTTTTATAAAACTATTCTTAGCTTCTGTGAGCACATCTATTTTAGGTTCAGTGTTGGGCAATTATTAATATCAACATATTTTGGATAATTTCTCTATTTTGATTTTTGTGAAATTTTTATTTAAGAATTTGTGACAAAATAACTAAATTGAAAACTCAGCCGGAAAAATCTTCTCAAATATTGTACCGAAGATATATACCAAGTAAATAACTTTTATCGCATTGTTTGATGTATTTATGGCCCTTTAAAATTTTCATTGAAAAACTCCCTGTTGCATTTGCAACTTCCCCAACAACATATCCAAAGAAAACGAAACATTTCCCCTTCGGAACGAAATATTTCGTTAAATCAATTGATTTCATTTCTCATGCCATTCCCAGTTGCATTTCAACGAAATCAGAAATCGAAACACTTCCTCAAAAACAAAACCCCAACTCCCGTGCGACAAACAACGCAACAATTCCTTAAATTTGTAAATTTCAATTTCCTTGTGGCAACGGCCCATTGTTGATCATTGGACCATGTGGCATGTGCTACAGTTTGTGGAACAATTAGCAAATGAAACAACAACACTTCCTGATTGTTGCTGCCAAGACTGTTGCCGCTTTGAATGATTTTGACCGCAAGAACGCAAATACACAACAATGTGCCACTTGCCATCGCGTTCCAAACTCACTGCACATGTCCTGTCGTAAACGTTGGCGCTCAATAGCCGAAGCATACAGCATACGACACGAAGTCAAACACACTGAAGCAACATGCGATGAAACAGCAACAACTACATATACAGACACCAACGACAGTGCTAAAGTTGAAATGCACGAACGAACAGAGCGCAAATACGAGAGCAGTGGTTCATTGCCATTTCATTACAGCAAACGCCTTTGAATTCGTATTGAGTCGTGTGTAATGTCTTAGGGGTTGACTTCACTACTGCATGTAATGAAGAGCGTGTTTCATTCTCAATCTGTTCCAACAACACTGTGGCCGCTCTAGGGGAAAGTCGAACGTCGATTATAAAAGGCAGCGCACTGGCGGCTGGTGTTTTCATAAACCTCCAAGGGTTGCTTACATTCGGTTCGCATTTCTCTTCTCTCTTATATAATATTCTCTTGTACGGATCCTTAAGTTTATTTCCTGAATATCCTTTTTTTAAGAAAAAAAAAGCAACAACTACAACAAAACCAACAGCAAAATAAAAGTAACTTTTAATTTGTTCAACACAAGACGAATTAAATTAAAAGTGAAAAAGTTTTAATTTAACAACAACAACAACAAGTATTTTACTTATATGATTTTTTCCGAACTCTAAATTTCCAAAGTTTCGATTTCCTTTTTGGTTTCATTATTGAAAAAAAAGAAGTAAAAAGTACCGATTATCACACGGTGTGAAAAATAACCGAAAAACGCGAAAAGTGAAAAATGTTTCTTAAAATTTTGTATCAAAAGCAATAAATAAACACAAAAATCGATACGGAGCAATAAAAAAATTATTTTTATGTGAATTGTCACAACAGAAACAACTACAACGAATAGTAACAAGAAGTTATAGCAAAAAGTGTAACGCAACGCAACGCAAAGTGACTTAAAAACCCAAAATCGAAAAATCAATTGCAAAAAACTCCTCTTGAAACTGTTGATAAAAAGTCCATACAAAGGACATTGCAAATGTCAGCCCTAAGGATTAGAGCGCCTAGGAGAAGCAGCAACGGCTCTATTATCAACCTACACAAAACTTGCAACAATTTCAAATTTAAATAAAAAAAAGACTCAGACTTGATCAAACGAGAAAAAAGAACTTTATACCACTAATGGCTTAGTAAGCTGTCCTATTAAGCAAAAAAGTTTTCGTCGAGCGGCACAAATACACTTACCTACACTTACATCATACACAAAGACACCAACACCGACTTCTCTGCATTTCCACATACGCGTTTCAAAGCGAAGCTCCTAAGTTCAACGTTCAACTGATTTCTCAACTCAACTTTGGCTCGTTCGAAAATCAAAATTTCCCCTAAATTTATTTTCGTCAACGCTGCCAATACGCCCACAGCCACCACGCCTCGAGCCATACAACTCCGAAAAGTTGTTAACTGCAACAGAATTGCAAATCCACATCCTTTGTCAGTTCCTTTTCGGGTTCCAGTTACGTTAACATGCCTCGCTGTTTAATGGCTAAAAAATGGAAGGCATATCCTTGGCCCGATCGTACTGAAGACACCACAACAACAGCTGCAGTAACAACAGATTCAATACACCAGCAGCAACAACAGCATCAACAACCAGAGATTAGCATACAAATTGTGCAAACAAAACGTGAGCCACGTTCGCCAACACCACAGCGCAACGTTGGCAGTGGCATCGGTGAGTCCAAATCGCGTCGTTCCTCAATCGATGATGATGAAGAGATCGATGTTGTTGGCGATAATGTGATAACAGCAAATGCAACAATAGCAACAGTAACGACAGCAACACCAGCGACAATAACAGCAACAGCAACAATTTTAGGTAACGGCAGCAGTAGCTGTAAGAGCAACACAACCGCAGCTGCAGCACAAGCGACATCGTCCAGCACAAACGGCGCGACACCGAGTGCTACGTGTTGGGGTCCCTCATCGCCTACAGCTGGCGCCACAGCACCAAGTCCACCGCCACATTCACCCGAGGCGGCAACACGCGGCTCAACGACGCTTTATAACGGTAAGTGGTACATCATTTGATCGCTTACTATTTTCTAGAAGAATTTCGACTTTCTTAAGCCCCTTTAGTCATACAGCAACAATTCCCTTTTATATCTTAAGCGACTCTGCATATGGACCCAAAAAAACAATAAACTTAATGTATAGAAAAATATTTAAAAAACTGATAGCCACCTACAGCTTTATCAAAAAAAAATTTCTCCAAAAATGCTCCAACTGCTATTTTGACATTTTGACAGTGATTTAAAAAAGTTACGATCTATTGGTACAAAATCCGGAATGAGGTTTGAGTTCATAGCTAAGTAAGTTTTCTAAAAATCTTCCTATCAAGCGTTAACTTAGTGAAAGGTGACATCTTTTATTATCTCATATGCTAAAGTTCTGAACAATGTCAGTTAGCATTTTCATCTTGTTGTAAATCATAAAATAGTATTTTTAGAAGGCCACACCCAGAACAGAGCATAACCTTCTAATGTTAGACACCCGTTTTTCAAGTTGATGACAGCGTTTTGCTGAAGTAAACATTGCCTTTTTTAACAGCACACTCGTATGCACTCAGATGGACCGAAATCTAATTTTTTTGATTTGATTTCTAATAAATTCACATGCTTAAAGATTTGGTTCAGATCGGACAAGCTCCGCACTAACTTTAAGACTGACGTTTTGATATTTTTATACAAGAACTAAAGTATACATTTTTTGTTTCGAACCAAATCGACTTTTTTAATGGATTTTTGACCTTAATCGTCAATATTTCTTGTCCAAAAAAATCATAATATAATTAAAGATTTCATAAATGTTAAAGAATTTATGCTACTTTATTTATTAATTACTTCAGATTTGAAATCAGCAGCCCAAAATATATTAGAAATAGATGGTTTGGTTAGGAAGAAATTAGGATTGTGGGGTTATATGGCAACGTGTCAAATCTTCAAATTCAAAACTCAAATTTTCCAATTTTCAAAAAAAGCTTAACGCTTGAATGGTAATTCATTTCCACAGTTTCATAAAGTTAGTGGTATTTGTACATAAATGCATGGGATTACCTAAGATTTCAATCTTCTATATGGCAAAAATCTCCAAAGCCCATACAAACTGAGCTAAATAAAAGTCATTTTTGAGCCCAGGGAGCCAAAAACATGCGTTCAGAGCCCTGAGCCATAAATTGTCGTCACTTCTGTTGCACTGCGTTATCTAAATATTGATATAAAATTTCATTTATTGTATGAAATTCCACAAATTCAACTGAGTGAGTCCATGAGTTTATATGTTAACTAGACCGAGTTTATATATTAACTGTACTCGAAATTCATATATATTTATTTTTTTTGAGATAATAATATGTTTTAAGCTTAAACAAAACACATAAATTATTAAGATTTTTTGGATCAGATAAAAGGGCTGTGACCGTCGGAATTCTTCAATAAAACTTTTGGTTAAATTGCTCTAGCTTGCGATATACTTTGCGAAAATCAACAAAAATGCAAATCATCTATGGGAAAAATATGAAAAAATAGTTCCTGTACAAAACAAAAGTTTAGAAAAAAGTAGTAGTTTTCACGAAAATATATGGTATGTCGTTTATTCAATCATTATTTATAAATAACAAATTTTTTCTTCGATATTTTTGATTTTTATATATCAGTAGACATTTGACAAAACAACGTATTTCGAAATACGGTAATTATTATTCTTGTTTTTGCGTTCACTTTTAAATACTAAAACGTTTTTTTGAAAATAATTTTTTAAAAGTCAAAATATTTTCATTAGCCACTTCACAAATCAAAAAAGTATGCAGCTATTTATGTAATGAACGATACATAATTTTTTAATGTCAATTTTGAGACTTTTTTTTTAAATGAATTTGGTGAATAAATCGAACAAAAACAGCTGCACGAATGATTTCCTATAACTCTTATTTAAGAACTCTTTGGGCAAATTTCGACGAGAATTCAGCTTCCTTTCAATTGTTCTTTTGATTTCTGTAAAAATTATTTTTTTGGCGTTCATGTTTATACTCGAATTGTTCAGATTGTTGGATATGATAATTATTTCATCAAAAATAACACGAATAGTACTTCAGCACGAAGTTAACAGATAATCGTTTAGGTTCGTCAAAAAACTGCCTATAAAGTATTTACTGATTGAGCCTTTGAGCTTTTTTTCTACAAAGCCCAAAAATGAATCCCTTAAACGGCTTTTATTTTGTACATCAGAGCTAGTAGCTGTAGTTGCCTCAGATGACTTTGGAAGCGTAGATACGACATTTTGATAGTCAAAAACAAGCCATTATTGGATCTGTAGCAGCTTCCCAAGAGCTTATGGTATAGCATACTATAAGTTAATATTAGATTTTTTGCAGAAATCTGGGTCTTGAACATTGCTTTCGATACTGGCTATTAACAAGCAATCATTTAAAATTATTTTCAAGCATCTTTGATATCCTCTAATTTCGTGAAGTCCTTTTATTTTAAAAAACAACAAAACTTTTTTTGGATACTGAGAAAGCTGCGGAAATACCAACAGTTCCAAGTAATGTCTTACGTGCATTACCCTCAGGACGAAAAATATTAGCTTTTACTGTGAAATTTTATTGCATAAACTTAGGCATTAGGAATTTCTCAATTGACATGGACATGGACACATTGTATTTGCTAAATAAACTTAACATAATACTGGTGACATGAAACTTTTACCAATTAAGTGTTGCCCTCTAAAATTGCAAGTCGCACCATGTCAAACTTTAATTGCAGGATATGATTTTTTTTCAAAAAGAGAAAAAAATAATAAAAACTTACAGAATCCGAATCCACCCACATTGATTTGAAATTGCGGATAACGTGACTTACACTACACCGCACACAAATATATACACAGAGTACACTTTGAGCGTGCACGCTTAGGTCCTGTTTAGCTTCCGGTAATTAAGGATAATAATAGAAAAAATAACGTTAAAAGCAACCTCTTTGCACGCATTCAAAGTTTTTGTGTTAAATTCAATTGCAGCATATTTTCAGGAAAAAATTAAAGGGTCGGGGTGAAAGAACACTTTCACCATTTCTATACGAGAAAGAGTGCTAATTGCAAACAAATTGCAATTGGCAGGACAGAACCTTTTTCCTCCTTTTTAGTTGTTTGTGTACAGCACAGACGACGGTAATGCGATATCCGTTTGTACTTTATTCGCTGGGTATTTAATACTTCATAAATGTCGTTTGACAGATTCTTCGCTTCTAACGTTGTGCTGCTTATTGAGTGCTCATTGCTGCTGTTGCTGCTGTTGTTGTTGTTATTATTGTAAAAATAATACCTCTACCAATAACGCAATCAACAGTCAAACGCTAATGTCAATAGCAACGAAGGTAAAAGTTACTTAAAACAACAACAATAACGAAGCAGCAACAGCAACAATTCATTGTCATTGGGGGCAAAAACGGAAAACAAACGCAATCTTAGAAAAGTAAAGTTTTCCTATTGCCAACAAAGAAAATAAAGAAAAATGTACGTAAAAAAGAAAACAGAACTTTGGAATGTTTCCCTTGTGTCACCTTAAATTACAGTTAAAGTACGACAACAACAACAACAAAAGCAACAATGGTATCACCAACAAAAAATACTACAACAGCAAAGAAAAAGTCATTAAGAACGCGATCCGAAGTCAAATCGAAGGCAAAATTAAATAAAATAAAGTAGAGAGGAACTAAATTAGAAATTAGAAAGTAGAAAAATAATATAAATGCACAGTCAAAAAAAAATACTGGCCTCCATTGAAAAATAACACGCAGATATGAAAGATCTCTTGAAGTTATTTCAAGGAACTTATCCGAATAGACCTCAGATACTTGGATTGCGATACAACCAAAACCACACTGACAAGAAAAATTATTTATTTCAATCTCAAAAGTTCTTTTTTTTAATTTTTATAGAAATAAACAACTTGCAATAAGCACACATTTTCCAAATATATTCATTTTATATCATTAATAATTGTATCCTTCACCTCCTCAGGGAGCATAGAGTTCCACTTAACTCTTCCAACATGTGCTAGCAGTAACGAGTGCCTTCGACTCTCTCCAACATTTCTGCAATTCACGTAAATTTTTCTTGGCTAAGCGATCGTTTCCATGGTGATTTAGGACGTTTACTACCTTGAGGGTTCCATTCCAATGCTTTTCGGCTGACTTCAGTTGGTGATTCCTGCAACGTGTGTCGATTGAAGTCGGATCTTGACAACATTTGATGAGCAATCCGGCATCCACCAAGTTGTTAGAATCAAGCGAAGACTGTTGTTTTTTGAGTTGTTTAGCAGAGCGCCATCGGCAAGCCAATGCCATACAACTGACTTCGCGTTGTACTCAAAAATTTTGAGCTTCTTTGTCGATAACGTTGACACGAAGATTGACAGGCGTTACGAAGCTCTTAAAAAATTGAAAATAGTTTTTCACGTTAAGCTCTCCATAAAAATTGTACGTTCTCGGGCTTAAAAAAAATACATTCAATTTGAATAATTGAGTAAGACTGTCTGATTACAATATGATAAATTTGAAAAGCATTTCATGACTATGCGAAACAATTGAACAACTCTAGTGAACGCCTCAAATTATGCAATGGATAGCTGTACTATAATGACTATAAATTGTAGTAAAGCATTAAACGAATACAGTGAATGTCAATATATAGTGATATTCGATCTAAGAGAGCTTTCATAAATGATGTCACGCTCCTACGGGTTCTTAGCTCATCTGTGACAGAGTGTTAAGGATGAGAAAAAATCAGTTCATGACATCATTTATGAAAGATTCCTAACGAACGCATATTCGTCTCGTTTCGTTTCTAATTCTGAAGCCTGAACATATGCTATTATATTTTAAATGATAACAAAAATACTTTGCCTGTGCTTAATGAATAAGTACTTACATATATAAGAATTGTGTTAGCATATTTTTAGGCTGGTAAATTAGAGACGAATCGAAACACATAAAGAGTTCCTAAAATAATAACAATTATTTAGAAATGAAACGGCATGTACATAGTTTGTTTTATGTTAACACAGATAGGCGAATTCAAAACACTTAATTTGGCGTTGGGGCACACTAAGAGATACTTTAATAAAAAATTAATTAGCTTCAAAAAGGATTCAAATTGATATTCGAATTTCAACGGAGCTTTCTAATGAAAACTTTTTGGATATACAACGGAACGTAGATGATATTCATATTGAGGACAGCAAATTACTGCAGTACTTATTTATAATGCAAGGTCAAAATTTGATATTTCTTTAAACGAATGTATTTTCTGGTAATTTTTCATTGCTAATATGAAACATTTTTTTTTAAGACTATTAGTCTTACAGTGAAATTGCCAATGTATAGCACTTTTACCACTTACATTCGAGCTGCAACTTCCAAGCTGCCCATTTCAAAGTAAACTGCTGTACTTGAAAGCTGTTTACTTAACTCGTTTTCAATGATTCTTCTTCTTCCATAGATTATTTTTTTTTTTTCAATTTTGAAGAGCGTAAAGCAAACGAGTTCAACGGCGACACTAATTGTAATCGCATTAGCGTTAAAACCTCCAAGTTTTTTGCTGCTGTCTGTAGCAGCATACCACCACCCTTTATGGCATTATGAGTTGTCTCGATGAGGTTGGTTATTTGCTTCTAGGTTGTGAAGGTGGAGCAGTAGCAACAACTTTGTTGCTTTTAGTTTTCAGTAAAACTTTCTTTCTTTTGCTTTCTTATTCTTTTGTTGTTGTTTGTTGCGCGCAACTTCAATAATAGTCACTTGCTGCTATTACCAGTCCCCTTGGTCTAAGCTTGTGCTGTTTCTCCTAATTAAATTTTGCTGGTGCTTCCTATGTGCAGCACTGTATTTCTAACGTTTTTATTGATGAAAAATTGTTTCTGAAGCGAATTAATGGCAACGCATTAATTTCAGTTTGATAACGTGAGAGTTGCGACCCACCACTGTGTGTCGTTTACGTATACAACGGAAGTGTGGGGTTCCGGGTGGCGGGCTGAAGATGGGTACACATTAAAGGCGCAAATAGTTTAAAACATGCAATGCTTAAAAATAACTTAGTTTTCTTTTAGGTTTCATATTGAAAAAAAAAAACCGCTAGGTAATTAAGGACATTAAGTCACATGCTGTTAAGTTTTTTTTTTTTTTTTTTTTGGGCGTTACTGAGTATAAATGTCAATATTTTTCGAAAAAATTGATTTTTTCTTTGCGTGAATTGAAATTCAGAGTTTATAGAGATTTAAATGACCCAATCCTGCATAGAATTCTCATATTGCTGTAAACGTTGAATAATTTGCTCTCAAGAGAACTATCAAAGTTTTCTTACTAATTGTGTGGCTACATTGCATCTTGGAAATTTAAAAAGAAAATGCCATAAGACTGTCTCACTCTAAGGTACATTTTTGTTTCTATAGATTCTATCTGTTTAAATAATTCGCCACTTCTTTCTTTACATATTTCACTAAAGCTACACATTTCGTTTAAAAATGAAAACCAATACATTAATTCGAGCAAAAATCTGCTCGTAACTTTCCTGCTACATTTCCTTTATGTTTGTTACTGGCGATAATCAGCAACACCTGCTCCGCATTTGTCAACAATCGCATAAATTTATTACCATATTCAAGTTGCTGCTACTGCCACTTGCTGCCGTCGCTAGCAGTGAATTTACTTTGAAATATCCTTTGTGCTTCCTGTCTGAAAGTTTTTCCTTTTTTTTTCTTTATTCCTCCCATTGGCTTCTTATGGGTCTAATTTTTTGCCCCCTCACAGGAGTTGGCGCGCATACGTCATTTCCGCTAAGAGTTTCCTTAATGTTCTGAAGTTTAGTGTACCCACTGTTATTGGACTCCACTTTGTTCTCATGACCATTTTCATTTTCTTCAAATTGTAATTGTTTTTCCTCAGAAATTTTATTTCGCCTTTCGTTAAGCCGCAACGACAGGTGTTTGTGTTTTTAATATGAGATGATATAAAATTGAGTTTGTTTTTATAAAATGATAATTTTTTGTGGGTAAATAATTTCAGCCTACTTATTTTTACCTAATTTTCAAATACTAATATATCATAACCCATATGTTTAAGATTCGTATGAGTTTTTGTTTTGATTTAGCGGGCTTGGGTTAAAGGAGCTTGATACCTCATTGATGCGACTTGCCTGCGAAGTAATTTTTTAACAGTACAATCAATTTAAAAATCTTTCTATTACTATTACTTTTTTTATTTATGTTTCATACACAAATAACGAGTTGTCATTTCTTGCCAAATTTGTCTCTCTTTAAAACCACACCTCTAGCCACAAGTCAAGTTATGTGATTTCTACTGCAAGTCATTGCTATTCTGATGCTGGATATTTATTTATTTATGTTGGTCCTATTTCAACGATAAATCGAAGTTTGAATGCATGGGCTTTGCAGCGGTTGAATGAAAAATTTGCGAAACGACCGCACGTCTACCCTTTTATGTTTACATGTACACAAATACATACACACATGAATGTTTACCATTTATTTTATTTGACTTAGGAATCATGGTTATTGTCGTCATAAATGAAAGTATTCTTCCGCTATAATTGTAAGAATTAGTTGGTCTTATTAAAAAAAACTAAAATCTATATCTGCTATATGAAATACATGATATTTTGTACTGGCCAAAGCTCAAATTTCGATTTTTTTAAATTTGAAAAAAAAACAAAGATGAAATGCATCAAAACTGAAATAAAGTTAAGATAAAAGTTAAAACTAATAAATGACATTGAGATATTTTTTTTCAAAAATAAATTGAAATATGTATGTATACATGTATATTAAGGTGGGTCGATTTGTTCGGGTGGGAAAAATTCATCAAAGCATATGGCAAGAAAATATTCAACGGACAATTCTGAGCAACTTTGCCAAAGAAACTATGGGTCTAAAATCTATTTCGAGCCACTGCATCTTAAAAAATAGATTTTGAACAATAATTATATTGGATTTTTGTGGCAACACTTACAAGTTTTTTCATATTTTCAGCAATATTGGGGTAAATCGACTAGTCTGATATCTTTGGAAAGATTGTTTTCCACCGTTCTGCATTTACCATTTTATTAGTTTTTTTTATAAGGATAGTGGCGTACTGATGTAAATACTTATGTTGGAAGATAATAGAAACAATTTATTTATTCAAAATAAAAATCTTACTATAACTTACAGTTAAGTTCATAATGCTAGATCTTGCTTGCTTTCAGCTAGAAAGCAATTTCGGAGCTTTTATAAACAAAACGTTGAGAAACATTTTTTAGTAGTTGAACGAACCTCTCTGTGCTTTGAATATGCGAATGAATTTTTAGAACAGGTAGTGGTGGATTGTCTGATGTTACACATTCCATAAAATGGTCATATGTTTCTTTCTGATATTAGTCGACCAATTATAATTCTTGCATACATACATTTATCTAATTTTTTTAGAATTTATGAATTTATTTTATCCTTGTAATCATCAACTTAGTAAAAAACATATAAAGAAATTGGATGAGTGATATTTTGTGTTTTTCTTGGAGTCTGCACAAAACGTGTTGACAAAATTTACCAAAATTGGATCGGAAATATTTTAAAAAATGTCTATATTTCAGTTTTGGTTATTTTTTATGTATAAATTGAAATATCATTTACTCTTTAAAAGATATAAAGAGTTTATTAAAAATCCAACCACCTACAACAAAACGAAAATCAGCAAAATTGAAGTCTTGTAATGTCCCATTAGACTTCTGAGAAACTTAATTCTGAAATGTGACAAATTTTTTTTAGGGTGTCGCATTTTGAATTGCGCTTATAATTAATGTTAAAAGAAAAAAAAAAAGATTTCCAACAAGAATTTTGAGAAATTTCATCTTGAAAATCGATTATACCACTCTTCACAGTGTAGGCATATGCAGTGTACGAATATATATTTTTGAGCACAGTCTTTTTGTTTAGAAAAATAAAAAAGTGTCAGCATAGCTTTGGTTCGTACTTTAGTTTCATATTTTCTCTGGAAATAAAAAACTTATTCCAATTTTTTTGCTGACTTTGAAACTTTGCTTGCTGCTGTTTTTTCGACACATTCTCTGGTGTTGTTTTTATTGTTGTTGCTTTTTTTACATTATTTTGTTATAATTCTTTAGTCCGATTTGCATTTGCAAGTTTTCGTGTTTTACTGTCGAAAATTTTCAGTTGTTGTTGTTTGCTGTCTCACAGTGAAAACACGCATTTCCGTATCCGTTTTAGCAAATTCAGTTCTTTTTTTCCACCCCGTACTATACTTAATATGTATATCAATTTGTTTTTTTCCTTTGGTTTATTTGTTTCTTTGAACAATTTTTCCAAACGTAAGTACATTTTTAATGCTGTTGCTTTACATCCTTCACTTGACTGGCAACTGGGCGTGTTGGGTGGGCGTATAGGCGCCATTCAAACAGAGCACAAAAAATAAAAAGCAACATTGAAACAACAAAATTCCAAGCACTTGAGACTAAACGGTTTGACAAATTTCGTCATTTTGTGCCAAATTGAAAATGCATGTATTTTGTATTTTTGTTCCGAAAATAAAACAAAATAGTACAGAGAAAGAGTAAGAGAGAGACAGAAAAACAAAAATGTAAAATGACGCAAAAATAAAAATGTAAAGTTTGTACCGTAATTGCGTACCAGAGCGTGATAATCCGTCGCAGTCAAATCAACTGTTAAATAAAAAACAACAACAAAATAGAGAAAAGTAACCCGTATAGAAAAAAGGGTTCAGTTCAAAGCTTGAAGTGCTATCGTCTTTAGCGTCACTGTCACCGCTACGTCAATGCCAACAGACTTTTAGTCAGTCAGCCTACCTATGTATCTAACTTCCCACATCCAATAGCACGTACATAGTTGTTGGCTCAGATCAAAAGCGATTCGTCGTCGCATCCTTTTGCTGCTCTTGGCAGGTTGCCGTCGCGTCGTCTGTTTTACTTCTTTCTTGTGGAACGCACAGCTGCAGTGTTTCCCGTCGTTGTCATTTGCGGAAGCTTTCGCTTTTGCTGCACTCAATATGTTCTTCTTTAGAGGATTTCTCCAAAGTTTTCAGAAATAATAAATAATTTAAAAACCAACAACTTCTAGCGAATTTAATGGGTTACAATGGGGTTGAGCTCTATAGAATTCAAGCAAACTTTTTTTCAAATTTTAAATTGTTTAATTTGTGGAAAATGTTCTTAACTCTGGTAACTTGAGTTTATTTTTATTTTTTTTTTTTTGGAAAGCTTTAAGACTTTGATTACTTGTGCTGGAAGAAAGTCTTTGACATAAAAAAACCCAAAGTAAAAAAGGATTATGAATATCTGACTTGCATGCCATCAGAAGAGGCTCAAATCTTTAATGCAGGTAAAGTTTTTCTACCAAGGAAAAACCTATTTTCGTACAAATTACTTGACCAATGTATATGACTTATGTACTCGTATAAATAAATGTGTTTCAAGCAAATAAATCTCAATCCAGAGAGATTTTAATATTTATAAAAAACATTACTGCAAAAAATACTTTAAAGTTGTATAAAGCAGCACAACCGAAATGAGCTTCAAGCCACGCGCTACCCCATCACTTCATAGTCTGGATATGCAGCAGACTTTGCAAGTATGGGAATAATTTTTCCACGTTGCGTCTATGATGCTTTTTGAATTTTTTGCTCGCTGTTTTCTCTAGTTTATATATATTTTGTTTTTCTTTTTTTACTTTTCATGTCGTACTGTGCCTGTGTATATTTATTTTCTTACCCCTTCACACTTTTCACATAACAAACCCCATTGAATAGGCTTGAGTTGGAATTGAAATCGAGCCAGCAAGCCAGTGTTGCCGACACATAATTGTTTTTAGATGCCAAAGATAATCTCGAAAACTGAAAATAAATGTAGCTAAGAAGACAACAAAAAAAAAATTCGGAATCAGTAAATTTTAAAAATTTGTAGCATTGTTCCGTAAAAAAAAAAATCGCTTTGGAAACTTTAACTGATTGCTATATTTTAAAGATTTCGCTACCTCCCACCTTCCCTTCCTACGTCCTCCATTTCTCCTTTCTCTAGTTTTTTAATCGATTCTTATAAGCAAAACCGAAAACAATGGACCTCCAAAAAAGAGCACGAGTCATATCCTGCTTGCCCGCTTTTGTCCGTTTTTACGTACCGCTGCCCTTTACTGCGGATGCTTTTTATAGACGACATCTCGTGCAGATCAGAATGCTTATTAGCTATCTAATGGGTGTTTTTATAAATACATTGTGATTTATTCTTTTTTGGCTCTACATTGTTTGTGTAGAAAAACCAATGTTTTAAGGTTGAAAGTGGTACAAAAACAAAAAAATACAATTTATAATAAAAAAAGTAGCTACAAAACGTCTTTTTTAATAGTTTTTTTTAAGGGATTTTAACAACCGCCTCAAAAAGCTCTGGCAACACTGCGGATTCTTTGTAGGCTTTCGCTGCTGTTGAATGCGTCGTTCATTTCTAAGGTCGCGACGCAAACGCTGCTGTAGTTAGTTTTTGCTTTTTGAATGATGCTTGCATTACCCCATAAGTTAATCCGTTTGATCTTTGTAGCTGCCGGGTAGACGGAACTTTTCTTTTTTCTAATTTTTTTTATAATGTTGCAGTTGATTTTATTGGGAAACTTATAAGGGAAACTAAGTATATAATTGGTATTAGGCGAAATAGCTGCTGGCATTTAAATGTAATGCAAATTTCCTAAATGGCCTTGTTGTTAACAAATGCTCACATGTATCTAGGTAATATGACAGCCCAAACGCCTTGTTACCTATGAGCGCTTGTGTTTTCTCGTGCGGTTTTTAATTTAATTGCAAAAAAAACTCAAGCTTCACACGTTAATCTCGCTCTCTCGCTGTCACTTAAAGCAGGCTGCACAAATATTTAATTCCAAGCTACTCATTCATAACTTACGTATATGAATTGCATGTTGACCGAGAATGTGACACATGCTATATTCGTAAATCTTTCATAACAACAGGAACAGCACGAAAAATAGACAGAGAAGACACATTGGATTGTCCTAACTGTGCGAATGTGTGTACGTACATATATACCATACATACACACATGCATGCATGTGTCAGCTACAGTGTTGCTTAATTAAAGCGAAGATATACTGAATGGCAAAAATGCAATGTTTCTGCAAAAGTCACAATTAGGGTGCAGCAAAAAATAAAATCAAAGAATATTATTCGAATCATGTTCAATGACACATTGGTTGTATTCATAGTTGCGAACAATGCCGGACTTACATAAGGGCACTACGGGCACGTGCTCCTGGGCCCCCACCAATAAGGACCCCCACAAATATAAAAATAACGAGCGAGCGTTAGCGAGCGAGGTATTATGCTAGTAAAAATAATTTATTGAAGTAATGACTCAGGCTGCGAACGAAAGAAGAGTTCCAGGGTACGAAGTAACCGAATCAATTATAAGTAACCGAATCGATCCAGCAGGTACAGTTTTTTAAATAACTAAATATGCAAACCCAAGTAACCCAATCGACATAGCTCATGCATTTTTTAAATAATTAAATTTACAAACACAAGTAATCGATTGCATTTTTTATATAATTAAATATGAAAACCAAAGTAACCAAATCGACTCAGCTCGTGCAATTTTTCGTAGCGAAACGTATCTTTCAACTTTGAATAAGGAATTTTACATATTGAATGGGTCGATTCGGTTACTTCGGTTTCGTTTTTTCAGTATTGTGCCCATGGGCCCCTTGATTTGTAAATCCGGCAGTGGTTGCGAAGCCTACCATACATATGATGTTTGTATTATTACTTTGATATTGGTATCATAATGAATTCAAAGTACGAGAAATTAACTGGATTTTAAAGAAAAAATTCAAAACTGGTGCACAATAATGACCGCAATTATCTAAAAAACCAAACAAAATAGAAAACCAAAACCAGATTCGGAATCAGCGTTGAAATTAACATAGGAAATGAGAAATACATAGGAGCTTTAAAAATTAATTATTTAAATTCATATGTTTTCGCCAATGGTAGGACTTCCTACTGTAATAATCTTTGATCTGGACATCGTTCCTAAGACTTTTCATTTAATAACGTACTTACTGTGCTTTTCATTTAAGTCTTCCATTGGACCGCTGTGGAAGAATAGCTCTCAGGTTGTATCATCTGTAATTTTACAATCAACACAACATATTCATGTTATCGACACAATTTACATTTTCGATATCAATATAGGCCTTATTTGAACCATGCAGTCGGTATGACCTTTAGCTTCTTCTGAGAACATTGTTTGATGATTTGTATTTGGTTTCAACCTCCATCCACTAAGTTCGAGCTAGTAGAATATGAAAAAGTTACTGAGTACTTGATATAAATTTATTTTTGGGGAAAATTTAGTATTTTTATTTGATTCTTTGATTTAGAAATTCTCTCTGAAAAGCTGGTACTATGCGTGCTAAGCTTTCGTATGTCAATAAACTCTTATATAAATTGCTGGAAAATTAATCAAAACATTGAGGTTCTGAAAATGTTATAATTATATGCACTTCTTTATTTTCTTTTATTTGCTTCAATTTCATTTTGGCACGGAATCATGCTTTTTCAATGAGTACTTGGCAGCCCTGCTAATTGGTGCGTTTCTTTTCGATACCGGCTTCATTTGTTACAAACTTAGGAATCACAACCCAGAATAACAAAACTTTATACCTGTTTTGTTGATCTGTCGTTCTCTGTTTTTGTAATTTGACCTTCAATCGCTCATCGCTCGTATATATTCAGAGAGTTTTTTGTATTTGCTCACAGTTTTGGCTCCGATTTAGTGCCGCCTGGTTGTATTTTCTGTGATATTTACTAGCAAATTTCATTACATTTATTTTTGTTGTGATTTTATCTCTCGAATTAAAAATAAATGTGTGCCGACAGTATGGAACAGTTTACGACGGAAATGCATGTGAGGTAATCATGTGTTGTCATTTCTGTTGCTTTATGCATTCTTCGTTACGTCAAAATAAAGATCGTTGATAATTTGTTACGTACATAAATATGTAACTAAACAAGCAGCTGGATTTCGCTCTAAATTTTTTTTTTTCGTGTAAGATCATTTGAATTTTCTGATCTAAATCAAAAATATTATTCCAGTGATTTTGACAGTTCAAGTTTATTTAAATTTTAACAAAAGTATTATCGAACAATTAAATATCGTTTGGAAAATATGATATATGAAGAGTACTTCAATAATAAACGGCATATTTGGTACTGTATTGGTAGTGGGTTTATTGTTGCATATCAAAAAATGCACACATATTCCAAGTATTCTATGAGATACTAAGCAAATTGTTAACATAAACTTTGTGAGTATAGTTGGTAGATTTGGTTAAATCAACCGTTTCAGCGATCCCGTCGTAATCATCTGAGAGCCAGAGAGAGTAAGTCCGCGCGAGTTTTTTTCTTTTGATTGTGCTTATTGAGCGTTGCTGCCTCAATACACTCTTTTGTTGAACTCTCAATTGCAGTAACCAGCGTTGCCGTTTCGGCCCGAATCTGTATTCATTTGGCCCAATTTGCAAAAAAATTAAACAAATTAAGCATTTCGCTCAGTGAATAACAAACCGATATGGCAAATCGTGTTGTTTTACTTTTGAACGACTGCTTAGCAACAGGTTGTTTTATTATTGAACAACTGTTGAGAAACTACATAAGCTTAATGCAGAATTTGTTGACACTTTGTTTATTCCCCTCGAAAATATTACTTCGTCATTTGGCCCGGAGAATAAATATCCAGTGACGGGTATCAGCTGATCTATTTTCAATGTCAAACTCATTCGAATAAATTCAATTGCGACGGTTGACTATAACTTCAGCTTTCATCTTCTGTTTACAAGAAAATTATTTCTTTAATAAAATATTTTTGTTTCAAGTCTTTACTTTTCCTATCAGTAATTCCTTGTAATTCATTTCATACAATTAATACAATTCAAGTGGTTATTGCAAATTTTAATTTATAAATTGACGAGCTAATTACAAATAAAACACTGTCTTGTCATTGTTCTATTTTCCGCCATCCGTTGCAATTGTGGCCAACGCTTTATATTCAGTTAACCAGAGGCTAATACAGCAGAGATCAGAAATTAAATTGTCATAAAAAAGCAGAAATTCCTACAACTTTTTGTAACTTTTTAGTCATTCATGGAAAATCGTGTAGGGTGGCAGCAAAATCTCTTCTTCTATGACTTTAACATCGACATGTTTCAAAATCATATGTTCGAACAAAACAAAATATACTAAGCGCGCTTTTGTTTTCACATATTTTGTCTTATCATGAAACTTTCTTTATAAATTAGAAAAAATAAGTGTCAGAACTTTGTTCTTGTAAAAAAAGTAAGTTAGTCCAACTGTTGACATTTCATATAGCTTTTGCTAACTTTTCATAGTTCCATAAAGGTTTTTGTAAATACGGTGATAATGTAGATAGTAATAAAATTATTAGAGAGATTTTTCAAAGAACCCTAAAAGTATGCTTCTTTTCTTCTACCAACCTACCTGCCTAGTAAGCATTTTACTACTCTACAAGGAACGCAACAAGAGAAAAAAAAAGAAAAACGAGGCATCCTATTAGGCTTGCCACAGGATATGCGCGTACCTTTTCTGCTACATATCTGGCTGCCTGTCTGACTGTATGCTTTTTGTTGCTAGTTGTATGAGTGAGCTTGTTATGCCGTTATGGCGTATTAAGCCGCACAGTCAACTTCATAGCAAACACCTAGTTGGCAGATATTTTGTTGCTTTTACTGCTGCTATGATGATGATTTTTTTTTCCTATTTTCAAAATTTCTCATTTATTTGTGCAAGCAAAAGTGTAGCAGTCAGTCTCCTGTGTGTTGCGCTGCTGCAATGCGACATTTTTTATATGTTTTCTGCACATTTTTGCATTTATCTTGCTATCGAAGAACGCACGCATACAGTAAAGAGATATAGAAAATCTGAAAAAAAATTAAATTTCCTAGAACCATATTGCATTTGGAAGACGAATAAAATTCAAGGGTTTTCAAATTCGTTTCTATTTGGGCGGTTATATGGCTGCTAGTCTCTAACCAGGATACAAATCTTTTATCCTGCAGTTACAGGCTTATGGGCTTCTGAAAATTTAGATAAGAGTTGGGTACGACCTGTTTCGAGGGCGATTACTCAGCTAAACGAATTTATAAAAAATAAGTGAAATTATTTTCATACAAAAGTATCAAAAATTTATGTATTAAATTTAATTTTCACAAACTTAGACCACTTTTATTTCTATTTTAAATTTTTAATAGAAAATGTTTGCCAAGAACTTAGTGGCTAGTTTTTGGCATACACTTTTCTGTATGCCAGTGAGTCCGCAGATCGGTTCCATACTTTGCTTACTCTCTTTTTTCTTCTGCGAACTGTTATTGTCTTTTGCTTTATCTATTCCACTGTGCTACATGTTATCTGTCACCCTGCGTTATATCACCATGCTGCTGGTAGCGAATAGCGATGGCGTGAACTCAAGTAGGCTTTCAACAACGTGATAAGCAACAACATTTTAACGTTTCATTTTTGTATCCCAAGTGAGACCAAGAATTTCGCCTACTCTGCGTTACTCCCAGCCTCCATTAACGAGACTCAGTGGCTCTTCGATTTTTTCTTTTTCTATGGGATGCGTCATGTCTGGAGGTTTCTGTGGTCGCATCCAGACATGCAATGCTTTAATGTGTGATGTCGCTTCCTATGAAAATTGTTGAATCAATGCATAGCGAATATTCGCTGAACTCGTGCATCGGGATGGGCTGACGAGCTGAATGAATGAATGGGCGACTTGTTGTTACTACTGATGTGGAGTCCATATATAATGTGGACAGCATAGAGAGACACCCATTCTGTGATTTTACAGACACGACAACTCAAACATTTGCTTTGTGTGGAGCAGCTGCCATCTCGCAGGCATCAGCAAAAACATGCTACCAAATGTTTCACTTGTGGATCACGCGCAGTCTGAGATGTTAGTTATGCTATGTAATTTGGCAGAAAGCCATTGAGTCAGTATGTTGTTCGTGTATGATTTTTAATCGATAACACTAGTCAACAAAATATGAGCAAATCATAATGCTGTAGTAAACAAATACATTAAAATTACGTTATTTTCTTAATAAAGTTGAGTTTAAGTTTAATACCAACTATACTAATTCCGGTCCCTCTTTTTATTCTAGGTTATGGTCACGACGTTTCATCCATGCACTTCACTGCGTACCTGCCCAGAATGGAGAACGAAGTAACTGTCATCACCAGCACATCGTCGACCAACTCTTCTTCCTCTACGTCAGCACCTCAGGCACCACCACCGCCTCCGCCTTTGCTGCATCCCCATCAGTTCGCCTCTTCCTCCTATCAGACGCCGCCACCATCTGCCACATCCTCACCATCTTCTTCGCCTTCGTCGTCGAGCCGTTCCAGCCGTTATTCTTCTGAACGCTACAGTCCGCCCTTGATACGCATTAAAACTGAAACGACAAGCGCCGATGACACGCCGCCACACCAACAGCACAGCCCAGAGTCTAATAACACAAATCGAAAGTCGCTTGCCATGTGTTTCACTAGCACTGGCGCTGCACTTTCGTTACCGCCCAAAAAGAAAGACATTTATCGGCCCTATTCACTCGACGACAGACCCAGTATCGAGCGTTTGCGACCATACGAAGGTTTGCGCATACCAGCTGAGGAAGATTTGCATGCTGCACATGCTATACTTGATCTGAGCGCCTCAACTGCCTTTCATCCGCCTACGCAGCCGCATCAACTTCAGCAACCACCGCTACTTCACAATCTCACACAGCATCCGCTGCACCATATAACGCATCAACATCATGAGTCGCAAATAAATTCGTCCGCCATGTCATCGATAGCTGACTTGGCTGCTGCTTCGGCTGCAAATGCTGCAAGCGATGGCCGTCCCAAGAGCAACATTTCGATGCTCAGCATGCAAAGCGTACCTGACAGTGACCGCCAACCGCCAAGTTCACCGGCAAGTAGCGTACAGAACGAGAACAGCAATACTACCAACCAAATGCGCAGCTCAACACCTGGCGGCACTCAATTGCAGTTGTCTACAACGCCAACACCGGGTACCAAAACAGTCGCCTATACCTACGAAGCCTTCTTCGTTAGCGACGGTCGCTCCAAGCGAAAAAATGTCGTTGATCCAGCAACAGTAGGCGTTGTACAACCGGATCAACAGAAGTCCAAATACACATGTACCGAATGTGGCAAGCAATACGCCACATCCAGTAATCTGTCGCGGCACAAGCAGACGCATCGTTCACTTGACTCGCAGTCTGCAAAGAAGTGCCACACCTGCGGCAAGGCCTATGTCTCGATGCCAGCATTGGCGATGCATGTGCTGACGCATAAGCTTTCGCACAGTTGCGGCGTTTGCGGCAAACTCTTCTCTCGTCCGTGGCTTTTACAAGGTCATCTGCGATCGCATACAGGAGAGAAGCCCTACGGCTGTGCGCATTGTGGTAAGGCTTTCGCTGATCGCTCCAATTTACGTGCGCACATGCAAACGCATTCGATCGACAAGAATTTTGAATGTAAACGCTGTCACAAGACTTTTGCGCTCAAGTCGTATCTGAACAAGCATTTGGAATCAGCGTGTCTGAAAGATGAGGCTGATATGCAGTTTGACACCAGTAGCATGAGCGATAGTGGTGGCATGACTTCCCCAACGCCGACTGATGACTATCCGCAGCACAGCTTTGCAACGGTGCATGCGCCCAGTGCGTTTAAGGGTGTTGGCATGGGCTTACAAGCGGCAGCAGTAACATTGACTCCAATGGCGGTGGTAAAGATGGAAGCAACATTTGCAGGGTAAACAATTTCGGCAGCGGCATCATCGTCTTTACTTCAAACTGTCTCTCTCTCTCTCATATACATACAAAGTCAACTAAGTAAAAAATCTGAAAAATTGTAAGTAAATTTGATAATTATGCAAAAATGAAAGAAAACCTAAGAAATGTTTAGAAGCTGCTAAATGAATTGATAAAAGAGTAATTGAGAAAAATGCCACGATTTTGTTACACTGCATATGCCTCATTGACGCAAATACTCTGCAATGCAACGTGGTCGTGCACCATGCTGACATTCGGCAAATGACAATACAAATTAAGTTTAATTTTTATCGATAAGATTCTTAACTATATTTTAGCTCATCGGTAGATATATATTTCATACAGTTTTGTTTGTTTTTTGTGTCTCTTTTATGTTATGAATTCAACAACACACAACTGAAATCACAATACGTCCAAACTTAAGAGCAATTATAGGGATGCTGCAAGAACTATTGTAGTGCGTCCCTAATGCTGCATAGAACCAAACCAGTGCGTAGATTCTAGTCACAAAGCATTATTTTTAAGTTAAGTTATAAATCACTGCTGCCGTATTTGATCTCAATTTTTCAATGTATATACATAGTTCTAAGGAGCAGCGCTCGGAATCGAGATACTTTAGTTTAATTAAGTGCGTTATCAGTTCAGGTTTTTTTTTTTCTCACGTAGATAAACCTTAACAGTCAACAGCACTCACTAACACAATCTAGTCAATCTAGTCATCACATTTTAGCTACGTAGGTCATATAGGCTAATTAATATGTTAATTCATCCTTTAACACTGTCGCTATTGCTTTCTCACACTTCATCTCTCTATCTACTTCCAACACTACTCACATCAGTAATCATGCATTCATTAAGTTTAAAGAAAACAAAATTAGCACTAAACAGCAATGCAAGTGATTAAATACAACGAGCAAAATTTATCGAAAAACAATTTAACGAAAAGCAACGTTTCTCATACAACGAATTAGAATTTAAGAAAAAATTATACAAATTAACAATAAAATAGGAAAACAGAAGTTAAAAATACATAGATAATTAATTACGAAAGACTCTGTATGATAAAGTTAAAGAATGTTTTGAAACCATTTTGAAAAGTATAACACAAATTTATGGCACTTTTTAACCGTGAAGCAATGCAACGAAAATTAAGTTGAAAACCAAATTATCCTAAATTAAATTTTGTGTTTAAAGTTTTTGCAAAAGAATTTACCGGAAATTTCATATTGACAAGTTGAATGATAAAAATTCTAAAGTGTACTTTCAATGAATGCCCATGATATTTTATAAAATGTCTGCTTTTAACTCAAAATTTCTAAAGTTTAAATTGAGTTTAAGCCTTTATGTTTCCCACTCCTTCCTATGTACGTTAAGAAAGTATCCCGCGCCCGCACTTTTACAATATTCTATCCACTCTCCGAGAAGCTTTTCTCTTCTTGAGCACTATTTTTTTTAAATAACACTAGAAAATTAGGAAAAAGAATAATAAACGAATTATGAAAAAAAAAAATGCTCATAACATTTGTGGCGCCCATGGTGACAAAATTTCAAATTGACGTTTAATTTTTTTTTTTCAGCTGGAAGTAGAACGCAAAATTATACCATACCTTTCTCTCCCTCTTAAGACCATGACCATGTGTTTCTAAGTGTATTTGTGTAACTTTTTGTTGTTTCCGCTGCTATTAAAATTATTAAAGACGCGAAAGTGTATACTTCCACTATGTACTCATATTTTCCTTACTTAAGTTAACTATTTACGTTCTAAACGCTTTTCGCTTGCTTTGCTTTACTTTAGAGATATTTCCATGCAACTTCTGATAGCATTTGGCTGTACTTTTTATTTTAGTGTACTTTAGCTCTATCTTTTGCCACTTTCCTCGGGTGTGCATAAATTATGAAAAATTCGTTTGTAAATCATCATTATTTTTTTTTATTATTATTGTTCCTGAAAAATCCTTGGTCATTAAGCATTTAGATTGCCACACACCAAAAAAAAAATGTTGAAAAAAGTAATTGATTTTTTTGCTCACTCCGAATGCTCGCAGTTTTGTACTGCAAGTGCTAAAATGCCGTGTAGCAGATTTTCTTAATTGCCATTTAAGCCAACATAATTTACATTTGTGAAAAAACCATGCAATGTTTTAAAAAGTTTGTTATATTTAATGTGGCACACATAAATTTAACTCTCATTAATTGAGTTTTTTCTAAAAAATTATTTTTATGGTTAACTTGTTAATTTCAGCTGCTTGGCTAACAAATCATTTTATTATTATTTAAATTTTGTAGTCAATTTAAAAAATTATTAAGAATAACACCTGAATATTAAGAATGAAAAGCCATCTGTTATCAATCATCCAATTCGTTAGTTTTGTTATTTTTAGTTAACTAACCTCTTAAAGTTGCGTAAAGCTTAGATCTTTTATTTGTTACAATCGTTCTCTGTATTCTGCTACCCTTCTTTGCAATTCAAGCTTCTGAACTCCTTAACTTATTGAAAACATTCCAATTAGCTTAAATTTATTGAATAAAATATGTAAATATTAGTCCTTAAGTTTAGCAGTATTTTTAAGTCAATTTCAACAACCATCTACTATGTCTGAATATTAAGAAACTAAGTATACTTAAAGAGTTTTTGTGTGAAAGTGTATTAGACATTTATATTTTCTATTTTGTCATTACATATATGCATATATATATATTCCTTAAAATACTATATACTACTATATCACAACTTAATTTGAAATTAAGAGTTTTTATTTCTGTGAGATTGCTTCTACAAAATCATGGTTATTATTCAATCGCAGCTTATAACAAGATTAGGTGCTTCACATATATTCTGGCGGTATGTTTCTCTAATAAACTTAAATATGTTCGACAGCAGCCGTTGTATTGTAGTTGCTCCAAGAAAAGCGAGATGTAAACTCTAACAAATTGATGCTAAAATCAATATTCTTCAGCAATGCTTTGTCGATAAGAGCAAAAAATAAATCGTTTAAAAGTGTTAGGAGTGTTAGTTTGTATGGGCCCGGAATTAGCGTCGCTTTGCACGTTGATGGTGTTCCTGTTTTTCTCCAAGGTATACTATCTATTGTTGCAGCTCCTTTATAAAGTTTACCAAATTGTTGTATTTCTGGTTGAAATCTTTGATTGCTTCAGTTTATTTTCGTGGTCATCACATTTGTAGAGTCCTTTAACTTGTTGTAATTTGGGGTCCTATGCACGTTTGCAGGATCACCATGAATTGATTTCTGTATAGTTGTTATGTTGTGTTTAGTAGACACATAATGTCTTTTTATTCAGCTGCAATGCTTTTTCATAGATACAAGCGACATTTATGTTGTATCATAGCCAGAAAGGCTCTTTTGAAGTTGAATGCACCGAATATTATCAAATATGTAGAGCAAAAATCGAACTTTAAATGACTGCACTATAACTTAAAATTTTCCACATAATAGTCAATTAAAAATTTAATTAACATACAAAAAACTAAGTTTGCAACACAATATTTATGTTTTTACTAGTAAACATTTAGATGAAAACAACCTCTTATTGTTCAATTTTCACGCTGCTGACCGTGTGTGCGCCTTTTGCGTCCATGTCAACTGTCGGGAATTTTGGTATTTAGTCTTTATTATAACTTAAAGCAAATTCACGACAACAAGAATTGAAAAACTTTCAATTGGAAAACCAGTCAGCAGCAAGTTAGCGCTAATCATTTTTCAAAAAATATTTATAAAAATATCGCAATTGCGTACCTTCCAAAATGTCAAATTCTAAATTAGACAAAGTCCTTTACCAATTGTATTCAAACACAAGCGGTCCGTTCATTTGGATTGTCTAGGCGATATTGGAGATAGCCTTTCCTATTTGCTTGTGTGGTATTCATTGATATTTTTCGAAATTGTTTTTGCCAGTGTAACTATAAAAAAAGATGAGTTATTTTGGAAAAAAAAAACAAAAAAAAAGTATATTCTCAGTCTATCGGAGCTATTGATGGTTGCTACTAATTTCTCTCTTTCTTTCATTTGTGTAGTGATGGCAAGCATTTTATGTAAATCTACTACCTTTTTTCTTGCACGGATCTTGCTTGACGAAACAGTGGCATTTCAATTTACTTTGTTTATTTTAAAGTTTTTATTTCCGTTATTCAAACTTTATTGATTTTTAGTCTTTGCAATGCTTAACTTTTTACAATTTCAATGATTGAAAGATTACTTCATAAAACATAACTAGGATGTGTTGGGAAAAACAATAATAATATGACTTAATAGTATAAATAAATGTCCTTTGACTTTTTTTTGACTGGACATTGATTTGGCACATTTTCCACAACAAAATAAAATTTATGTGTCGTATCATAGCCACAAAACAAATGGAAAAATTCAACAAGTGATCGTAGCCGGTTGCTTAAAGAATTTCCAAAACTTATTGCCAGATGTCCTCTGTAGCGAAATTCAACAAGTGATTTTCGTCGTTCGCTTGTTAATTTGTCACTTATTTCTAGATATCCTGAGTAGCAAATTTCAAGAAGCGATTGTTGAAAAACTACTAAAACCTATTTCTTGGTATCCTGTGTAGCAAAACTCAACAATCGATTGTAATCCTTCGATTTTAAAATTAATAAAACTTATTTCTGGAGTTTTTGATTTCTACCAAAAAAACTAAACAATATCTTTCCTTAAACTTAAGGATACATTCCGCAATTATTTCCTTCTGTTAACTGATACTTTAGCTTCCAACTGACACCACAATACTTCAGGATAAGAGCCATAAGAATAAAAATTTTCGAGGTCACCAATTTTCGCGTTATAGTTTAGAGAATGAGAATTCGGTTTATGCATATGTAAAATTCATTGAAAAATCTGCATCAATTGAAAGTCGTTTGGACATGCGGGCTCGAGTGAGCCAGTAAGTCTATAAATCGAAATCACATCCGCTATTCTATTTAAAAAAAATTAAAACGCCAGCGTTGCCAATGATCAAGCTCTTTGGTGTTGAGAGAACACGCTCATTTTCCATGCATTTGCTTAACGCTAAGCGGTGTCACATGAAACCGTTCAGTGAAAACAATTGAATGCAACTTTTGTCACAGCCATTGGTCCTTTGCAATTAAATGTTTGTTTGAAGGTCGTCATAACGTGTGGTAATTAAATGTGTTTTGAATTGTGCAAATAATTAGTGCGTGCTAAGGTGACCAGAAACGCTTAACATATCTTAGGGTGACCAGATAGCTTCACCACAATTACCTTTCTAGTTGATGTGGTCCACCTAACTAATGAACAATAAAATTGCTACTATATGCATATATACTAAAACTCAACCCTAACGCGTTAAACATTTTCTGATGGAGCTTTAACACTTGGTAGCTCTTGGGAACACCATGCAGTCTGGTCAGTTGCTATGTACATATTTTTCAGCAATAAATGCAAGGATGTCTAGATGCATTCCATCTTTTGTCGAGATATTTCTATTTATGGCAACACTCTCAGTATCCTTTGGTTCTTCTTCCTAAGGTAATCTTTGAAAGCAGCAGCATCATTTTAAACTGATGTGGTTGGGTCAGTTTGATCACTAAACCTAAACTGTTATCTTTTCAACTCAGAAATCTTGGATTTACAAAACCAAATTAGTAAGGGTCTCTCAAGCGCTAATAATATCGATACTTTAGTATAACTGAATTTAAACTCAATTCAAGATCAAGTGTAAATTGAACTACAAAAGGCAACCTCTAGGTTGCAAAATCAACAATATGTTTGCCTATATTAGGTATTGCACAAATAAAAATCTAAATCGAAAGGTCAAATATAGTAGTATTTTTATAACATAAATTGTTTGTAAAAATATGTGTATATATGTATTCTATCAACTCTAAATATTTGCTTACATTGTCAGCTTTATTAATCTTTTCACTTACGTCTCAGACTACTAATTATTACATAGTTTAATCTATCGCTTTCTGTGTGTTTTTTGCTTCGTCCTTGATTTTTATGCATTTTCATTTCAATTTTTCAATAAGTAGGCATGGCAAGCGTATGTCTCCTTGCTATATCATAAAGCATAACACTCTTTCTATCACTTTCACTGCTATTTACAACCACAAAAATGCTATGTACTGATGTGTGTAAATTAAAATAATTACGTATGCGTGCATGGATATTCGCACTTAATTAACATGCGAATGTTGGGTAACATGGTCACAACATGTTGCCTACTCTTGAGCGCAACAACTACATACCTTCTAAAGTGTGACAGGTTTGCAACAGTGAAGGTGTTTGTGGGAAATAAAGAAAAAAAACTTTTTTTTTTGCTGAGCAGACTACGCATGCCAAGAGCGCTACAACAGTGGGAATAGGGTGCAATACATAAATTAGTCAAAATAAAAAAAAGAAACAAAATTTTTGAGTACAAAATTAAAAATTTAAACATTTAAAATAAACTTAAACTTAAATTAAATGTAAAATACAAAAAAAAAAAATTTTGGTCAGCTTTAAGTTTTGGTTCCAGAATATTATTAAAATTAAAGAAAATGTATGAAAACGGTGCTTTTACCCCTCTGTGCGTGCATGCTTGTGTGTTTGTATGTGTGTGTGACTACTTTCTCTAACACTCTAACTATTCTTCATAGCGTACTAATCTCAACTTTAATGTAAATACTATAAATAAGACTTAGAACTAAGTGAGCTTTAAGGGTAATGCCAATTTTAAATGAAGATTGTTGTCAGTTTTATCGGCTTCCATCGAGGAAAATTTATTTTCAAGCGCTAAATAATAACAGAAAGTGCTTGTGTCACATAAGAATTTCAGTGTCGATAATTTCTTTCACATTGTAAGAAGTTACCTATACAGCAAAGTTAGCGATTTTTGGCATATCCCTTATGCTTCACTTGAATTTAATTTTAAGTTTAGTACATAGCTATCTCTGTCACTCAGACTCTGTGTAAATATATTGGCAGTGCTAAATAATAAACAAAAAATACCAAAACACGGTCTTCAGTGTTAACTCTGCACAGTGTATGTTTAAGCCACTCTCTCTTTCGCCAATTTTGTTTGTTTTGCTTTAAACTTCTCGCACTATGTTAGTCGCCCTTTAAATTTCAGTTCTTGTACAAAATTGTGTCAATTAAATATTAGAACTCATTCAATTACCAAAAAAAAGGAGTTAAATAAACGAAAAATACGATTGAAAGTAACGAATATATACACACTTACAAGTAACGAGTAAATATAGCGAACGAAAGTAAAAAGTAACTAGTTAAGTGAAACGAACTATTTTTATCAATTATTTTAATAAGTTTCACATAATTTGAACGCGTTAATACAGCGAGAAAAAAGTTTTATTTTCAAACTCAGTGTTCGACGGGGTACTGTATTTTTTTTTTCTCAACCTCATGCTTTCTCTCTCTCTCTCTCTTCCTACAACTATAATACAAAGAAATAGTTTTTAGTGAGCAAATCCATAGTAAGCAAAAGACGTAAACGTTAGGTTTTGTGTGACATTTTTACTATTTGCAGTATTCAGCGTTGATTTTTTTTTTACCACATAAATAGTAAAATTTACTATATACATACATACGTAACTCAGTAATTTGCGTTGCTTAATATAATCCTGTATTTGTCGTCGTCTACAGTCGTAGACAGTCGAGTGTTCTCTAGTCACTAGAACCTATCGTCAACAT
This sequence comes from Meiosimyza decipiens, assembly GCA_963680825.1. Classification (NCBI taxonomy): domain Eukaryota; kingdom Metazoa; phylum Arthropoda; class Insecta; order Diptera; family Lauxaniidae; genus Meiosimyza; species Meiosimyza decipiens. The sequence continues at coordinate 5,727,390 of OY804258.1, read as the reverse complement.
TTTAATGAAGCCAATTAAAAAATAATGTAATATTTCACATTTGCATAGGCATAACTTCAATAGTTCAAAGATATAAAACAAAAAATAATGTAAATATTGCAAGAAAAGAAAACAAAATAAGAAATAAAAAAAAATCAGCTTCTTCAGAAGATCTCAAAATTTTTGCGGTACCCATTTTGTAAGATTGTATTGTAAGCTTTTTTAAATACACTCAATTTTAATGCCTACTTTTAGAGGCTCATGCAGCGCTTCAAACCAAAAAGTTTTACTAAGAAAACAAATTTTAAACAAACGTAAATACTTAAAATGAAAACTATCTTAAGCTATAATTTAAGCCACTATATATAAATAAATTTTACTTAAAAGTAACGCCAAAGGCTTTTGCTCTTTTCAAGATCAAGCGGAAACTTTTTTTTTTTGTACAAAATCTTGAACAAAAAAGCGAAAGCTTTTGGGTTTTTAACAAATAACGGCTAAAGTACCAAAGCAATACTCAAAAACTAAAAATTCTCAATTAGTTTTAGTTTAACAGAAACAAAAACAAGATCAAAGAAAAATGTTTTTTTGTAGATGATCTCAAAAAAGTCTTAAATATACTGAACCTACTCTTCAATTATTATGATAAAATTTAACTAAATTGTTATTTGTAATCTGTAAATAATAGTGAAAATCTTAGCAATACAAAAGCAATTCAAAATGCACGTACACATACACACACACATACACATTCACAACATCAACACACGCAAACACTTAAGCATATTTTTTGAAAATTTTGTAAAGTAATGTATACACTGAAAAGAATAATTGAAATTATTAACACAACAGTAAAGCAATTAATACTCTTTCACAATAAGCACACACACACACATACAAAATGACAAAGTGTACACAAAATCAGAACTGTAAAAAGCAAAATTAAAGCAATTTTTCGAAAGCAGTAAGTAAGTTTATTATATGAATTAAGTAAATTATATTATTCCATATATAGCTTAAGTAAATTAAAAATTTTGATTTCGTACACAAATTCCTTACCAACCCAGTTAATTATTATTTTATCTATAAGATTTTTGTTTGTAATTTATTTCGTTTTATATAAAAAAATTCTCATAAAAAATTGTAGTAAACTGTAAGACTATTTATTTATATACAAAGTTCATGCATAAATAAATGTTCATTCATTTTAAATGAAACAAAAATTAAAAACGATAGAAAAACTAATTTCATACACAAAACATATATTTATTATTATAACAAAGCGAAACAAATGATTTACAAATACATAAAAAATTCAAATAAATACACAAATACATGCTTGTTTTATTTCATTTAATTCATCATTTATATATTGATCTCTTAAGTTTTTATTTTTACAGATTTTCTTTGGCCTTAATATTTAGAAAATGTTTGATGCCATGTGATTTTATTAATATATAGTTAACAAATTTTGTTCGATCTTACAATGTTAGAAACTAAATTAGATATTAAATTGGGATAGGCAGCAAGAGCTTGAAGTAGTCAAATAAATAAGCACTTTGCGACATACTTTCACATTGGTCCTTATAGCCTGTCAAGAAGTAGGCAGAAAAATTATGTTTCCGTGCTCGGTTTCTAAGTAAAAGAATGAAAAGAGGGCCCCATAATAAAGAATTTTTAGGATATTTCGCGGATTCTCGAAGTGAATAAAAAGGTTTTCTTTTATTGAAAACAATTAGGTGTTTTTATTAATTCTAACGAATTCGAAATCTACGCAAATTATCAATATTAACATCTTAACATATTGACATATTTGCATCGGTTGTAGTATATCGTCCAACATAGACTATGCATTTTTCATTATCATATTTATCCGCATAGAAGTTGTCTTTTAGAGAAGCATTATATAACACATGTAAGGATTATTGAGAGTTCTTTCGGGTGTTTCCTTATATTTCTAGTAAAAAAAAGCATAAGCAACTTTTTTTACAAATTTAAAAAAAGGCTTGAAAAAGTGGATGGTATCTATTACGTAGACATTAATTAACTTCTCGTGAAAACTGAATTTTATAATTTAAACCAACACTTTAACGATCTAGAACAATTAGTAATTTGAGGCATAAAGATATAGCTTAGGAAAACTATTTACCCTGCTGGTCAGTCGGAGGCTCAAGAGATATGAAGAACTGAAACAATTTTTTTACATTCTATATCAAATATAACTATGTCCTTATCATAATTAAACTTTTATTTTCAATGACTTGTGGAACATTAAGTTTTGGAAAACAAATAATTAACTTAAAGTAGTAACGTGGTAAGATTCGTAAGACGGTTAAGTTGAAGTACATGAGTATAGCTTGTCAATGACAATATGAATTACTTAGAAGAAAAAAACGACATTTACTCTTGGATAGAGAAACTTTTCCATAAACTTTTATAAACAAATTCTTATCTTGTAAAATTCAACAATTAGTTCGGAATATCTTGCTGACATTTGAATACAATAAATTTTAACTGGAACTATAATAAGATAGTAATGCTGAATAGTTGGCTTATAGTACTTTTTAATTTAAAAAATTTTAATTCTTTTATATCGTTTCTTACCGCCTGCTTACTAATAAATCCAACTATTGAATTATTTTGCGCATGCGCATTTAATATAGACATTTTTCAAATTCAATTGTTTTCTGTCATATTAAATAAACTTTTTGCTTATTACTTAAACCATTCCTTTTGCAATTGAGTCTGCCTTAATTAAGACAACGAATAATGGTTGAGTTTTAATTAAAAAAGAATAAAAAATTATTTTGTATTTATAAAATTGTTACACTTATTAAAATGTAGTTAATAAAATGTACATTTTAGAAAAGAAAAATTATAATACTCGTATATAAAGTTAATGCTAATTTGATGAAAACATTAATGATGAATTTATCACTGTGAAAATTATACTCAGAAATGATAAGTGCTGTTAAGGGTTATTTTCGATCTATGGGAGTACCACAAAACTATTCATTAATAACTGAAAAATATAGTTTAGGAAACCTAAGAGTAAATTGAAATAATTTGAATGATACGAAGACAAGTTCATAAAGTATTCAAAAACTACAGAGTTTCATAGACTTTCAGAGATATTGGCACGAACACAAAAATAATAATTCAACCATAAAGTAAATGTACTGAACTTAATAAAAGAATACAAAAATGAAAGACGAATACACCAGCAGTCACCAGGGCGCAGTCTTTCTGAGGTTTGTCCATATGTCTGTTAGGGAAACTGTTGAAGCCACTTCTTGTTAGGCCCTCCATAAATGAAATATAAAAAAACATTTAGGCTGTTGAAATAACTGACCTTGTTCTAAGGACCAACATACGTCCACTTTCTTTAAAAGTTGGTGTTGAAAAATATTTGATTGTTTTTGAAATATTCAGAGAATTTCAATTATTCAAAGCTGAAGTAAAATAAAATGAAAACAGGCCATTTAACATTAAATTTGTAGTAAAAATTGATATGAATTGAAGAAGTTATGAGTATATATATGCATACATTGATGTTTCCTTTATGTTTTCCCAATATTCTTGCTAACAAAGAAGTTATCTTTCTAATCACACGCCCTTAACAATGCACTTCTATTAAGATATTCGTCACAAATAAGGGAACTCGTCACAATTTATCATCGTTGGTTGGTAAAAACTTTAACGTCCACTTCATGAATTGCACTCGGTGATTTCTTCAATAGCTGTAATGCCTAAATAGCTCAGGCTAAATGAGCTATATTTTGTTAAACAGAAAATAGCATACTCTTAGGTTTGTCTCGTTTCATTTAATTTCGAAGAATGAAGTCATGCTGTAGTGTTTCATATAAAAAAAAAATCAATAATACAATTCAAAAACATAAGAAATACACAGCATATTTTTAGGCTTGAGAAGATTTGAGACGAAACTGGTTTGTGTTACCTAAACAGATTAATGTTTGCAAATGTTTCTACCCTTCCACAGTGAAATTCATCAATGAAATTTTTTATTTATGATAAATGTAAATAAAAAGTAACAATAAATTAATTATATCAATATTTAATTATTTTTCATATGCTAAATATTACAAATATACCAATAATTGAATATAAACAACGAATTTTTTAATTTCAATTACAAAGAAAACGAAGAGGAAAATTTTAAACGGCAAAATGCATTAACTGGAGTATTCTTTACATTTGATGTCACTTGATTATTATTGTGATGAGTGAAATGTAATGCAACATACCTAACAAATCAAAAGTATTTAATACTACCTAAGTACGATATTTATAAAAAAACATATATGTTTTTTTTTTTGGTAAAAACAATGAAAACCTTTGAGAAACACAACGAATATCTTGGCGGCCTATAAGCCAACACATTGATTGACTTGGAAAAGCAATACATTAAGCACTAAGGCAACGAAATTTTAGCAATATTTACTCGTACAACGAATTTTTTCATAGTCCTGGAATTTTGTCATAGTTTTATAAATAAAAAATTAAACTTCCTTAACAGTCATTGATTTTGCTCAACGAATAATTAAACGAAGGCTCAACGTCGAAATTAAATTCCAGGTATGAAAAATGCGCCGCGTATCAAAAAGCAATAAAACGTAGTATTAAGCTAAAGTTTTAACAAATAAATTTTAAGCATTCATAATGAAATAAAAATAAGTTAGTGAAGCAACTAATTAATTAATTAGTGGAATAGCAAATGGCATAAAATAAATCATAAAGCAATTACCGCTAAAGCAAAGCAATTAACGAGAGTGCAATTTTAGCATTTTAAGTAATTTAAGCAAGAAAGCAACTTAGAAGTTAAAAAAAAAAAATATAATAAGAAGAACCTCACATACACATGAAACGACTATTATCATCACATGTTTTTTTCTTTAATTTATAAATTATTATTTTACTTCAACGTATTGTCAAATGCCAGGTATTTATATTGAAATCTTACTCGCATTCTGCGAAGTTATTGAAACTTGAGGTAATGTGTAACAAAATCGTAAGTATTTCACAAAAACTTTGATAAAAATATTATATTTAACTCATAATTTCAAATCTTTCTTCAGAAAATTAAGTTTTTTTGAAAAAGATAACTTATGTTTTCAGTCGAACATATAGTGTGTTCCAATAAAATTGTCAGCGAAACGAATTTGTATGGCTTACGAGATGTAATCTCTTTTATTTATTATTTTAAATTATGCTTTCATTAATAACTGTATTAAAATGCTGTAAAAAAGTATGCCAATAATATTTCTTCAAATGCACTAGTAACCAGGATTCGGTATTGTACCAAAATTGATTTATTTCTGCATATCCATTAATATCATATCATATTTTGTTTAAAAGAATCCAATTTTTAATTAACAATTTCAGTGGTCATGTTACAAACATAGTAATAATTTTGAATTCCTAAAAGTATGTAAGCATGATTTGTATAAAAACATTTAGTATTTGATACAACTTGTCATAGTCCATTCTTAGGCACACAAAAGTAGTCGAGTGGGTACACCAAAAATGCTCTACGCTGCTTCTAACCAGAGCTTTGCAAATTGAGAAATTTATTAATTAGGAGCAACTTATTTTATTCGCATGACATCCAAACTCACTGGAACGCACCTTTCACCTGTTGGAGTCTTAGAAATTTTCGAGCACACAACACTTACTTTTGTTCATTGTGCTACCAATGATCTTTTCACAGGTTACGAAATCCTGCAGAGTAGCAGTGAAGTGCAGAAATCCCATATAAAGATTTGGCCTTGAATTTCTATATTACTAAACCCACATAAATTTCTTTGGTTTTGATGGTATAGGCTTAATAGTTTTACAAAATTACAAAACTTTAAAGATATACCCAAAAATATTTTTTGGATAACGCATACATTTTCAAAATTTAGCATAAGAATAATTTTGACGACAGGAATTTTGTCCGCATGAATTTTGTTTTAGCTTCAGTGGGAATATAACGCAAGTCTATGGGATGTTTTTTTGAAATTTCTGGCGTATTTTCTATAAAGCATACGGCATTTTGAAAAATGAAAAAACTAAAACGCCATTTTTGATATAAAAGCTTAAAGTTTTTTTTGAAAAAAGCTATAGCTGTTTACATATATTGTTTATTTGCATTTTATGTTTTATATGTCTGGAAACTTCTTTTACAGATCAAAAAAACAGAAGGCATCAGTTTAAGAAATTAAGAGTTAAATTTGATTTTGGTTTAGCATTTCAGCAAGAGAAGGTGGCAACATATAAAAGCAAATGCATGAATAATAAAAGTAATAACAAAAAGCAATTCCTAAAATTAAAATCATGAAAAAAGAGAGTAAAACTTTAAAAAAAAAAACAAAAAAATACAACAAAAGCAGTCATTAAAAAACATAACGATTATTTGAAGTAAGTTTAGCAAGAGAAAAAATTGTGTACAAAAATATGCTGCAAATATTTTGAATATTAATTAAGTGAAAAGAAACACACAAATAAATTTTAAATGAATTAAAAAATGTAAGTGAAAAAATGCAACATATGTTTGGGCGCGTTGTATAAAAACAGAGCTAAAATAAAAAAATCCCAAAGAATTGAAATAAATTCGGTTAGAAAAACTTGTTGTTTTTAACAAACAAAAAAAAAAAAAAAACAAAAATTCAGAGCAAAACAAATCCTGACGTAGTAAAATGTTAAAAATTAAAAACTCACAAAATAGCAAGAGAAAGCCAAAGAAAATTACGAAAAGCAAATTAAAACGATTTTAAAAAGGTTTAGTTCAATACACTAATTTTGGCGTATAAGCTCTGAAAGTTAGTTGATGCTGTTTCAAAACGCTTAAAAGTATGCAACGATAGAATGATATTTTATGGCATTTAGAGTTTGTTGCTACTTTTTAAAAGTCAGCATTTTAATTTTAAGCTTATTTGGTTAGCATACGGTCGAGTGTTTTTTCTAATGAACACTTTTTTCTTTGTAAATTTTTTTTTTCCATTAATAAAAAATTCAACCAACAACGAATATGCAAAACGCCTAAACTTATACAACGAATTGCAAATTTAAGCCACCCAGCAAAAATTCATTATTATTAAGGTATTTAATTATGCACAACTATTGTATTGTATTATTGTTGTTGTTATTTAATTGCATAATAAATGTAAGCAAACATTTTTTTAAATATAAACGTACATTTGATTTTCTCTTTACTGTAGCAGCATTTTGTTATTTAACTTTAATGCCAGCAAAATAGATATTTTATACAAAAGAGATATTGAGTTGAATTGCAAAATTGAAATTTGGAAAAAATGTTGACCAATTAAATTATATGCATTATTATTCTTCTTAGCTGTATAAAAAACAAATACTTTAGAAAATAGTTGAGAAAAATGAAAAACAGCAACAGTCCAAAACCGAAAGACAACTTGTAAAATACATTGAAAACGAAGATAATATATATAAAAAAGAAACTGAAAATATCTTATAAACAACATTTAATTGAAAATGATTTGAAAGCATTTGAAAAGTTTTAAAAAACCTTTTATCAATTAATTCTGTACCTACACATTAAAGCTAAAACTACATATAAACATAATTAGTTTTAAAATCAAAAATATTTAAACTTTAATCTTCAATTCCAGAATAAACTTCAATTTTCAAAAACAAATAAACAATTCATTTGTAATTGAAAAAAGGCTAAGTATTCCTTCCTCACCAAAAAAGCATAACAAAAAAAAACCAATGTCCTGTTTCCTTTCCCAAATGCAAAAGAAAACAAAAAACAATTAACTATGATTAACATTATTATTATTATTGATAAATATATAAGAGTTTATAAGTTTAAAAAACAAAAAAAAAAAAATCATATGAAAACTTGCTAAAGAAAACCATGAATATCTTTTTCTTTTTGTATGTCAATTAATCTGTTCAATTGTAATCTTAAACTTAAATTTATAGGAGTGTACACCAAAGATTTTCCGTTCAACCCATTGTATTTTGAATGTTTTTGTTGTAACTGAAAAATGTATTGTAAAAATTAACCGCAAAATAGCAAGTTTTGTATTATATTTTCATAATAAAAAATAGTGTAGTAATGAAACAGAAATATTAATACGGTCTCTTATTGAAATCGCTTGCGGAGTAGTCATGAAAAATGGTAAGTAAAAAGCAAAATAGATAAAATTACTTTAAAACTCAACAAATTTTCTAAAAATTTTTCAGAATTGTTGAATAAAACACAATACATATAATAAGCCTCTTATCAAAATTTATTTTGTCTTGATCTAGTCGTGAAACACTTATCGTAGGGTGATTGCGTAATAGCCATTGGCTTCTCTGATGAATTTGTTTTCATGGCTTTAACTGACGTTGAGCGCCTTTCTCGAAGTGGTAATTTTAGCTACGCTAACAGGAAAAAGTCAGACAGAGCCATATCAGTTGAATTCAGTATTGATCGATGACTTTCGTGGAGTTATTTTGAAGGCGACAAAATAAATTTCAATTAAATAATTTTTTCTGTTCGCTTTAATTATTCCTGATAATTTTCTCACCGAACGTATAAGCTTTATATTTTGTAATGAAGCTTCGGCCAAGGTCTAAGCTCGCCGGTGTTCAGATTTGTCTCTGTTTAAAGAAATTTACAGCTGAACGATCACTCGGGAAAGAAATCGCTGCGAAAGGTATACGACTTAGCGTTATTCTCATGGTGTTCGACTGCGCTGCATACTTAAGCTCTGGCCATACCATACTCAGTGCTGGATCAATTCACACAGCGACAACTACCGTTGAAACATGGGCTAAGCTTTGCCTCTATGGGTGTCGGGACTATGTCGCAAGTGGCCGAATTTACAAAGCTAACATATGCGAACTCAGTCTCAGTACTGAGCTCTATTAGAAGAGAAGTTGAAAAGTAGAAAGCCAAAATAGTAGAAAGTACCATAAAATGAAGCACATGCACAAGTTCAACCACAAAATGTGCCTTGGTTGGCTTTTCAAAGGAAATACTTCAATTTACATTAAAAAATATAAAAATAGTCTTGTTGAAAAAAGTTTTTTAAACTTTACTGTTTGTAGCACAACAACACTGACACAACTGTGTCTTATTAATTGCATTATGCTTGAGCCCAAAAGTATGTTTTATTTTCTCATTAAAAAGTCCTTTAAAAACAAAAACCGAAAAAACAAAGAAATTTATTGTAAATTAACAGCACAAAAAGGCGGAAGTAATAAACTTAATGCAATGGCGAAAGGCCAAACATACTAACACACACAAATGTACAGCATATAAACTTTGCATACCCAGCCAACACTTGGAATATTGTTGAATCTCTCCTCTTTGAGCGACACAAAAGTCCGAGCGACATACTATATAAATCTAGATGTATGTGTAACCGGACATCCTACTTACCTTACAGCATAAAGGTATGGAATGAAATCTTAATTCAAAAGCACAGTGGTTAATGAAGACTAAGACAGTAGTAGAGTAACATAATAAATCTTATTTGGTTGACAATTTGTAAGAAAGGGTAAACGCGGCTTACGATCGCGACTTACGATATCATCCTTCAAAATGTCCAATGCGGGCATTGTGATGGCTTTCGGCCACGGTTCGGTCTATTATATAGGCTTTGCTATTCACAATGCATTTGTATTAAAATTAAATTGCATATCTTTAGGCATACAAATCAACTAGTTTGGCCTAGGATAAACTAGTTTGTAATTAAAACATTGCAAATAAATAATTAATGAAACTACTACTGCAGGGTATAAAATTGAACAACAATGCCGAGCGTATAAAAATATGCTTCGATACATTTACGCGATTCGCCGCCGTTAGCTCTGAACAGTTTTTCCTCAACAGCAAATTACTGCTTGACATCAGAATATATACTTCGACTGCTATTCAAATATTCTGACTTTTTCGTAATGGAAAATGTTTGCTGGGTACTCCATAAATGTATGGTATGTATACGCACTGCACGTCCCTTTACTGAGCCTGTATTAATGGATCCATTTATGGCTGTAATTACAGTTAATGAGGTATGACACAATAATGAGGCCAATTATTGATTAAGTAGAGGATGGGCAGTGAATGTGACAATGATGATGGCGATGACGACATAGCCGGTAATTTCTTTGCCAGACACCAGCAGAGTAGGTTCAGCGTAAGATGATTAAATTGCGTCCAGAGAATTGGAAAAATTAAATTTTGTTTTGCTTGAACTCTTTAAATATATCTCAAGGTTTCTCTATTCTAGCTATCTGAAAATCGCAGCGCTTGCATCCTGACAATGTCATTTGTTCGCATTTCTTTTTCTTTTCTTTTTATTCTCAATTTCATTTGTGTGCTGCAATACTCGCAAGCATTGCTTTGTATTTCTACCAGTTAGCCCACCTACTACATTTTACACCATTACTGCTAAATGTCTCCCAGGACTAACGTAAAACGATCAAAGACGCTGATTGCCTTTGAAAATGTTCGACGCTGTTTTTTCACGAAATAAAAGTTTTCTATTTTTCTTTATTTTTCGATTCTCAGAAGCAACAAAAAAAAAAAAAAATAAAAAAACGACTGCACTGAATTGACACGACAGTAAAGGTTTTTATTTTTTTTCTCCAGTGCCGCTGTCTTCCTATTTTATCCTGCTGTACTAGTGATACGTGTCGGCGGAACGTGTTCACAGTTAATATACGAGTACCTGGTAGAATTGCATACACTGAAAAAATTCAGTTTTCGAAATACTAAGGAAAATGTTATTTTAAGGACATGCCATATACCTCATTTGAAAGATATTTATTATTACTATAGAAGCTCAATTCATATTTTCAATGTTATAGACCCTTACTATAAGTCTAATTTTTAAGTTTATATGGACCCTTTCGAAATGTATTTTAAGCGAAGGCTTTTCGAATCAAAAATACAAAGCAAAGGTAAAGTTCCAAATGAGTAAAATATGTTTGCAGACTTTGAGATATAGCTGCCACTCCTATTTGCTACTAATCGTGCACGTCTTAAGAGTTTTGTGGAGGACCTATGACATGTGAGGAGATCGAAAACCTAAAGAAGAAGTCATTCAATAGTCTGCATTAAGAAAAAGAATTAAAGACAAAACTTGAAAAATTTGTTCAACTAAAATAGGCAAGTTTTGTAATTTAATCGAAAAGTTATAGGAATAATTAGCCTTTAAAAAAGTATAAATCGGCTAAAAACTTACATGTAAATATTTCCAAGATGAATGGTACTATATTTCGTTAAATCTTTCTTCAAATTGAGCTCATCATTTCGCTGTAAAGTCTGTGTATCCACCTGGTATGGCTGCATATGTATTCGTATGTTTGTTGTAATACTGAAATGAAAAACGTAAAAATTCATAAAAATATAGAAATAAATTTAAATATTAAGACGTAAGTTATTACTCCACACGGACAGAACAGTATTCCTTAAAAGCAAAGCGATCGAAAAAATCATTAGAACGATATTTCTCTCGATGTATTAATGCATTAGGGCAAATCAAGAACAGGGTTCATTGGTTTAAGGTGGTGGTGTGGGTGACAACAAAGTGTTCTTAAGAAATATTCACGTACGCGAACAAATTGTGAATCGCGCAGGTTGTTTTTGCACGAACAACTTGTTGGTTCGCCGTCGCCGTCGCCGTCGCCGCTGTTGCTGCTGTTTTCTTATCGTCATATTTTTCTTTGTCGTTTCTTGATTATTGCAGTGCTGTTGTGTTTTCCATTTGCTTTCCTCTTCTTTTTTTTGTCATTTGATTCCCTTTCCACTACTGCTTCGTTGAATTTTTCTTTGCAGCACTTTTGACTTTTATCAATATTTATTTTTAGATTTTTTCACGCTTGAAATTGTTATGGTACCGGTAGCATGCCACAGGATATCGTGCGGTGGGGTGCACGCTAAAAACGTGCAACTCAGCTTTCATATTTTAATGTAATGAAATGCGACGTGTTCGTTTGCTTTTACGAAAAGCAGACACACAGTTAAATAGTTGGAAAAAGTTGAGTCAAAAGGATCTGGCTAATATATAGGCAAGGCTTAAAGGAAATGTTTTCATCTCTCGACTTGTGCAATTTTGAGCTTTAAGTCAACCGCTTAACTTACCGCTTTTATTATTGACCAGTTAAATTAAGTTATCCGCGCCAATTGTTGCTTTATTCAAAACTTCAAATCCTCACGGGTCCGCATGTTGCCGTCACACATTTGTTGCGTCTACTTGAGAGCCCGCCTTTTGTTTGCTTAGATTTCTTTCTTTGTTTTTGTTTAGCTGGCGTTTTGTGTGGGTTAGTGAAATCCCTACTCGCCTGTGATGCTGCTGCGTAGGCATTTTTCAATATTTTTCCAATAAACCCAACGGCATGAGGTTGCCGCCAGCGCCCATCCACCCAATTTTCCACATTCAAATGTCTTCGAAATTTTAAGACAACGACACTGTAGACGCGCTGAAGCCATGGGGGAATTGGCGCATATTTAACGTATTTGCATTTCTAAATCACGTTGAAGTGGGTCGGGGGAGAGTTGACGGAAATCGTTTTATTTTCGGTTTGATTTTCAATGTTTTTCTTTAGCTTTCCCTGATTTTGTTTTTGTTATTTCTATTTAAATTCTAAACAAGTTACTTGGCATGAGGAAACATGTGATATGGGTTTGTTGGGGTGCGTATTGGGTGTTGGTCCTTCAGTTGCTTTTTCTTGCACAATGGGGGACTTTAAAATGTAAAACAATCAGTTTAGAGGTTTACGGTCTTTACGTGGGATAGACTTTTTTCTCTTTTGATTTTTCACGATTTGAGACATTTTTAGAAGTTTGAGATTTGCTTTTAATTTATTTTGTTTTGTCTAGAACTTACACATATATACTTAAGCATTTTCATATATTGACTATCACCATTAAATTAAACTCTTTTTAAAAACTACTACTAAGTCCAAAATTCCAAACGAAATTTCTTAGTGAAACCTTTCATCTCCTGCTTAACGCGAGAAAACTAAGGGGAGAAAAGGCTTCAACGTTCTTTGATGTAATACTTAAGCTTCCTCAGCCCGAGCAGATTAGTGAAAGGATAACTTAAAAGATCCCTCATTCGTCTGTTTAAAAAAATGTTTCATATGGACATATAATCGTCAAAATTGCAGGTTCCAACTGTAAGATGATCAACTAAAAAGATCTTCGTAGTGGAAAACTACTACAGCACAAAAGAACGTTATCTATATATTCTATTAAGCTTTTTTTTAGGAAAATGAGTATAAAAACTGAGATATAATCTGGCTATAGCAAATAATGTGTTTTGATGTGTGAACATGTTGTTTATAGTTTTACTGACATTTTTCGACTTTTGCATTATTTTTACAACTTGACCTCATGAACATATTTCTCCTCTTCCCAAATATATCGACTTTTCCAAAACTTATCGATGTTACCAGTATAACATATATCGACTTTTTGAACAACCGAGTGTGTTAACACTGAGCTTGTTTTTATTTATTTTAATTTTTGTAAGATCTGAGTCACGTTAAAGGGTAGCCAAAATAATTCCTAAATTAATGATACGAGTAGCTTTGTTCCTTCCATTGAATTATGTCAAAGACTTCATCCATTTACTATCTTACATATGGCTAGCAAAAAAAAACAGACTGAAGTTTGGAATATGCACAATATTTGGTTACCCAAATTGCAACCACCAAGTTTTATTGTTTTTTTGTGTACAAACTTAGATGAATCACAATAAACACCGCATTTGTACATACATAAATGTTCAGCATATAGGCATAAATGTGGGCGTAACAAAATCATTTATAGTCAATATAAAGCCAAACACATCTTGAAGTAAGTAGAAGGAATTTACCTTTTGTTTGTTAGACTTTTGGGGAACGTAAATTTTCATTGATATTCATACGAAGATCCAATTGTGCATAGGGCAGTACTCCATACCTCAAAGTCTACTAAAGATATATCCATGAAATATTTATTACTTAAATAACACTAAAATCGTAGAGATGTCACAAAATTATAGCGCTCTAGAGACCACAGCACAAAAGTTAGCGCAATTTGAATCGCTTAAGGTGCAATTGTACCTATACCGTCGTACAAAGGTTAAAAAACTGAGTGTCATTTGCAACAAAAATTCTTCAGAGTTGTTGAAAATTTTTATAAACTTATATATTATATATACATAAAATGTAAGTATTTAATAATTTCTGGCAAAGAATTTAAAATGTTTCAGTCGGTTTCCAACGTCAACTCTGCATCTCGGAATACTCACTCATAATAAGTTGATTTTTAAATAAAAATCACAATATTTCAGCAAATCGTTTAAGTAACTTTTACGCACACATTCAGGTGTACACACACACACACACACACACACATCAACGCACACGGCATTCGTACAGGTTGTCAACAGGCAACAACCACATTGTCGAATCAAGGATATTTTTATATTCACTTCAATTCCTTCGCTGACATTTTTTTATTTCTCATTTTTTATTTTATTTCTTTTTGTTATCGTGATGTTGTGATGGTAACAAATCCGATATTTTTAGTCACTTTTGTGCGAAGTACAAAAAAAAAAGAGGAAACTAAAAAAAGAAATGAATAAAAGTAAAAAATAAACCTAAATAAACAAGGTGACTCAAGAAAGTCGGAAGTAAAAAGTTAAGCAGCTTCAAGTTAATAAAATTAAATGGGGAAGGCAAAAGGGGCTTTAAAAGTTTTTACAGGATTTAAAATCTTTTGACAATTAAATTAAATCGAATAGAAACGTTGCGAAAAGCTTAAGATTTTTTAACATTTTTATTAAAAACTTGGAATTACTCCTGTTTAGCGCCACAATTAATGGTGACATCTCAAAGAGTCACAGCGAGCGTGGGAGGAAAATAAAGGGTACTGAAATCTTAAGTACAAAAATATTGCTGCCCCATTAAGATGCTTTATTTTTAGGCTTTTTGTTGGTTGGCTTTTGCCTATCAGGCGTCGGTGTGACCCTTGTTATAATTGTTGTTGTTGTTGTTATTGTCACATCCTGATGGCAACAGCAGCAGCCAAGGAAGTCAGATAAAAAAAGAATTAATGGAAAAATTGAGTTATCTTAAGCCCCCATGATATTGAATTATTGTAGAATTTTTTGTTTAAGATTTGTTGAAAGATTTTATTTTATGCAGTTATTGGTAGTCAAGACCAATTTTTTTTTGTAATGAAAAAACAACAGACGGATCAGTTAAGTTTTAGAATTTTTCAAAATCTTTTGACTTCAATATTTCCGTCGTTCTCAAAGTTTATTAAGATTCCTCAAAAATTTATAGTAATATCCATGGTTACTGATATATCGAGAAAAAAACAAGTGCTATACCAGCTTAAGTATTTCAAACTCATTGAGCCTTGAAAAGCCAAAAAGCACACAAATTTTCCCAATCTTTTTTTTGTTTTGCAAATTTATTTTTGTTTGAATAAAATAGAGGTAAAGCTCCTACTAGACATTCCATATTTTGTCGTGCGATAATTTATGGCAACTTTTTGCCCAACAAGAAAAATTAAGGAAAAAAAAAAGTTTTTTTACGTTTGATTTGATTTGTGTGTACATTTTGGCTGTCGAAGATATTAAAAAACAAGTCAGTCTTTAAAGACGGTCGGGCGCCAACAAAACGTCAAATCAAAAGAAAATTTATATAATTTTTTTTTGTTTCTTCATTATGATTATTTGTTTTTCTTTCCTCAACATAAAAAAAAAAATCTTTTTTGTTTTGTTGGTCCATCGTAGTATTGAAATAAATTGAGCGCATTGTAAGGAAAACATTTAAAATGTATCACTAAGCGAACTTTTGTTCGCTGAAATTATTATTTTCTGAAAAACAAACCAATTCTTCCTCGCTACTCACACTTTGCCGCCACTTGGTATTGAGGGATTTTCAAATTTTGAATTAATTAATACGTGACGGTTGAGCGCATAAGGACGCGCAAATACCCGTTGAGCCTCAAGGATTATAAAATCAATAATGAAAGTTAAATTGAAAATGAGTCTAAATTCGTATTTAATTGCAGGTTCTGTGTTTACAAATTAAATTTAAAAGATTTAGGGGATTTGCGAAAGCAACAGTTTGGCTGAAAATTTGATAAGCAGGTGAAAAATTACCTGAAAAAACTCAAATGCAATTCCAATATTAGTGGAAGTGTAGCAATTGTTTGAAATCTCGTAGGAAACATGAAAAGTGATCTAAACGATTCATAGGTAAAAGATACGCTAAATTTTCAGGACGCATCTTTTTCAATGCCGAAATGAGAAATTTTCCACAAATTTAATGTTAACTTAAGAAAATAATAACCAGCAGAATTTAAGTTTCTTTGATTGTTATAAGGAATTTATATTTTTGACGGTGCTATAAATCATTGGTTTACTCTATTGTTTTCGTTGCAAAAATTCAGTGGCTTGGTACGCACCAGAGAACAGCAGTGAGCCACTCATCATTTTTGCCATTCATGAAACTCTTGAAACTTTCAGCAAATTCACCGCACATAAAAAATTTTGTAAAACTACCTACCATTCCGTCTCATGGTGAAGTCTGTGAATGTGAGTGTTTCACAACATATGTATCAGTGTAATAGTGAGCTACTTAAAAAGCATATGTTTTTTCGCTCTAATCGATGGGTAAAGGTCGATAGCGGTTTTTGGATATTATCAAGAAAAAAATTGGTTTTTTTAAACGAAAAATATCTCGAAAAGTAGTCTTGGACATAACTAAGAGAGCGCGGGACTCTTGAAAAACCTTTTTTAGCCCGAAAATGGATCCGTGGACTAAGGTACGCGTTCCATACTCGTACGAAAAATAATGCACTAAGTAATAGATAATAGCTGTCATTGCGTATTATCTAGTGATACATTTTAGTGCTCTAAAGGTTCTTCTCCATCTTTTTCCTCCTGAAATGTTAGGCATGCTTTGGTTTGAAGCATCATTAGACTTGGCGACACTTTTCACCTATCAAACGTAGACGCAGAGCATTTGACTGTCCTTAGAAACTGTCGATTACTTTCTTGCAATAGTTTGCTCAAACCCAGTTGCTTACATTTTTGAAGCGATTTAATCCTTTGTTGTTACGATGTGTATTTTTGGAAACACAAAGTACTCGTTGTTTTTACTTTGATTGTTAAAATTATTATTTTAGACATATTGTGTATAGCTTACTGGAGGTCAGTTTTTAAAAATGCCTTCTACTCATACACAGCTGTTTGCTTTTTGTTCAAATTCGGTTTTCAAATATGCCATGTATCCATATTTTCAAAAATAAGATATTCCTAAATAAAAATATATAATAAAATTTAACAGTAGTGTTGTGAGCATAGCAAATAATTTTAATCTAAAGCTTCTCAACTAATTAACTGTCACAATTACAATTTAAAATTATTTTATTCAGTTTTTGACAACATTTATTTAAACATTAATTTGCTCATAACATAAAATATAAAGATGCCTATAAACATATTCCTTTTAGTGTGTGTGTGTGTGTGTGCGTAACACGCACGCATCCGCAATGAATACATTAAAATTCTCGTAACAATCGAAATTTTGTGTTGCCGAACGCAAAGTTAAATTAGCATTACATTTTATGTGGCAATGTATGAGTGCGTATGAGCGTGTGTGTGTGTGTGAATCAAGTTGTAAGTCTATAAACTCACAAATAAACGAACAAATCGAACAGAGAGTCCCTTAGTGGGTGTGCATTCATTACTTTGAGGCGGTTGCTGACTGGGATCAAAACCAAGTCTGAGCTTGTGCTTGGCCTAAGGCATTACAGTCTGGTCTGGTCTGGCTTGGTCTGCTCTGTTGTTGTTTCTCTTTTGCGGATACCGTTGGCTCCATTATGCTTTGTATGTTTCGCCAATTGTAGACAATTCTATGAACATTCTGAAATGCATTGGGGATGGGATTAGCGCCATAAGGATTCCAATCGTATGGGAACGCATGTATGTATGAATATGATTGTGGAATCATAGCATGACACGGTATAGAATTCGACATTTAATGATGTGAAGGCTCAAATGCTCTAAGGAATTTGTTCCAAATTAAACAATCGAGTATTGAACAAAATGTAGTAAAAGTTGTAGAAAAAAAAAACCAATTACATACAGGGTGTTAATCAGTTACACAATTAAAAATAAAAAGCTTATTGCATTAAATTGTGTTAGCACAAAAAGGGTACAAAATCGACCGATGTTTTTCGAAACATCATGATGTTCTGAAATCGATTTGCCATAACAAAAAAATTGCATATAAAACAGCAAATTAATGTGTATGGTTAGCAGTGTACAAAGCAAAACAGCTGATAAACAGCAAATGCACCGCTATATGGCGTTGCTCTCATTAGAAGTCTTATGAATAAAAGAGCGTAAAGTAAAATCATTAGACGGTAATCATTGTGAGTTTGAGCACAATCAAAGAAAGTCAAGTTTGGTTTTAGGGCAAAGAAAAACTTAAAGTGAAATCAGTTCACAGGGAAATATATGGAAAAAAAAAATTGTGAAACCCATTACAAAACATCCGACAACTGAGAGAGCTGTGGCGCAGTATATGTAAATTTCCACCAGAACATATTGCACTACCAGATTCAGGTGCGTGGTAACAAATCCAGGAATCGGCACGTACGAAGTTCGCGTGGGTAATATAAAAAGATTAGCCAAGGAGAAAATATTTTGAAACTCAAATTGTTCTACAAGGACCCAAGCTCCGATTATTTTTCCATTTTAAAATCCATTTTTTGAACAGGACTCATGCTATTTAAATTTAACAGAAAAATTAAATTCTATCTGAAAGCGTTCTTCAACTTAAAACCACCCATTATTATAAAGAACGGGAGAAGTCTTAATGAAGAAATTAATTCAGTCAAATAATGTGGATTTTTTGAAGCAACAATAAAGAAAAGGTCAAAAATATTTTAAGACCAAAGTGTAAAAGCAAAGTAATGACTTCCTTGGTCTACTAGCTATACATTGCAAAACCAAAAAGGATTTGAAATTGATTTTAATTTTGTAGCAATTTCGTTTGTTTCTACTTGAAATCGTTGGATTCACTTTAGCTTTATATGCAAAATCAATATGTAAATCTTGCACAAAACGACTGCTACACTGAAAATTGATGAATAATGGATTTCATATCATTAGAAGCATGTTTACCGACTTCCGACTTTTCAATATGAAATGAAGTAAAACATAATAAAGAAACACAAGTATTCAATTGGAAAGAGAAGATGAAATCGTAAGTCAAAAGTGTGAGAAGTTTGCAATTGAAATTTACAGCAGCTCAATATAAATGGGGTGGTAAAGAAATCATTCATATGGACATGCCTTCATGTATGATATGTAAATAGAACTGATGTGAGAATTATCAATTTGTAAAATACACTCTGCTATACTTGAGACAACAACAACAACAACAACAACAACATCAACAGAAACTAACAACTAATTTTTCCCAATAGATTTGCAGTAACTACAAGTGTTAGTGCTATGAGTGGAAAAAGTTGTGCCATTCCCCACAAAAGTCCACTCCGTGCAGAAAACGTGCAGACAAAGCAGCAAGGAAACAGAGTGTGAGTGAATATACAAACAGACAGACGAACAGATTCAATTCAATCACAGAAATGAAATAATTTTATGCTTCTTGTGTTATTGCGCCAAACTCCTGTGGCCTTTGTCCTGCTGCCTGAACGAGCATGGAGGTGGAAGTTAACCACCTCCCAGCGCTATCACTTTTGACAGAAATCATATTCAGATGCCAAAAAACATAAATTTATCTCACGTCAAATAAATTGAAAGACGAGCGAGCAGTCAAATAAAACAAGTCAAGGTGGACTGGGATCAAACGAAAGTTCACGAAACCATCAGGGGGTTGGGCCAGCAAGGACAGTAGCTGTGTAGTGCTGCTGGTGTTGCTTCGATGCCCTTTGCATTTTTAATTTTCATAAAAGTTATGAGCTGAGCGCATGTATTGTACAAAAGCAACGACTCTTTTTGGGTGTTCTGATTATTTTTCTCAATATGTCGTTGTTATTTCGGGATCAACCTTCAATTACAAAAATAAAATGAGCTATCGTTGATCGGTTAGCAGCAGTGTAAGGAAAACAAAATTAACTTAAAAGTTATGTGACATAAATTGTGACACATGAAATATGTTGATGATAGAAGTTTAAGTGAAACAATGGAAGTTTGTATGACATGAACTATTTAAGATGATAGGCAGCAAACACAAACTAAATAGTTGTAAAAAACATTTCGCAGAGTCCATCAAACGTTCACGCGTTGTTATCGGTATTTCTGTCAAGGAAGACCACAGCGGGTTTCAATTATCATCGTTTGGGCTTATGTTTTTCCAAACTTGTGCAAAAATTATAAGCTACACAGGCATAAGTCACTTTTTTTGGCTCAAGAAATGATGCTTCAATGCAACGGCGCAGAGCACAATTCAAATGATTCATACAAATGCTATTTCCAAATTTAAATGAAATCTTTTTTTGTCTTCATATTTTTCTGGCTGTTGTTTTTTCGTTACTCGCTCTATTTGATGTGTTTCCACTTATCATTTTTACTTCTTCTTTTCAAAGAAAAACAAGCACAAAATCCACTCAGGCCAAAGCGCATCAAAATGAGGATGAGTGATTCCGGAGCGCCCTACTCAACGAGTCTTCATCTTCAAGTCTTTTGTTTGCAAATGAAATTAGATTCCTCTGCACAGTAGAAATACGAAAAAGAAGCAGAAGTGGATGTAGAGGCTTGAGATGCACTTGTAAGAATTTGCATGTGCATATGTGCTAGTGTATGCGGACTCGTATGTGTGAATGACTGCAGCTGCTGATGCAGCATGCATAAAGTGCTGTTGTTGCAATTGGCGCGCGCAACAGACAAACTTTTACTTTTGCTCTTTAAGTGTACAAGTATGTGTGTGTTTGTGTTTTTGCTTTTTGGCTTTTTCTTCACCCTAGTAAGCTTATCATGTGTGAGTGTTTGTATCAGCGCAAAGCAAGTAAAAAAAGGATTTTCAAAAAGTTTTTACTTTGGCGCCAATGAGTTACAACGCAAAAATGAAAAAAAAGCAAGAAAATTAAAAAAATTTCTTGTGAAATGCACTTTGTAAAAATTGCGCATAAACAAAGTTCTTATTTCATTTTTACATTCCTGATCCTTTAAACGCCTTCGCCAGCAAGTGTTTCGATTGCATTGAAGTTTTTCCATAGTAGGCTCTTTGAAAGTATTTTCCATTGTGCTATCGAGTTAGATTACTTTCTTCTTTTTTTGTTGTATAATTTTTTATGAATTGCGGCTGGGTATTTTTCAATTAAACTTCGTTGACTTTTCAGGACAATTGCTACCGAAACAAATTTATCAGCTTTTTAAGATTTCATACAAAAACCACATTTATAGGTTTTTGGTATTTTTGTTCTCCTAAGCTTTGTATGCAAAGAAGTTGGATTGAAATAAGCAAAAATAATAACTGCAATATATGTTCCGTGTTGATGGAAGATTGCTCAAATTATCATGATACCTAAACTGGGCAAAGACCTCAAACAAGTATCCTCTTGCAGGACCGTTAGCCTGACTATCTTGCAAAGTTTTTGTGAAACTGTTACTAAAAAGTTTAGATCCACATATAAAAAGTAAAAATGGCTGTTCAAATCATTTGCAATCACCTCTTCATAATAGAAGACTGGTTGTTCAACTGACGCAATATCCTGCCACAAAGCTTGTACACATCGTAAAGAAACCAACCCCAATATTTTTGTATAACAAAAATAAAGTTTCAGAAGTCAACTCAGATATTAAGTAGCTAGGGTTACACTTGGACAGACACCTTACATGGAGAAAGCACATAGACTTCAAGTGTTTAATCTACATTGGCTACTACATAAAGCTCAGCCTAGAAAATGAAACCCTTATTTATAAGGAAATAATGAAGCCTATGCATATGGACCTATGCACTCTATCTTTGGGGCTTTACAAGTTCATCCAATATTGAGTTACTACAACGTTCACAGTCACACACACTTTGCATAATAATAGGTGGAAATTTGAAAATTCAATACTGGAAAAAAAACTCGAAATTTCTACAATCAAACACAAAATAATGAAATTTTCAATAAATTATGAGATACGCTTATCAAATAATTACAAAAGACTTGCAAAGGACATGTTACACAACCCCAGAATTTCTCGTTTTAAAATATTTCATACCATTGTTATCCCAATTTAAGTAATCCTATCACTCCAATCCTTTTTATACCCTAACCCTATACAGAGGGTATATTCGTTTTGTCATTCCGTTTGTAACGCATGGAAGGGGGCGTGGCAGGTATAGAAAAGTATATATATTCTTGATCAACGTCACCACCAGAGTTGATATAGCTATGTCTGTCTGTCTGTTTGTCTGTCTGTCTGTGTGTCTGTCTGTTGAAATCAAGTTTACAAGAAAACCAAGCAAACTAACTCAATTAAATTTGGCACACAGGTCAAAGCTTCTTACAAGCTGCTAGTATATAAAAATTGGCGAAATCGATTCACGGCCACGCCTTCCGTCCATTTTGAAAAATGTTGCTGCGATTTTGATGAAACTTGGTGATATGGTGAAGATGAGAACAAAATTAAGATTAGGCTAGGTTTGAAGTTTGCAAAGGCTCTTAAAGGGGCGTGGCACAGCCCTAAATTTTAACTTTTATAACGCCATAGCTTGTAAACCGTGTAAGATATTGTGATGAAATTTGGTACACGAATACAAATCTTATAAATCTTAAATTGCGCATAAAGTGGGCGGAATTTTAAAAGTGGGTGTGGCACTTTTTAGCAATTGAAAATTTGGATTTCGAATATCTCCGAATTGGCACATACGATTTTCATAAAAATTTTACGGATGATACCACGGAAAGTAGTCATCAATACAAGTTTATTCAATATTCTGAAAAATTTTGTTGCAGGGCGGGGCACAGCCTACAATATTTATAAACGTTAATAAAAAAGAACTAACAACGCAATCGCTATGAAATTTAATATGGCAGATATACTCGCTAAAAGCTGTCAAATTTTGGCACAATAGTGCCGGTGGGTGTGGCACCTCCCATATGAACAAAATACGTTTAATGCTATAGATAATGTGCTGTGAGAGTAATCTTCATAAAATTTCGAGAGGAGGTGTCAGTTACTATAAGCTTTGAAATTCAATGAGACTTGAAAAGATTTCATCAGTGGTCGTGGCACCTCCCTCATTAACATAAAGTTGTAAGTGCTATTGGAGCAATTGATCTGAAATTTGATATAAGTGGCTTACTGGGTATTTGGTACATATGAATCAAAATCTTTTGAAATAGCAACACGGGGCATGGCACCTCCCATACAATTAAAATACCGTAATTGGCAAATCTATCGAAATATATGAGCAATCATACTGAAATTTGGTGTAAGAAGTTTGTTTATGGAAGGCTACTTTTGGATCAAAATCTGACTGGATTGTATCAGTGGGTGTGTCACCGCCCTAAATTTTAAGAATAATTACGGCACATATCGCAAACTATACAAGCTATTGTGCCAAAATTTGGCTTGTGAATGTAAATTATGAATATCATTTATTGAAATAAAATTGGGCGGAATTGGAGAAGTGGGCGTGACATTTTTCATGTTTTTCATTTCTATTCTATTTTTTTCAACATTTCCCATATTCTTTTCAGTTTTTTCCAACACTTTTCAACATTTTTGAACCTTTTTACATTATTTTCGACTTATTCAACCTCTTCAACATTTTTTTAACATTTATTTAAAAAGTACTTTCAATGCAGTGTAGGGTATGTGAGTTTCGGCCTGGCCGAAGATAACAGCTTTACTAGTTACTTTTAATTTACTCCTAACATCTGATAAATATTGGGGTAACTATAACAAACATTATATGTTTGATAAATTATTGTTAGTTCCTCAATAAGGAAGGTACAATAAGACACTTAATATATTTATTCAATTTGTCCTTTCTCTTTGCCCTTAAAGGCATTTGCAAACCAATTTAAATGTTTGTTTGGTCTTTCGTAAAACAATTGAAGTCTTTCGTAAAACAATAGAAAACTATAACGCAAGTATTTTTTTTCCTTATAAACTATTAATGAGAAGAAGAAATAAAAACTTTTTTAAAAAAATTAAAATCGGCAAAGAAAGCAAGTACTCATACAAAATGAAAGCAAAGGCATTTCCTTTGCCCAAAATACGAGTAAATGTTCCGTTAATTTACGATAATATTTATTGCCAACACATGACAGACAGGTTGCATGATACAGGATTTTGGAAACTCAGAGGTTTCGCTTAACGTTAACGAGCTGCAGAGGTTTTATGTCACAAATACACGCACGTACAAGCACTAAAAAACACACACACACACACACATGTTAACAGCTACAACGCATAGAAAAATAGGACTTTGTACCGGTGCGTACCTCAAAATGCCAAAAACAAAAATTGCAAATTTAACAGACAGTGAAAAATCAAAAGAAAAAGACAGCAACAACTCGTAAGATGCTAATATCACAACAATAATAAACCAAAAAAAAAAATGTTGCAAAAAAAAGCGAAGAAAATAATGCGAGACAAAATAGAAAATGACATTAGTGTGAAAAAGTGGAAAATCTAATGTCATGCCAAACGCTGCTGTTGTGTGTGAAGCGCAACTGCCAAAAAATTAGGCGGGTGGGGTGACCCATTAAAATGGTTTTTTTATTCTTTTTTTGATTTGGTTTTTTGTCTTTTCATATTTTTCATATTTCGTGCTTTATAATGACAATGACGACGTCAAGGTAAGCATTGCTTTTTTGGCATCTAACAGCAGCTAAGGACTAACAAGGACATTACATGACAACAATAACAACTACATACTACTTTTACTACCAACAATATCAGCTAAATTTACGTGCGTTGTTTTTTGTGTTCCAAAAAAAAAACATGCGCAACATTTGTGACGATTGTCCTTTTAACGAGCGTGACATCTATTTACGACATGACTTCTGTTGGGAAATAAAAAGATTTATAGAAAGCAACAATTTTTGCAGCAACAAAAATCAAAATAATTACAATAATCATTTGAAAATTTCAATAATCAAACAATAAATTGCATGCTTTGACTTATGCAACACTGATTTCTTGATTTTTTGTTCGCATTCTCTCGCTTTGGTATCCTTAAAATCAAAAGTAAAGCTCCAGCATTGGTAAAGTAAAACGTACTCAATTTAAAAAAATATCACAGCAGATTCTTTGCTTTTGAAAATTTACAGTGGAGCAAATACATACGTCGCAAGTTTTTAGAAAAAAAAAACTAAAAACATTATCGATTTTCAAAAAAAAAAAAAAATAAAAGTTTTTTCTGTAAGTTGTTTTTGTTGTAATTATAATTGTTTATGTTGCTTTTGTTGTAAGTAGCTCCTGATTTCAAATGTTTGCCCATGCATGTCATAACTTAAAAACTACGCTGCATGAAAAATTATATCAGTGGAAATTAAATGTTTTTTATTTTTGAAATAAAAAAGCTAACCAGGGCCAAAGTTCAATTTTAGTAACAACAAAATCTGAGTTAGCAATTTTATACGTAAACCTTTGCAGTATATGGAAAATGACGGATTTCATGTCAAATGTCCGAAGCTAAAAAGTGAACATAACCTCAAACTTGGGTAAAGTGTTGTGCTATTGGATTGACTGCAAATATTTTAGTACAAGTGCTTTTGATAGATTTTTTGATGGCCTCTAGAATGGTCGAAAATAAAATTGCCACTAAAATATCCCATACTCAATGAGCGAAGGTTACAACAAAGGAGGTTTGTGGAACATACGTACTCCAGACGGAGATAGCAACAAGGTCCATCAGTTAAATGAAGAGTTCTGGGAGTTGCGCAATATATGCACGAATATTAAAGCGCTCCTAAACATTTTTTTTTTGTAATTTATAGGTGAGCGCCCCTTGAAATTGAAAAAAGTTCAATTGGTTTTTAAAACGCTATACAGATATGACATAATAGAAAAAAAACTCGCTGTTTTTGATGCCAGTGTGATTATTAGATTCAGCACAGCAATAACAGCAAAAAAAGTGATATTTGGTTTGAGTAACATCTATTTTATCTATAATTTTAGCTGTAAATTTTTCAGCAATATAGAATTTATGAAATTATTGGCATCAGTGATGGCATTTTCAGTACATTCGGTACATTTAGCCCATTTTAAGTATTTAAGTACCATTCTTTAAGCTGAATTTTGTAAAGTTAAGCCAATTTTTGAGAACATTTTTGTTATATATTTTGTAGGATTTTGCCCGCATACTAAAAGTAGATATTTTTTCAAAAGATCAAATTGATCAATTGCCTTCAGTATGTGCATTTTTTATATTATTTTACTTTAACTTAATTCACTTAGAAATATTCTTTTTATTTGATCTTATCCCATGGTACGTACCAACATAACCCGCAACAAATCACTTAAAGTTTCTACCCAACAAATGATTTCTTACCGGCGCTAGCTGGCTGTGGCGTCACTGCGTCATAACAAGTCCCCAGGTACCAAACGCAACAAATAACTGGAAAAAGAATAAAGGATAAAAAACCATAAAGGCATAACGACCGATTAAACTTTTGATATTGTTTTGGTGCGTTTTGAGAGTTTTATTTTTTGATTTTTTTTTTGTTTTTTTATGTTTGAATTTGGTTTAACGAAAGATATTCCCAGCAGCGGCAACAGCAGCAGGACGAAAGTTGGCTACGACAAGGAAGCAAAACAAAAATGTGAAAAATTTCTTAGCATTAACTTGCAACAGTTTAAATGAAATCGACGTAGATCCTCCTTTGGGAGTTGCAGCCTTTCATGGCAACGGGAGCAGTGGCGAAATTGTTAGTTAAAACTTTGGAGTTTAAAATTAACGATTTGCCATAAAAATAATCAATCTCGTTGCAGGCGAAGAAAATTTTTTGATTTTTTCTTACTACTCAAATGAAAGACCTTTCTGGGCATGGAATGCGGAAACTTTAAAGTTGCGTCAACAAACGAGTGGAAAAAATGACAAATTGCTATTTTGTAAGTGCAGTTTCATTGCATGCGATAGGATAATAAGAGGCTATTGCATTCACAATAAAAATAAAACGATATTTAGAACAAACCATTTCAAACTTTCAACAGTTAATATGTTAAGCGCCTGAAGATATGCAGTTCGAAAAGGTAACAGTTAATGCTAGCAGCTAAGTGGTGAAAACTATAGTTGAAACAAGACATAGTTTTAGGCGAACATTATAAAAAATCCATGAGATGAAGGTTTTTTTTGTAAATCTTGTAGCATTTCTTTGTAAAAATACCATGTTAAACTTAAATAGCTTTAAACTGTGCTGTGTGCCCTTACATGCTGTGACTTATGATTTGGTCTCTTCCATCCACTGCTACTTCTTTTGGCCAGCGAATATCTAAGTCATTTCCTAATCGCATCTAAAATTCAATCAATATGACTTGCAGGTCAAAATATGATTCATTGGAAGTTGCTCTTCCACTTGACTGCCTAACTGGTCCAACATATTTGTTGCCAAAAAATTTCAGTGCTACCATTGCTACGGTCGGCCTGTTGTTGGCGGGCGTCTTCAATGAAAGTCAATGCTTCTTGCTAGAGACGTTTTTCGCCCATATATCGCTTTCGCTCAATGCTGGCTGTTACACATGAGTTCCTTTCTTTTGCCGCTGCTGCTGCTGCTGTGGTGAAACTACAAGTTTTCTAAACGGACGGACGGACATCGAATGTGATTGCAAAATAATGATTTATGATGAAAACTATAAACTGTTCATTTCATCCACATTCATTACAACAAAATAGCAACTTCTCAATATCCCAGTTTATTAGCACCGTTCCAACTGCGCCCAACTAGTGGAGCAGCAACAACTTTTGGGCCAATGGTGGAAATACAAAAGATTTATGGCTACATGGACGTGTAACTGACAGCAGCAACGAAAAAAGAGCAGCAAGTGAGCGACTGCGTTTGTTGGCGAATTTCAACCTGCACAGTCTAGTGGAAGTCAGTTGGTTACTTAGAACTTTGCCGCCAAACTTAAGCCACTTTTGTTGGCCATTGATTTTTTTTCTTGGTGTCATCTGCTGCCTTGATTTTCTGTTTTGTTTGTTTGATCTTACGTAGTCATTAAAAATCAAGTTAATGGTGATTATTAAAGCGAACATCAAATTTAGCACAAACGTCATCGAAGTTATCACTAATAGTTTGGTCAGACATTTACAGAAAAAAAATTTCCACCCTAATGAAGCTCATCTTTACTTTACTTCAGTTGGTAATCTGGCGTTTGTTTCACTCTTGAGAAACATTTTCATTTTGATTTTATTGATTAAGATTATGAAGGAAAAATATCGAGCATAGATCCATTCTCTTCAAGTTCCGATTTTATTATCGAAAAGTGATAACTAAATCTTTTAGTCCTTTAATCTAATGACACTTCAATAAAACTTCGTTTCGACCTGTTTATATGTTACGAGTGTATGTGCTGTAGATCCAATCTTCTGTTGTTTTGTTGCAACTTTGTGCATAACAAAATTTAAACCTTTTTTCAATTAAATTGATGTCCAACTGAAAATAAAATCACACAAAAAAAAAAATCAATTGCACAAAATGTCGTCAATCAGGCAACAAATTGAAAATTACAGCACAAAAGTGCAATTTGTGCTGTGGATGTTGTTGCTGTTGCAATTAAAAACCAACAACAAACTAAAACAAATGAACTTTGCACAATGGAGCAAATTGATTTTTAACTTGAAAAATTAAAAAAATTTGCACAAAAAGTAACCTAGACATTAAAACATCAAATACCAGTTAATAAAAAAAAATGAAAAAAGTAAAGAAGTAGGTGGGCTCTTGAGAAAATAAACCCACTTTAAAAATATAAAAATAAAACAATATAAAAAATGTCATAACTCCGCCAATTTCATCCAGTAATCAAGATTCTTTTAAGATTCTGATAGAGAACAAGAAGTTCTATTAGAATCAAAATAGAAAAATAATATGTTTGGATTCGGATGGAAATGCCGGTTTTTTGAAAAAAATTTCGCTGATTTCTCGAACTTTGACACCTAAAATGGATATGCGCATAGCTGCTTAAGAAATGTTTTCCATTCAAATGGAGGGAATACGTGTCCTCTTATTTCCTCTAAAGAACATCATATTCAATAGACAACCAATTTCGCAATTTGAAGCAGCCGGACTACATGGTTTGAAATAGCTTCGGCCCTAAGTATGTAGTTACTCCGGCTCAGAATCACTGTGCATATTTCTTACAAGAATATTCTTCTAAGCTAGATGCTTTAAACTTAAAGACATAAAAGGCTGCAGGTGATATGTTCCAATAAAAACTAAGAATTTTAGAGTTACGACCTTTAAAGTATTCATCTCTGTGATATATTTACAATGAAACTTTAAAAACAAATGCATAGTTCGAACGTGTCAGGATGTGAATGTTTCACAAAATGCAAAATTAGAAAATTATTTCCTATAACCTTCATTCACCCATCTCTACAATTTTGTAACGACTCAGTTTATGGCTTAAGTATTGGCTCAATTTATTTATTGAATTTCTCTCAAGATTTTAGTGTGATTATATTCAAAAGATGACCTCAAAAAACAATAGCAGTCCCTTGATCACAAAATATAAACATAGGTTTGAATTTTAAGGTTTTTGCTGCGCCTTTTTTAAATACCATACACCATGACACATTTTTTTTTTTTTTCAATTTTGCCCTACTGTCGTCCACTTAAATCAGGCTGAAAAGCTAAAAGTGCATTTTACAGCACAAATCAATGTAAAAGTCAAATGCAGCAACAATAAAATCTAACAACATCAAAAGGGTTGCATTTGTTGTTGGCAGCAACAATGAAAAAAAAAACCAAACAAACAACAATTGCTCCCGTCAAATGGTCAATAAATTAATTTTTAAAACATTTGTAAAGTAACGAAACAAACACATACACACAAATACATTCGATCGATACATGTACACATAAATACAAAGCGTATCTACACAAATACAGATATATACGCCAGTGCAACTTAACAACTGCAAGTGTATATATGTATAAAAATGTACTTACAAAGAGTTTTATTATGCGAAACCAATAAGATTTAAAAATTCAAGGCAGCGTAATCAGTGTTTGATTAGCGAATGCACTGTCAAAGGATCTCAACAAGGATACCAGCTCAAAAAAATCCACCTGTGTAGCCACGCGTCATTGCAATGGTCATTGCTTATTTCAAATATAGGGTGGAGTGGAGCTTGTATAATTTACTATGTAGCGCAGTAAATTTTAAGAAAAGTTAAAACAAAAATTCAGTAAATTAAATTAGACCCGAAGTGAAATTTCAGTGGTGCGAAAATATTTTGGAAAAATTAAAATCATTCAAAAGCTTTACGCCAACATTAAATCCATAATATCCGCCCAGCAGGCAATTGAGCAAGGCCTTCCCCAGAGAAGGCCTGCTAGCACTGCTCCGATTGTAAGAGGCCTTCTCAAAACTAAATTTTCATGTAAATAACAAAACAAAATTTTTTTTTTTGTACTATGATTTTTGTTTTTATTTACAATCTGTCAATATTAACAATAAGTAAATTTTATAAGTCGTGAATTTTTAATTAGTAGAATATTTACACTCCATTGAGTGTATACTCATGAAATGCTATTATGTACTGCTATAAGACCTTCCCATAGCAGCAGTGCTATAAGGCCTTCCCACAGCAGCAGTGCTATAAGGCCTCATAATAGAAGGCAAAAAAGAAGGACTTCATGTATTTTTTTATTTCATGTATATTGCAATGTTTTATGATTCGAAACTACTTTTTTGTCATTGCATTGTACTTATACGACATCAAAAGTAGATAAATGGTTAGCAGTAAGGAACGGTGTGCATGTTGCTAGGTTGGTCTTCTGTTTCATGTTATGTTAAAGTTTGATGGTAGAGTGTTGTGTATTCAATGTGAAATTATAAATTAAGAAATCGTCACAAAAAATAAACATTAAAAATATGAACGTAAGGGAGGTTGACGCAGATAAAAAAACATTTAACTAACACGACGTATTAAGATTTAATTTTTTCAAAGTACTTCTATGACCCCTTCTACGGTAAGCGCTCTTAGAAGGTCTCTTGACGCAAGCGATGTAGGAAGACCTGCTCGAAGAGTACTTCTATCAGGCCTG
The DNA here is from genome assembly GCA_963680825.1 of Meiosimyza decipiens. Lineage (NCBI taxonomy): Eukaryota > Metazoa > Arthropoda > Insecta > Diptera > Lauxaniidae > Meiosimyza > Meiosimyza decipiens. The sequence goes on along the minus strand of OY804258.1, from coordinate 5,696,186 downwards.
CTAAATGAGGCCTTACTTATCGGGACGTTTCATATAAAAAATAAAGTAAGTTTGAAAGGAGGTGGTAAGGCCTTAATCTTACCAGGTAAGGCCTGCTAGAAGGCCTGCCCTTGCCTACTGGGCGACTTGCCCAATTGTTTGTATGCTTGGAAGTGTTAACACACCAACGCAAACGAACACACCCAGACACACACTCATGTACATCAACTTAATTGAGTTGCGTCTATGTCTGTACTTTTGCCATTATTGCGAATGAAATAAGATAAATTTTTAATTTTTCAATCAAATCAAAATTCAATTTCGTCCTTTTGCTGCGCTTTTGTATTTTAACTTTGTTGTATGTTATAACTGCAGTTATAATCGTATGAGCAAGTGTGTGTGCGTTGCTGTGTCCGCTACTTTCCGACTACACTATGAGCTGCCAAATAGAAAACGTGCTGCGGATCAAAGTTCATCGCACAGCAAGCAAAATTTTAAATTAATTTTTGTTGTAAGGGTAATTTTGCACCCGATAATGTAGCAGCACATGAGCAGTAAAGGAATGTGGTGCCTGAAGAGGATAATGTTGGTCAAGCAAGTACCTTGTGTGTGTAGTTGTGTTATCCAGAAAATTGGCAATGATAATGTTTATTTAAATTTTGCTTTTATATTGTGATATCGATATATCACACTGATATCATTGAAATGAAGTCGAGCTTTTGTTCAGAGGCAATCATATAGCAATCGTGAGCGTTATGCTCTTAATTTTATATGTATTTTACAGAGCTTTATTTTCAGTACTTTTAGTGCAAAAACAACAAAAAAAAATACCAGCGCAATTGTAAAGGAACAAATAATGGGCACTTTGCTTTCACTTATTTTTCGGCATTGAGTTTGTCCGTAATCATAAAATTTGTTCTATTGGTATTTATAAGTTACCAGTAATAAATTTTCATATATGTTGAGAATTTTTCCTTTTGTCAGAACGTTACTCTTTGAAATTCTACTTGCCCGCAATTATAAAAGCAGCCGTTTGTTTTACCCGTAATCGTAATTTTGATAACTTCATAATTTAATAACCACCCTAATGCTTAAGTATGACTGCAGTGCGACTAAGCCTTCTTCGGGAAATGTCTCACTTCATAAACATACCTAGTAATTGATTTGAAACGCAGAAGTATCATATAACACTCAGCGACACGATGGTGGAGTGCTATTTTGTTCATGAGTAACTGTCTGAACGAGTGGCAACTCGCGGAAGCGATGCGAACATGAATCAAATGGAAGAAATTTCAAAGGATTATTGTTGAAAGCGCAGTAGAATTATTTTTTATGTAATCGAATCACTTAGGCCTGCCCTAATTACGTTTCGGATTTACTTCGGATACGGAGTAGAACCTCGATGTTTATTTTTGGATCATACAAAAAAGGAAAATTCGTCATATCATCGGAGCTATACCTGCTCAATATCGAAGTTAAAAAACAAAAAATCATAGATAACTCGCGGCTATTGAAATTCAACTTCGGTATTAAATCACAATTCCGATCTGAACAAATCCGTATCAGACAAGACCTGATTGTTTTAATTTACTGAAGTAACTTACGTTTACTTTTTACGACATTTTGATTTATAATTGAAAATATCTGCACAATATAACATGCAGGCAGACAACGTTCTTTGCTTCTAACCACTCATCCATATTTGAGCTTGTGCAATGCAAGTAGCGAATGAGTAATATCGAATCATAATGTAATAAAATATATGATATGTTAAATAAAAACACCTGAATGTATGCAATTTAAGTTTTCAAGAGCTATAAATATGTATATAAATACATATGTATACATACATACATACAATTGAGCAAATACCACAGCCATAAGTGCATACCCACTCAATGCATTCGTTGCAGCGCACATTGACATTCTGCTTATTCACAAGCAGTAAATTTTTTTATATGAAACTCACACATTCACTCACAGCAACATTAGCGCAGCTTCAATCGATTCACCTGTCAACTGTCAAATTACATGACAAACTGCACTGAACGCGCGTACACTCCTGTTGCGCGCAATCAGCGTGTGGCTTAAATGCATAAATTATGCACCCTTCAATGACGTATGTTTCGCACATATTCCAATAGCCCTTTAGGAATATTTCAGCAAATGCTTAAAAAATTCATTTAGTTGAACATCACTCTATATTGGGTAGATTACGTCTCTGTTTTGCATTTAAAGCACAATCTATCATCATAATTTGATAAGAAAACTTTTTTAATTTGCAACTTATTCTCGATTTCCTAGTAGGATAGCAACTGATGCTGCCACTGCTGATGATACTAACATATATTTGCATAAGCAAAAATCGCTCTAAATAACGTCGCCGTCGTCGTCGTTGTCGTTCTATTGAAACACTTTTCATCTGCTACGGCTGCTGCTTTCAACCTGTCAATATGACAGCTGGAGCTCATGCGGAAATCAAGAATGAAAGCAAAACGGTAGTTTGGTGGCATGGGATTGTGATGTTAATACATAGCTCAAAACGGACATCATTATATGTGGCAACACTATGCGTCTTCACTGCGTGTTGCACGTTGTCAAGTGTTACCATTCCTATGCAATTGTAACCAGTCGAAAGCAACAGTTTGCAATGATATCCTTTGCAAGATGTGACTATGCATAAGGAGTGTGTTGGTTGCTTAGAGAAACTACCACCAATGTCATTAAGGATGAGATTGCAATGAGGACGACTGCACTGATGTCTACGGCGTCACTGATGTGTCTAATGCTTTATGTTACTTGCAACTGTTGCAGTGACAGACATTTGATGCTTTGGCAAATGGGATTGCCAAAGTGAACGTGCAAATGTCAATGACATGAAATACATGGCAAATACATGCGCTTTAAAAAACATTTGAGATGTTAATGGTTAAAAAGTAAAGGGAAAGTCGAGCAAAGATTTGAAATTTTTACTCAAAAGAAAAGAAGCCGCCTTAGTATTCCGAAAATACTCAAAAAGTTAGACCTTAGTTTTGGGTTATTATTCTAATTCAGTAAAACGTCTAAGTTTTATTAAAAAAATGCCCATGCAAATCAAAATAATATAAAAATCGAACTTCTCATTCTCTATCAGAATATCGAAGAAGTTTTGAAAATGATTGAACTAAGCTAACAATTCTAGGTATTTAATGTGGGCTAAGCGATATTTGAGGTCAGTAGAGTTTTTATTTCAAAATCGAATTTTAAGTCATTCCCATTTCAGAGCCTGAATTCAATTTCAACAAATCAGAATTCTTATATTCTAATCAAGGGAGTGGCTCAAATTTTTTCTCTCTTATTTTTTTTTTCGAAAGCAGCGTCATAGTCAGAAGAAGTGTTTTATTGTGTTTGCTTTTAATGAATGCCACAAGTGTCTCTCCGCAAAATTTGCAAAAGTGTTACTCCTTGTTTGTATGTGCTCCCATGACCAACATACGAATAAATTTTATTTCTGTCGTTGTGTCTGTGTCTTATAATTGTACGCAAACATAGTGATAGCAAAAGCACCAGGATGCAAATAAACTTTGATCTGGTCAAAAGTAAAAGCAACATCAGCACCAACAGGAGCAACACTTGTTGGCTAAACAAAGAAGCAGTGCAGGTCGTTTGATATTTTATGCTGCTTGTACTGCAGTCATGAGTGCTATGAGCTACCAATTCCTATCCAAACACAAACACAGAAAACTTCTACACACCATCGACATTGACCGTATTTGGTAACCGACACGAACTGAGCGCTGAACTTTGGTACATCAAACATTTGCTGAAAGTAGAAAAATTTTTGTGCTTTCTTTTTTCTCTCTCATGTGTCTGTATTTTTTTTTAAATTTTTGCTTGCTGATGGCTAAAATATCAACGAATCGTAGACGTATGCTGGAGTAACAAATCTTTAATTTCGTGCATAGCTTGCTTTAAGACACCCAAAGAAATATTAGCCATGATAACGTACAATATTTTTTTAAGTCTAAACACCTGCCTGCTGTCTCTGACATTAACTTCATTTAATGAAGACTAAGTTTTGACTTTTGTAATTGAATTACAATAGTAAACTAAGCAAGGGGACTCGCCAACTGATGGTGTTATATTTTCCTCAAAAAATACATCGGGGATTAATGGCATTGTAAGCCTTTTTTTTAAACAATTTTGGTACTGCTCACTTGGCAGCAACTTTTTACTCCCAATTTACAAAGTGCTGTCTTTTGGAAACCCCATCATTTTCGTTTATTTTCATCACCAATGTTAGGTAGTGATGTCAAGATACTCGACTCACTAATAATTTCGAATGCAACAACCAACACTCCCTTCCCCACTAACGTCAACATCATCAACGAACAATTTACTCATTTGTACAAATTTACGTTTTACCGTGTTCACTCAAGCGACATTTCAAAGCTGCTTTCTGTCGAAACTCTGACAGGTGTCAGAGCAATCGATTTGCCAGCCCGGTATGCGGGCGACAGTGTTAGAAATTGAGAATAGCTGTGCAGTGCCAATAGGCAGCCTCATTATGACGTCTGCCTTATCGCTCCCCTATACACAACGTTATTGAAAAAAGGAAAGCTGGCTGGCTTGCTGGCCCTCACCCCAGCCCCCCCTCTTTTCCATGTTACATAAGTAAACGTCATAATTTTGCGCAAAACCAGCGCCAATATCAGCAAAAATCGATGGTGGCTTTTGGAGTTTGCAGTCTGTTTGGGGACCTAATGCTGTACAGAGAACAGAAAATAGAAAATTTAATTTGACGTCTGAATGCAGTTGCCGCAGCCACTGGTTTTAGGATTATTGAGCTTTATTTATGTGCGTATGTATGTGTTGCAGTAAAAATATTCGATTGAATATTTTCTGGAAGCTGTTAAAATTGAAAATAAAACAAAATTCATTGAATTTAAATAAACATTTACAAATAGCTTAAGGCTTTATGAAACTTTGGAATGGATTTGTCCAGACAGATGGGAAATTTCCATCTTAGCTCTCAGTTCTTAGTCCGTATATTTTCAGAAGTTTTTTCAAAACACTTATTTTCGTAGAAATCAAGTACGATGAAATATTTGATGCTCAAAGATGAAAGAAAAGAATTTTTTGAACGCTGCAGCCAGTTTTGAACAGAAATATGCTGATGACGTGGCTCAAGACACGTTAATTGAAATCATTATCTAAAGCATATTTATGGAGCGAACTTCAAGGTTTGTCTTCCTTCATTCGAGTTGTTTAAAGAAATTGTACATACTTTTCCAACAAATTGTATCGTTTGGGCATATTCTGCACATTGCCAATCTCAATTGTCTGTGATGAACGGTCTTTTAGCATTCTAGCAGTGATAACAGACTTTCATCTTTCAGGTTAGGCACAAACAAAAAAGTCAGGGTCAGCAATTTCTTGTCAGCAATCGGGATCGGCGAAGAATTTGGATTTGAATGAGCCCATCAATGTCTTGCTCAGGTATAAAGTGTTGATTAATAAAATAAAGTAGCATATGGATTATGAATTTTTAAATTTTGTTGGTTGACTATAAATGTTTGCAGTTTCATTTTGTTCCATTGTTATTATGCTATTCCACCGCAACATGGCAACATTTAACGCACCTCCTGTTGATTCACCTTAGAAACCACATAGAGCTACAATTTAGTTTGTTTGTTCAATGCAAGTCAGTAGCTGTGGTGTTAATAGCCACCCCAATAAGACTTTTGGCTTAGAACTTACCTAACTATTAGTTGCGCTTGAAATAACTATTATCGATTGATATTTGTGGCATTTGCAATAACTTTCAAAGGGTAAATTTAACCATTTCCTAAAAGCCACAATTTCCCGAATTCCCAATTAGAACTTATTCCTTTTAAGATGAAAGTTGTAGAGTTCAGACAGCGTCAAACCATAGTCGTAAAGCATTACCTTAAATATCAGCTAGAAAGTTATACTCCAGCCTTTGCTTGATTTTAGAGTTAGAAAGCCAATGCTATATGTAATTGGAAAATATTTTTGTTTGGTCAAAACAAAAATCAATTACGTTAAAAAACTTGAACTAACCAATACTACGTGTTGCCAACCACCTTCAATTCAATTAAAATTGACAAAACTCTTCAATTGCATTAGTGATACCTTGGGCGTTAGCTTGTACTTGAGCGGGGCTTCACTGTTGAATGCAAATTTATAAGAATACGAATACCAAAAGAAACAACTGTTGAGCTGCCCACCACTATTCAATGAGCTTAAATGTCAGTCTTACTCGCTTGGTACTTGTGCCATCCGCCAACTTACCTTGTAGCCATACGTCGTTACGCTCTTACGCTGCTCGAGGGCCACGTATTTCAATTTCAAATTCTAAGCTCATAATCCGATTTTATTGCACCTTCTGCTTTAGCGCTGAGAGACTATCGCCGCTGTTGTTGCTATTATTGTTGGTGAGACCATGTTGCATACAACAGGAATTAGAAAATCTCCACGTGCTGCATGAATTTCCGTACCGCAGCTGCAGCAGTAGCAACAAATCTTGAAATACCGCGAATTCCAATTGTTATGCATCATGGCAAAGGGTGGAAGAGAAATGCGCAAGGGTATGATATGCAGCCATTACTATCGCTGTTGTTTTTGTTACTGTAGTTGCTGTTGTTGTAATAGCAAAATTATCATATTTCATTTTTGAACTTTGTCATTCAGTTTCAGAGCGAAAGCAGTCAGTTTAGCATATTTTTTCATGCAAATTTGCAACGCTGCCAGTGATGTGAGAATATTTAAATGCGAAATTATCGATGTTTATTGCAATGAATTTATCGAATTACTGTTAATGAATTTCAGTATAGAAATTTATAACAAAGTTAGCAAAGCTAAGGTACTATTAACTGGGAACGTATGTTATTTTGTTCGATTATAGAACTTAACTTTTACATAAATGAAAGTCTTGCCAATGCAATCTTCCAAAAATGAAGACTTAAGCACGTTCACAAAAGCGAATCCAAAGCTGAATTTTCTGGGTTTCATTTGCTATCCATTCCCTCTTGCTACTCAAGCAGCGTTTCCTCCCAAGCACGTCATTTTCCATTGGTACGCTTGCGTGAAATTAATATTACCACTTGTCTCATCTATATTATTTATATAAAATTTCTTATATGAAATGGTTTGTAACGCTTTGGTGCAAAATATACTGAACCAATATCAATAATATCTTTTTAGAACAACATATTTGCGCTAGTGAAGGATATTGCATATTTATTTTTGAAGTTAAATACTCTTTACTTTAGAATCAAATGCAAAAATTATCATTTTGCATTTGTTTGTTGCTTATGCTGCTCTTTGAAATATTTGCTGTTATTGCTATTATATTTCGTCTTGAACCGTTTGTAGTTGGCTTCGAAGGTCAAAGAACAAACTCTAAATTTATTTTTTTTTTTAAATTTTGAAAAGTGGATATAGAGTGTGATGTTAAGAGAGTAAGGGGCCTGTGCGTTTGAAGCCGCGGGTAGCACTAATCAATATATACAATTTGTATACTGACGTGGTAAGTAAACACCGAAGCAGCAGATTTTTTTCAAATAATGTCTTGAAGATATCATAGTAAAAATTTATAAAAAAGTTATAAAAAACTTCTAATATCTCCATGATAAATTCAAAAAACTTATTTGCTTTCTCGCAGATTCACTAGAGACGTCATCATAAAACAGTTTCAAAAACAATGGCTAGTTATTTCGTCGAATTCGCCCTTTCAACAACTTGCCTCGCAGAATAATACAGAAACTCAAGTTGTATATCACTCTTTCTGTTACTACTCTCAAACTTTACCATTAAAGTGATCAGTAGTCCGACTTTTGTAACTTTATAGATCAAATGATAGAGAGATTATAGGCCAAATCAAGCTCAGTGATGATTAAAAGCATCGATGTATCGCTGAAATCACAATGAATCGAATCAACGAATCACTGGTTTGGTCGCGTGCAAACGATTATTGGCTGAGCTCCCTTAACTGAATACTAAATGGTCGGATCGATGGATGGATGTCACCCTCTAGCACCAACGTTGCTGTCTCACTAACTGTCTATTTCTATCTGTCTGTCCATTTATTTGTGTAATGATATGCATAACGCCGTCAATGAATGCTTTCAATGAAGCCAATTTCGTGCGTTGCGTCTGCGGCATTGGAATGTGGTGATGTTGGCAGTGCCGTCAACATCGGTACGCGCACTGTGGCATCTTAAAGTTATTTTTGGAATGCTGCTGTTTATCTGTCGTATCGTTGTATTCTACACTGACAAGGGATATTATACACATGAAGTGAGTTAAGGTAGATAACATCGCCCCCTCACACTAAGGACTTTGTGTCACTGTCGTGCTTAGCCTCATTCGGTTACTGTCACTCGACTAAGTGAATATTTGTGTCCTTCTGTGACGTCGCATTTGGAGCGCATAATTGGACTTTGCGACTTAAATGATAAATCGTCTTTTTGTTTTAATGATGGCTGCAGCATAAAAAATGATATTCTTGTATGGCTGTTTTTTTTTTTTTTCTTTATTTTCATCATCTGTTTGTCTGTCTGTCATTGATTTGTTTCACTTTTATCTTTAAGGTCGCTTGATTTAAAGTTTCGCTTTTGTGTTTTAATTAAAATGACTATTTGTCACATGTTGCAGCTATCTAAAAAATGTTTTACAAATTGCATTCAAAAAATTGTAATTTCTTTATGAGTTCATTTAAATTACAATTTGAAGAGTCTTAAAATAAAATCCACATCCCTTTCTATTTTCTTTTTGGCCTTAAATAGCAAACTTGCACAGGCCATGTGCATTTGACACATACACAAGCATACATATGCAAATATATCGCGCACATAACGCGAGCACTAGCACATACATATTAACATAAGTACGCACGCACACATTCTCGTGCAATTTTGTCTAATTATCCAAATTGAGAAATTTCCTTGCGTTGAATGGTTGACTTTCTTTTCGTCTATGAAAAACAAAGAAAAAACTAAGCGAAAGAGACAAAACGTTACAACTTTTTTTACTTTGCTCCATGGCCATTTTTGTAGTTGTTGCTGCGAGGGCGCGCGCGCATAACTTTAAGCAACTTCCGCATCCGGCAAAACTTTTTAAGCTCATCTACATAACAATGACGATGAGGACGACGAGAAAAACAAAAAAAGGAAAAAATATTAAAAAAATAACAACGACAGACTATGAAGAAGATGACGAGGACGACGACAACTGTGACACAACATTCGCGACGAATCAGTGCGCTTAAGTGTGCGTGTGTCTTTGTCAGTGTGTATGCAACTAATTTACAAAATTTCACATTAAGATTCACATAAAGCCACTCGAATAAAGTGCCAGCAGACATTTTAATCGTGAAAGAGTCATACAACAATAAAGAGGCCATGATTTCAACCGTGCGTGATCGTAAATTTAGAACAACTCATACACAAAAAAAAGACATCAAAGAAAACACAAAGAGCAACGTTGAATCTAAGGCAAAAGAAAAGTTTCTTGGAATCAAATTACGCCACAAAATGTCCGTCAGGAAACGTTGCAGCGGTAGATTTCATAAAAAGCTCAGGTATGCACTCTGGGACTTCCATAAAAACAAAATTCGTTAATTCATCGCTCTAAAAATTGTTCGTGTTAAGCTCCTCTAGAAGAATTATTCCGAATGTTTGCTGGGGTAAGTAACATAACAACGTGTGTAATTGTATCGCTACATTTATGAAAGTACACTGAAAAAAAAAAGTTTTTTTCTGTAACGCTAATTGCGTGCTTAATCCACGATGCTACGGATTTCTTAACTAAAAACTATGACAACACCAATGCTAACCCATAATTCACACTTTTGATCGGTCAAAGGTAAAAAATTAAGAGTTTTTTTTTTTAAAAAAAACCGAAAAATATTTCTTCAAAGAAATTGGGTCTAACGAACAAAATCCCAACAGCGACATTATTTTGATCTAAAAATTAATAACAAGCTGTTTCTAACTAAGGATCAGAAAGAATAGTCTCGCTAAGAGTTTCCTTTAAAAGGGTCATCAAATTTAAGGAGATTATTCCCTTTTTAGAGAAGACTTTTTGGAATTGGTAAGTTTTAGAAAAATTAAAAAAAAGGCATACCCAAAAAGTGCATGAAAATTTTTGAACTATTTTTAATTGTTGTTTTGTTTGGATAATAATACATGGAGCGATTATGCTTTAACACCGAAATAAATGTTCCTTTAAGAGAAAATTTTTGTAATGACTACATTTTATTTCTGAGTGCTTTTTATTTAATTTAAGCCATTTGGGCTTAATTTGAGCCATTTGAAATTTTTCTTAAAGAATTGTGAACGTTTAGTAGCTCGGTAATTTTGCTTATTTATGTAACAGTTATATTGTTCCTAATGTAATAGTTTCATTCTATGAATGTACTTGAACTTAGAAAAATTTTTGGATGATTATTCAAGAATTGTTTTTTGATTTTTGTTTTTTCAATTCCCTACAAAAACTTATTAATTTTCTTTTTTCAACAAAATTACGAAGGATTTTTTATAAATAAACCAGCTGCTGTTCTGCCCTTCCTTATTTGCATTCCAAACTGTAATACGGTACGTAATAATGGTAAAATTTTTCTCAAAAATCTCAACACGAGCGTGTCCAAAAACTACTCAAACCTTTTCGAGTACGTAGCCCACATATACATAAATCATTCATCAGAGTTTCGTTAAAATCGAATGAATGATATAGGAGCTCCACAATAGTCGTATCAGAATACGAGTAAGTCCGGTCTGACTGCAATACATACAGTATAGTAAAACAGCAAAGGGTTAACGTTAGATAAAAACAAGCCTGGAGGTAGATTTGTTTAATTAAATAATTTCGAATGACCGAATAACTTATGTTTTTTTAGTATATTTTTATTTTTTTGCTGGAAACTTGAAACTTTTTTTTCAAGACGGCAAATGTTGAAGGTGCACCACTGCCTGGAGGAAGGGGTAGTTTTTGTTTTCTTCATATTCTCAAAAAATTTGTCTTACAGAAAAATTTTGTAAACACAAGTTATAGAGACTTTACAATCTCAATTAAATAACTCATTAGCCAAAAACATCTACCGGAGCTTTCGTTTGTATAAAAATATGTGATTTAACAGAGCTGAACCGGGTCAAAGTCTGCATATAAAGAAGAAAATTGTTTGTTTTTTTATGTTTTAAATATCAGTATGACTTCAAACACTAAGGAGTGATATGTGAAACACCAACTCCATTTCTTTTCTACATGTGTATATTTATTAATGTGTGTGCTTGTCGTTAAATGTGTGCGGATTATGTCCTTGCAAGTTTTAGTGTTTTCATTACTTTAATTTCTTATTTACGCCAACATCGTATTTTGTGAATTTTCATTGTCTGCATGCAGCAGGCAAAAAGCGGCATAAGCGGCACTGAAAGACAGACAGCGTGCCAGCGATGGCAAAAATTTTGTGTGAATGAGATAGAAAAACTCTCAATGCAATGTATGCACATAATAATGAGTTTCTGAAAGTTTCACAAGAGTAAATGTTGACTTCTCGAAACAAATAGCAAGCGCGGAATAAGCAGCAGTAGCAGCAGCTTAACTTGTAGAATAATGGGACATAGCTTAAAGTGATGGGCGAAAAACTATTAAAATGGAAACGGAGGCACACGATGATGTAAAAAAATTGAAAATTTAATATTTTTATTTATGAAAATGCCATGTAAGTCTTTACACTTCATTATGTTGATTTTTTTTCTTTCATTAATAAATAGACGGTACGAAAGGCATCAACACCAAAAGACAGAAGAAAATTCTAAATGAAAAACTCCAAATGCAGAAATAAGAAATCAAAAAGTCGTCGAAAACGAAGCTCTGCGATGGAAAAACTTTAGGAAAAAATTATTATCTTCAAAATTCTCTACATTAAAATTTATCATGATTTTTTTTTGTTAATTTTCACTCAATTTCAGGAGAGTCATTCGTATCAAGCATAAAATATAAGATATCAGATATTGCCCGTTTTGGCGCCCCACATATGAAATAATCCCATTTACACATATGAAAAATCTTATTGGGGTCAAACTAACGATGTCATGCCGACGCCAAATGCTACTCCAGAATTTTATTGTCTCTGTCGAATACCGTATTTCATAATTTAAATAAATTTATGGGATATTTGTGTACCAACAGCTCTAAGGCTGCTAAAATAAATTAACAATAAACGTAAACAATCCAATGCTGATAAGACAAAGAGCGCAACGAGTCCTATTTTCACAGTTGCTATATCATAAATGCAAAAACAGTCAAGTTACACTGTGAAAAGTTCGCAAATTTACTTAAACACTCTTAATGTGATTCTATAGAGTTGACCTTATTTTTGTTTTGCGTGCATCCTTTCTTACCCGTTCCAATAGCGGCCTTTAAAATGTCCATTATTTAACTCCTGCTGCCAATTTAATTTCTTTCGCTTCTCAAGTGTCTGTCGCTTGCGCACCGAATATCCAGATTATTTGGTGTTATTTATTTGCAAGAGTTATTTCCTTATTTCTCATCTTGTCGAATGAATTTTTCTCATAAAGAATAAATAAAAGAAAAAATAAAATAGAAGAAATCGCATATAAAAAAACACATTATTTTTGCCACAATTTCCCACTGAACTAAAGAAATGATGGTGCGCGCAGCTTTCGCTCTTGAATACGCGCAAATTTATAAATTATCCTTTAGATAGCATATCATTGATAGCTGAGCTGGTAACTGAGTCGACTATGGGATGCACAGTGGAATTAGTTATGCAATGATTTTGGTAAAAAAAAATTCAAGAAGTTTTTAGGTGATTTTTATGTTTGATTTTAAAAGAAAAATAGCTTAAAAAATGAAAACTAGGCAATTCTGAAATTGAGAATTGACAATTTGTTTAAATTGTTTTTGACAGACATGATGGCTAAATTGATGCTCTCTTTTAGCAAAATGACATATTTTCACGCATAAAGCACTGTAACATATATGATATTGTCACTGTCATTGAAATTAGGAATATCATTGTCACTGTCATTGTCATTGTCATTGTCATTGTCATTGTCATTGTCATTGTCATTGTCATTGTCATTGTCATTGTCATTGTCATTGTCATTGTCATTCTCATTGTCATTGTCATTGTCATTGTCATTGTCATTGTCATTGTCATTGTCATTGTCATTGTCATTGTCATTGTCATTGTCATTGTCATTGTCATTGTCATTGTCATTGTCATTGTCATTGTCATTGTCATTGTCATTGTCATTGCCATTGCCATTGCCATTGCCATTGCCATTGCCATTGCCATTGCCATTGCCATTGCCATTGCCATTGCCATTGTCATTGTCATTGCCATTGACATTGCCATTGCCATTTCAATTGCCATTGCCATTACCATTACCATTGACATTGCGATTTCCATTGCCATTGCCATTGCCATTGCGATTTCCATTGTCATTGTCATTGTCATTGTCATTGTTGTTGTCATTGTCATTGTCATTGTCATTGTCATTGTCATTGTCACTGTCATTGTCATTGTCATTGTCATTGTCATTGTCATTGTCATTGTCATTGTCATTGTCATTGTCATTGTCATTGTCATTGTCATTGTCATTGTCATTGTCATTGTCATTGTCATTGTCATTGTCATTGTCATTGTCATTGTCATTGTCATTGTCATTGTCATTGTTGTTGTCATTGTCATTGTCATTGTAATTGTCATTGTCATTGTCATTGTCATTGTCATTGTCATTATCATTGTCATTGTCATTGTCATTATCATTGTCATTGTCATTGTCATTGCGATTTCCATTGCAATTGTCATAGTCATTGTCATTGTCATTTTTCAGAGTTTCTTTAAACGACCTTGATAATGTCTGAAATCCGTTGCTATCGATCGTCTTAGAGTCGCTGGTTATCCTAAATAACACTCCGATCTTTGCTCGTTAACTGTGGATTTTATTTCTAAATAAAATGACACAAGAGCACATTTCGTCGCCTGGATTCTCTTTTGCTCCATAAGCATGATAAGATGTATGATTATGTAGCAAAATTCAGGCGACGATTTCTTGTGAAATTCCCTTAGACATGATATTTATTCGAATTGCCACTTTAAGCCACTTGACCTTATAAAAGTTGCGTATATATGATTTGCGACCAAAATTTCTAAATATGTCTAAGTTAAGGAGCTAAATGTATTCTTTCTACAGAGCCTATCCGTAGCGAAAACTAAAAAAGTCTGTAACGACGAGAAAATAACATTTTCGGGACGTATCGCTTAAGTATATATATAAGAAACTTTATGCAGTTTTTTGAGAGCGATTATTTCACTGAATATTTTGCACTTGGCTTCACCAGCCAACTTACATTAATGTTGCGAATTAAAAGTCTCAGCTTAAATTGAAATAAGATATACTTTTTCCATTGTAAAACGCAATGCATTGAATGAGCAAGCGAGAAATTATCAACTTGCTCGCAAATGGTGATACGAGTAACAACATACAAAAAAGGAGAAAAATTTTGAATGAAAAAAACAAAAGTAGAAGAAAAATCAACAACAGGAGAAAAATGGCAACCAAAATAAAGAGACAATCCTTAAATTGGCTATTAAGCAAATTGATTCAGTTAAATTTATCTTAATGCAATCTGCGCGTGAAGCAAATGAAACAAACAACAACAATAACAACAGTAACAAAATAAAATGTAAAGCTGGCAGAAAAAAAGGAGTAGCACAGCTGCTGCCAAACTTGGGGTATACGAGTTGAATGACTAAATAATATTCAGTAAACTGCAAATTAAATGGCAATCAAATTAAGAGTAAAATAAATAAAAAAATCCAATTTTTTCTTAAATCTTAAATAAATACAAACAGTAAAATGAACTTTTCATGATTTAATCCGCTCTTTCTTTTATTTAAATGCATTGTCCTTAGTAATTTATGTATATGCACAATGAAAGCATCTTTAAATTGCGCCGGAAGAAGATGCGGCGACAACACCAAAAGTAAACGATCTCATTAAAAAACTGCAATCAAATAAAAATCGAAATGGCAGGATATAAAAAAAAACAGAAACGCAGCATAAAACGTAAGATTTGGAAAGTTTAAAAACCCATTTCGTATGCTGAGTGTTGGATAACAAAAAAAAAAAAAAACACTTGAAAGCGAAATCCAGGACGCAGCAGTGGACAGTTGTTGAAAAATGGAGAGATGGCCACCCAGCGGGAACTCAAATTACAAATGAGCATAACGGGTCGATCATTTTCTGAGGTTTTTACATTAAATTACATTGCAAATTTAAGATTTTTGCGAAATACTTTTCTTCATCGAAAAATATCCCATAAAAGTTTCTGATAACCAAATTATCTTTCCTGCTTGGCAAGCACGCACATATACTTGCGCAAGTACATCAATACCCACACATTTCCGGCCACTTTACTTCCGTTGCTTCATTACACACCCGATTGTGGCAATTTTTTTTTTCTTCTTGCATTTCAGGTGCATTTAAGCAGAGTCCATCTACTTTCTTACGTAACTCTTTTTTTATTGTAATGAACTTCAATGCCGTTCGATTCGAATGTGTGGCTACAAAGCGCAATAAAAAGAGCAGTTTGTTGTCAACAATGGCAACAACAAAAACTGCGACTATCAAAAGTAAAGAGCAGCCATGACACTTTTATGCGTCTCAAGTGGCAACAACTCTTCTATTGTCCTTTTGCTGTCTGTCTGTATGAACTTTTAGGTATGTACCATTGATTTCCTTTCTTTCGTTTATTTAACAGTAATCACAGGACTGAAATGGAACTTAAGATAAAGTAATAAAATTATCAAGACTCTGTTGTTTCTCAAGCCCATGAAATTATGCAACGAAAAAGCCTTTTTAGCAAAACTTGTTCGGTTAGTATTCCTTATTTCAAATGTATAGAAGCAAAAAGTCCCCAAATTGTGTCTAGTCCTGGTATTGTGCTGAAATGGCAAGCTATTCTGTACATTCTTATAGTACTAAGTTGTAGTGATCTATGATTTATTTTCGACATTAACAAAGAACTGATAGAAAATCTTTTTGCTAAACAAAGAAAACAAATCAATAAATGATTCCATCATATCAAAATAAAAATGGTTGTAATCTTAAAACAAACGGTAAATTTAACATTTGTTATCCTTGATGTCAAATGCTGCCTTCTGCAGTGGATTATGTTGCATACATCAAGGCTGCTGCTACTCAGCACGACACTAACTCGTTGGCTCTTCACTAGATTTGCACTGTTCAGTAATACAGTTGGCTTCTCTGAACTGAACTACTCATCTCTATGCTGCTACTCTGCCACACCTCCAACACTAGAACGAATTGACAATTTTCACAACGTTTGGATTGCACTTGAGTTCTTTCGTAGTCATCACCAACACCATAATCATCATCATCATCCACATCACCATCACCAACATCATCAATTTCGCAGCAGCTCATCCTGCACTCGAGTTAAGTTTAATATGGAATTCACAGCTGCAACTCAGCTTCTGACTGACCTTACAGCTACTGCACTAACAGTTTCCCCCCAGCGTGTTTACCGCTTCTACGTTCCTTCAAATATCGTCCAATCATGGTGATTTCTTTTTTTTTTTTTTTTCAATCAATTCCATTTATCACGCTTTTCATTTTGTTTTTTTTTGTCTTTTATTGCTTCATAATAATTTCAAATGCATCCTTTCTTTTACAGTTAGTCAGTCAGCCAGAGTTTCTTTATCATCTGGCTTATATCAATGTGTGTGTTTGTGTTAGTTTTGCGCGCCAAAAGTGCCACTAATAGTTGATCAAGTAGTTGGCGCGCGCATTTTCAAGTGCTTACTGTAACCATAAATAAAAAATATTTTTAATTGATTTTGCTTGCGTTTGTAATGCTGAAAGCATTTGTTTCATTGTAAGTGTATGTGTGTATGAAAAGGACACTCGTAAGTTGAGTATTTCAAAAGCTTCTTCAGCTGTTGCGAATTTATTTAGTACGCTTTTTGACATGTTATTAGTTCGTCATCGTCATTGCTATTGGCAACATCATCATCTTTCCTCACTATCGATATAAAAAATATGTCAACGTGTTGATTTTGAATTCATGTCACTTAATATATTGCTTCAAGGATATTGTAGTTAAACAAAAATAAAGGATTGAAAATATTTTGCAAAAAAAAAAATCATCTTATAGATGAAAACACTGAAGTAAAAGCTACATTGCCTTCAAAA
This sequence comes from Meiosimyza decipiens, assembly GCA_963680825.1. Taxonomy (NCBI): domain Eukaryota; kingdom Metazoa; phylum Arthropoda; class Insecta; order Diptera; family Lauxaniidae; genus Meiosimyza; species Meiosimyza decipiens. Next base: position 5,678,958 of record OY804258.1, on the reverse strand, counting down.
TTTATAAAAATCACCCGAAATAATTCCATATTTTATAATAAAAATATGGCAACACTATTTTGTAATGTATGTAATGTACTTGGCTTGAAGAAAAAGGGCGATGACACCCCCCCTATGAAAACACCGGCAATTTTGTCATAGCTCATCGACTATTTGACAGATGAATGAGATTATAAATGATACGAGCGAAGATAAATTCAATAAAAAAAAGGGTGGTGCCACGCCTCTGATATGCTAAAATCGGAAGTTTTTGTGCCTCTGCAACTATATGACACAGCTGAATAACATATGGTTCACATGCTTCATATGGTCTGTGTTATATTCGAAGCATTGTTTGATTTTGAAAAATAAATGGGCGATACCACGCCCCTTTATATAAGAGAAAAATTATATTCAATACACCTCAAACTGTTTTGACCCAATTGAATCAAACTTGGCATATATATGGACGGTACGAGCATAAGTAATTTTAAGTGAAAGAATGGGCTGTGCCACACCTTCCATATGAGAAAAATCGAAATATTATATATCTTAGCAATTTTTTGGAACATCCTGGATAGCATGTGGAATGTTTATTTCTTATAATCTTTGAGATGCTCTAAGCATAATTTAGATCGCAAAACATCGGTGATGCCATTTTCCATAATCTCATTTAATTTTGAAATACTGCAGGCAAAGTGTCGTATTTCATGTTCATAAGCAATTCCTGAGCAACTCAGCTTTCTATCGTTCAACTATTTCGTTTTATATATAAATCATGACATTTATTATATTATAGTTCCTATTGAAAAACAAAAGTTACATAAAAACAATAAAATTAATAAAATACAAATAGAAATGGTACAATTGAAAAATTTTTTAACGCTGCTGCTGGCCTATTTTTGCGCCATTTTGTGTGGAATTTATGAGCGCAGCTTATGTCACACACTTAAACTGCGCTTGCTTTTGGCACCAGTTCAAAACATGGCTGCACATGCAAAATTTATCAGAATAAAATGGGTGCATTTTGTGTTATTGCTGAAATTGGGGCAACGCTTTTGTATTTAGCATTAAATTTCGGCAACAACAAATTGTACATCACTTCAATTCATTTTATTGCATTTTGGTTGATTTTTTTCTTTTTTTTTTTTTGTATAGTGCATGCAACACAATGCAAAAGTGCTGAAGTTAAAAACTTCTAACTCATTTGTATTCAAAAAAATATAAAAGAGCAAGTCGCTGTTGCAAAATGATAAGCATTATTATGACGTCATCGTAACTTGTGACATGAGCATTTATTGCTAAACTTTAAAAAAGGGGCGTAGCGAAATTATTTAAAACTATAAATATTGCAAAAGCTGCCTTATATGCACACATTCAAAAATCAATAAAATATAAAATGAAAAACACTGCGACTAAGGCCTTATTCATAAAATTTTTATTGGGTCTTAAGATATTAATTTATTCATAGGAAGCGAAAGAGAGAAACTTAAGTTCCAAAATAAAAGTTCTGTGAACTCAAACAACAAACACTGACTTAGTTTTCATAAAATAAGCTATGGATAAACAAAATTGACATAAATAAAGTTATTTGGGTTATTTTTGCTGTTGTTGCTGCTGTTGTTGTTGTTTACAAATATTAACCATTCTTCACAAGTCATAAGTTTTTATGTTTTTATGAAATTTTCGCTTGCGCCATTTTTGTCACTATTTGGAACGCTATAACAATTTATGATTATAGTGTGCTATAGGTTAAACCTACCCTAGCAGCATAAATTGTAGATATGCGTCTACTGGCATAGAAGTTAATTTTGTTATTTCGTTTAAGATTCGATAGATCATAATCTAGGCAAGTAGCCAATCATGGCCGACGACTTTATTTTTCGAATAGAGCCAGACAAGAAAGCATTGGAACATTTTTATGTCATTCAGTCAAGCATTGGTGAAACTCAGTTGGCGTGAAAGAAGCCCCAGAATAAGAGGCCGAATGAGAATAAAATATCGCATAGAATCAATAATGAAACTTTTCCAGGAACTTGGAAATAGCTCCATGCAGTAATAGTCAAGAAAAAACTTATCAAAATTAAAATTATTGTTAATTTTGATTTATTTTATTATTCAATCAAAAATAATTGCAAACTATGGATTTTTACGTTTATAAATCAAAAAAAATTTGAAACTATTAAACATAAGCCACACTTATTTGATGTTGTTTGATAACTATTAACTGTTATCGATGTATCTCGAAAGCACGAAAAAAAATCGAAAATAATCCAAAAAGTCGAAACTTTTCGAAAAACATCAAAAAGTCCGAAAAGCATTGAGAAAAATTTTACAATATCGACGTAGTCAAATCCAGCAAAAAAATTTCATAAGAAACGATTAAAGTTCAATATCGAATTGTATTGAATATGATCGAAATTGTCAAAAAAACAGTGGAAAAGTCGAAGAATATCGCGCAGTACCTTAAGTCTTCATATGTCGCTGAAAAGAAGCGCGAAATAAGTGTCAAACAGAATTCATTTGTGAGCTTCGTAGATCGGTGGAAAAACAATAATAAATCGGCCTCTTCACTGATAGCAAAAGAAAATGTAATAACGATTATTTTGGATCTTAACAAATTTAAATCCAAATTAAAAACTGTTTTTGATCGCAAAAATTAAATCCAAAATTTCGAGTAAAATCATGTTCCTGTCAGAAGAAACCCTCCTGTATATTTAAGCTCACATTTAGAAAGTTTTTGACGAAACAAAAATGAGTTTTTAAATTCGAATTGGAATATTTTTGTAAGTGTTTCACACCAATATGCAATAAGCCCTTGCTTCTCGAAGACTATAATATGTGCAACATAGTTACTTTGCAGCAGTTAACTCACAGCACCAGCAAGCCGTCTGCTGTAGTTTAAGTTGAGTGGTAGAACGCTTGACTTCTGACCAATGGTCAGGTTAGCACCACCAATAGTGACTTCATAGTGCTTGCGGCCATACAAACTGCTCGACGCCTGTTTGTGTTTACCATGCTCTTGTTCACCTCACTGCAGTTCGTAGAAAGAAAGAAAAAAAAAGAAGAATAATATGGTAGTAACTTCTGTCTTGTTGTTTGGGCGTGTTGACAATTTAACGCCTACAGCTTTAAGCAGCACAAAACTGACTTTAACAAGGACACTCAATGCCATGACTACTGTGATGCTTTAAATTTTACTTTTCAGGTGATACAGCTTGAATTCTAATTCCATGCATTTTGTTATCTGATGCTGTGCTGCTCTCAAATGAATTTTTTGCCGTGCCAGTTAGTCAGTTGGATGGACAGACAGACAGCCGGTCTACTGATACGAGGCACGAGTATGCAAATCGGCTTTGTAAAAATTGCAAAAATTAAATTATGTATACAACACTGATAGGCAAATTTAATTTATACACACAAATGTATGCTGATGTTGTTTATGTGAATGTGGGCGGATGGATCGATGTTGGTGTACAATTTTTGCAAGGTCAGACTGCTTTTTTTGGAATCAAATTTCAAAAATTCCCATACAGCTTACAGACCGAGAGCTCATGTTTTCTTTTGCGATGAAACTAATGAATTCGCATATGTTGCATTTGCTGCACAGCGGGATTGTTCTATTTGTTAACAATTTTTTATTATATTTGAAAGTGCTTTAAAAAACTTTTAGTATCACTTTTTTGTTTCATTTTCTTGGCATCCCCGAACAAGATAATATTTACTTTTAAAACTGTGGATTTCAGAGAAAGCGTTGCTTTCAAAAATCCGCCAGATACTGGTACTTCTTCCTACTGTGAATGCATAAATTTTAATTGAAAAGCAGCCATTCTGCGGCATTTATTAATGCATTTTTTGTTGTTGTTACCACTTTCGTTGTTGTAATTGTTGGCTTTGTTATTGCCGCCGCATTATTTTAGAAACTTTGTTTATATTTTTAAGCATCATAATGAATTTTAATATCCAAGTAAGAGGATTCCGCGGTCAATTTAAAATTTTTCAATTAAAGTGATTATATTAAATTAAAATTAATTGTTACTTTACAAAATATCAAGCAGAATTTGCTGGAAAAGGCGGAAAAAGTTAACACAGGCATAGATTTTTATTTTCATAAAGGTTTTGCCTTTAAATAAAACTAGCACTTAACATTCTAAAGTTGGTTTTTGTATAGCTACCGCCACACAAATTAAGAGCTTTCAGGAGTTTCTGCAACACCCTGTTGGTAAATAGAATCAAATCGTGCAATAAAATTTTATGCGTAACACTTACAAATTTATGCTCTAATTAGTGGAGTGAATTACCAACACGCGAGCATCCTCGTGCACACAAGCACCTTCTTTATATGATGCGCCATAAATGAATATTCAATTACGCACTAACATAGACGCATCAACTTGATGCTAATATCAACAGCCAGCGCCAACATTTCAAATCAACTATTATTTCACTAAAATACAGCAGCAGCATCCCTCTTTCTCTCTCTCTCCGTCTCTCTCTTTCGGCCAATGTTCAGGAACAGCTAATCAGCATAATTTACTCAAATTTATTTCTGAGCTGCAGGATTTAGTCAGGCTGCCTGCAATTATCCTTTAAACTGTCAGAATTTAATAAGGCAGCCAAGTAAGTAGGAGGCGTCGCAATGACTGCAAAGGGCTAATAAATCGCTTTGCTTTAGCAGCACTTTTTTTGCTGCTGCTGCTGCTACCAACCGACTGAAGTTGTTGTAGCAGCAAGTTATAGCGTCTTGAAGAATGATGCAGTAGCTGCACTTGAAGAAAACTTAATAAAGTTACTACACGAGTTTGTATTTTTAAATAGTTTAGTAAAATTTTTTTTCTGAACATTGCTCGTAAATATTGTTTCTAAACATTGCTTCAAAACATTGCTTGTAAACATTGCTACTACACATTTTTTTTAGAGCTGCTTTCGAAATCATTTTTTCTAAGAAGTAGGAGAATGGACACACTTTTTCTCTGCTCGATAGCTTCCACAAAAATTAATATTTCTGCATATTTTAAAATCAGTGCCGGATTTACATAAGGGCACTACGGGCACGTGCCCCTGGGCCCCTACCAATAAGGGCCCCCACCAATATAAAAATAACGAGCGAACGAGGTATGACGCTAGTAAAAATAATTTATTGAAGGAATGACTCAGGCTGCGAATGAAAGAAAAGAAGTAACCGAATCAATTATAAGTAACCGAATCGACCCAGCAGGTACAATTTTTTAAATAATTAAATATGCAAAACCAAGTAATCCAATCGACCTAGCTCTTGCATTTTTTAAATAATTAAATTTGCAAACATAAGTAATCGAATCCACCCAGCTCGTGCATTTTTTCGTAGCTAAACGTACGTGGGTCGATTCGGTTTCGTTTTTTCAGTCCGGATAGGCCCCTACCATTCTTGTGCCCAAGGGCCCCTTGATTTGTAAATCCGGCAGCGTTTAAAATAGTATGTGTTACAAGGAGGAAGACCCTAATATATAGCTTAATGAGATCCTTCGAATTATTAGCTGCTGAAAAGATCTGAGTTTGAAGAAAAAACATACGCTTTTGAGATTTCAAAAATGTTGGGAAATTGTGATACACTGTCTACATTAAGTCAGAACCGAAAACAACCGTTGCAAAATGTTTATTGAATGGAAATGAAAAAGAAGAAACCAACTCTTACCTAAATTCCAACCAATAAATATACATTTTGCAATGACATTTTTCATTTTTGACAAAATTTAGATGTCTCACAGTTCCCCGAACGCTTTGGTTGACAAAATGGTCTTGAGCTGATTCTCTAATTGAATGTTTATGCAAAATTTCTTTTGCGAAACGAAATAAGTACTATAATAAGTACGACACGACAAATGTAAATATATTTACCTGAATTGAATATTCACAAAGCGTTGTGAAATATTTCAGGAACATTTTCAAGTACACCAAAGCCTCGATTTGCGTCGTCCCGATTTGCGTCGTTTTCGAAGTTGCGTCGCTTATAAATTTTATGATTTTCAGAGTTGCATCGTTAAAAATTAATTTTCTTTGAATAATTTTAAAATATTTTTTTCAGTGCAATTATCAGGGCTTCAAATTTAAATTGCTTCAAATTCTAATTATTTAATGGGGAACCCAATTTTTATGAGTAAATCATATGTTTTTCGATTAAAAATTAGTTTTAATAGATTTTTGATACAGAAACATCTTGAATTTATGTTAAATTTAGATTTAAAAAAATTTTAATAACTTATCCGCAATGAATAATAAACGAAAAAAAATGAGTTTGGAACTAAAACTAGAAATTTTAAAACGTTTTAAATCTGGGAAAAGGCGATTGAAATTGCAAAAAAATTTGATTTGGCTTCTACAACTGTGAGAACAGTTTGAACTTTTTAATTTAAACCATTTTTAATTTATATTTAATGAATTTTATGTTTTTAATTAAAAATGAATACAATTTTTGTTTTAAAAATATTAGGTGTTGTTATTAAAAAATAACAATTTTTTTCATAAAACTTACAACCAGGAACCAGGAACCAATTAACAGAAAACTAGAACAAATACATGCAAAAATTATTTCGATTTGCGTCGTCTTTTTGCGGTCCCAATTAACGACGCAAATCGAGGCTTTGGTGTAGTTGCCGCATATAACTCATTGTAACGTGTACACGTGCCTTCAGATTTCTTAAATTTCAAAATTGCAAACTTCCTCAACATCGTAACAATGCTTATACCTATTGTATATAATGTTCCCAAACATTTTTTCTGAAAACAAAAAAATTTTTATTTTGTGCAGGGATAGTCTATTTTTAATCACAATTCATCATGGTGCACATATTAAATTTGAAAATTTTATTTTAAGAAATTAATTAATGACATCGAAACAACAAATGCATTAACATTTTAATGACAGTTCAATTCTGATTTTGAAATTTACATATGACGTCAATGAGAGCCATCGATATGATACTGCCTCCAGATTTTTATTGGACGTTGAGAAATTTTCTCATACAAAAATTGACAGAGTCGGGTGAATGTAACGCCTGCCACACCTATCTGAGATATTATTGAATATACAGTAAAATAGTTTAGTGAATCTTTCAAAGGGCTGTAGAGTTTTCAGCGGTTTTTGGATAAATGAGAACAGCACTCATACCAACTTTAAATTTAACGACCCTTAAAGAACCCTATAATGAATTGACTGTTTTTGTTATTTTTCTTGTAAATGGTGCAACGACTGAGGACTAAATTCTGGAATGCCTAGCAGCATAACACCAAGTACTTAGAATTTTATTTGTTCAAATCTTACAAGGGCTGAACTTATTAGAGAATCCAGAAGTAAATATTTTGCTTAGTTATTTGGCGTTAATTCTTTAAGAAGACCCATGACTAAGTGTTGAACATATTTAAGTTTTTGAGTTATTTCTCCCAAAATTTTGATCATATATTAAAAATCTATTTGTAAAAGCACATTAAGTCTGTGATCAGATTTTTGCCAATGGCATTTTTACTGCAAATATTCATTAAATATTTTGGAGATAAACATTTTATCAACAAATAAAAGGAAATGGTTCGCTGAGTTATATTCCCCACAAGTCAGTACTTGTTAGTTATTCAAGGTCACAAAATTAAGTATTGTGTCTTTACATGGCTTCCAAGAAATATTTCTTAACATTTGTAGCTTATAAGCAATGTTTCTTCTGTTATGTGTCTAAATATCTTAACAATTTCACACAACATAACTTGTTTCCCGGGAGAAAATTTAAAAAAAGTTGCTTAAACTTAAAATAAAGATATCTAAAGCTAAGTGACAATTTATCAATTTTATTTTTTCTCTGTATAAATGCTGCGAAGGAGCTAAAGGATATAAAATGCCAAATTTATGCTATCGAAATAAACAACTTTTGCGGATTTGAACGCGCGCGCCGTTTAAGTTTCAGTGGAATTTTATTGAATTCAATGGTGTATGAATAACCATTAAATACAACTGCAGCATCAACAACCATAACAACAACACTGTGAGAGGAACAAGATTTGAATCCTTTAACGTGAAGTTGCGTATTAAGCAAATATTATGTACAAGTGAAATATCAAATACAGTAAGCAACATTCAAAAGACAACACACAGGGCAAAAACAAAGTCACATAAAAGCATGGGTATTTGTGCTGTCTAAATTGTTTTGAATGTATTTTATATGCTGTCATGTAAACCATAAATGACTGCGTCAAGGCGCGCGTATATCCTATGCGTCGACGTCAGCGCATAATAATTTCAACCCTTGACACATTTAATTACACAAGTTAAGTCAGCCTGTAAAGCGATCCTAATACAAGTGCGCTCACAAAGGCACACACATGCATGTGTACACACTAAGTATTACCATCTTCATATACGCCACTCATACAAGTACAATTTGCCATTAATTTGAAAATAATTAATTACCCCAAAAGTGTTGGAGTATTATCAAGTGAGCACCCCGTTGTTTTCGTTGTCGTCGTCATTTCGTTTCGAATGGGACCATCATATGCAGGTTGATGGTTGCTGATACAGGGGAACCAAAGCTAACGTGTACAAGGACCTTGTGTTGGTACTCATTATCTTTTATACCAGCGTAAATAAGCAAAGATCTCTTATAATATTACGATTTTGAGCCAAAAAAAAGTCACATGATTTCATTGTTGCATATCAGACGGCCTTATTAACTGAAAGGCATCAAATCATTTGCTCGTCTTGGTTTTAAATTGCTTACTCTACTAAGTTTCATATTTCAAACCGTGAATTTTCGTAACTGGGTTTGATATGATACCTTCAGAAGATTAAGTTTGACGAAACTTAAGAGATACAAATAAGCAAAATGCTTATTTTTAAAAAAAAATTTATTCGTCCACACTTTTTTGTGGACGGCGTTCGCAGAACCTTCATTGTGACTGGTGAGAGTTATAGAATCTTGATCAACGTACCGGTGCTGCTGAAAATTGAAGAATTGTGCTTGGAGAATATGTATGTGGTTCAAGCAGAACACTGCAACCACTCTCACAGAACAAGAGACATTGGAATTTCTGAAGCAAACGTTTTCCGGTCGCTCAAACTCACGTTTTGGCAGTTAGCGTAAGCTCGCAAGATCGCATGAATTGACTGTTTCAAACATTTTTGTACCGTTTTGGAGCTAATGTTTGTATGGGAGCTGCCACGCCTTTTTGAAAGCTCGGTTCGATTTTTGTTTGATGCAAACCCAACCATTTCTTGTATTTGTGTGAAATTTGGTCTCATTACCTTAAATCGTGAATTGATTTGAAGACTTGGCTCTCTTGTCAAAATTCACCAAATTTTTGTGTGATGCTGAACCAAATAAATCCCGAGAAATTTTTCTGAAGGTGTAGCCTCTGTGCCGAATTTAATTCAATTATATTGATTGGTTTTTTTGGAACCATGATTTTCACAGACAGACACAAACAGACCAACTCGTTTAAATCAACTCAGATCGTGTCACTGATCAAGAATATTTGTACTATTCTATATCCATCACGCCCTCTTCTATGCGTTACAAACGAGAAAGTGAAAGTACCTTCTGTGTAGGGTATTAAAATCTAGTCATTTCATTCCTGTCGCTGAGAGTTTACTTACTGGGGCTTGTATGCAGATACCTAAGTGTGGTACACCCTAAACCACACACGAGCCTAACTTGCAATTAGTAAGAAAAGAAATGTAGAAATCCAATCTTAACCTATAAATTTGCTTGTGGTTTCGTAATCAAGTAACTCCAAGCATTCCAGACTCACACCAACGCTGCTTCCCATTAAGTTGACTTAGATCACATTAAAGCTGTTGCATTGAAGAGCAGCGTGAAAATGAGACGTTAAACGAATAGAG